>JAPDNY010000008.1:138821281-139209434 GCA_029375565.1 Gekko gecko | reverse complement strand
AAGAGTTTTTGGCTAGGCTTCCGGTCTGGGATTCATGGCGTCCTGACGTGTTCTGGCTTTGCTCTCTGAGCTCCCAGAGCATACGGAGGGTCTTGACGACAGGGAGGGCTTCTTACAGCCCTCCGCAGATCCCCCCAGGCAGGGGGGTGACTGGCGCGAGCTTTGGCCCGAGAGGGAGTTGAGATCGGCTGATAGCGGGGCTTTAAAGAGCGTCGCGACCAGCCTTGATCCCCTCCCCCAGAGAAGGCACTTTGGAAATTCTCTACAAGACCCCACCGAGTTGGATTCTCAACATAAGAACGCATGACCCAGACTTCCAAGACATTCTACGCAAACTGATATTAAGGAAACACTGCTATAACAAGACACGGACTTTGAAGGTAACTTTTTAAAAATTGCTCACCGGAGATGCGTTTTGGCCGAAAGTAAACAACATCCGATGAAGCGCATGATCGTGCTGTATCTGTTGTACTAACATCAAACTTGAAAAAGTGCAGTTAAACAGCTTAAAAAGGCCAAAAAGCCGGTTTGTTGATCATTCCTGCGGTTGGATTATTGACTTTAAAATAGAAACTAACAACAAACTCCGCGAGAATTAGTTTGGAAAAGTACTCTAGCTGCAGCAGAAATCGTCAGAACAGGAAGTGACCTCAGACCAGACAAGTAATTGTCCTAGAGAAGTCCAGGGAGGCCGGAAGAAGGGAGGAAACCAGGGGCAAGGGGACCTTTAAAACTGCCGGACAGGAAGTGAGTAACCGGAAGATCCATCTACCATAGAGAAATTGCGCCCGCCATTTTGAGAAGGTCAGAAAAATTTATTCCGATTTTAAACGAAAGACTTAATTGAAAAAAGTGAAAATAGAGCGATTTAGGTGGGCATAAGAAGGACTTTGATTTGATGTAGGTTGGAGGGAAATTTTGAACAACGGCTTACGATCTGCGGCAACGACAGAGGGCGAACTCCTGGTCCTCCCCGAAAATGGCTGCGAAAGAAGAAAAAAAGCTACAGGGCATGATGGAAGCTATGGAGAAACGGGTGATGGACACGATTCAGAAGTTGGAAAAAACCCTTATAACAGAAGTAACAGAGCTGAAAAAAGAAATGTCTGGGATTACAAAAGAGATACAGACGTTGACTAAAAGAGCAGATGAGACGGATGAAAGAGTGAAGAGAGTGGCATCTAATGTTGCTGAGGTTACTTTAGAAACAGAAAAAGTTAATGTGATGGTCCAATACAATGCAATGCTTAACCACATGAGATTCAGGGGGATCCCTGAAGACAAGAGTGAGAACATCCATTCTGTTATGGTGGATGCTGTTGCAGATTTTTTAAAAATGGAAGAGGAGAAGGTGGCGGCTCAGATTGATGTGGTGTATAGAGTCAATTCTGCGATTGCGCAAAGGAAAAAATTACCCAGAGATGTAATTGTCCAGTTTATATCTAAAAAACTGAAGGAGGATTTACTTAAGCAACAATTTCAGGAAGATTTCATAATTGACAACAAGAAAATTATGGTTTTAAAGGAACTACCCAGAACAATGCTCCAGGATAGACGACTCTTCAAAGATCTGATTGACAAACTGAAATCAGAGGGTATAAGATACAGATGGGAAATTCCTAAAGGTGTCAGTTTTACATTCAAACAGAAGAGAGTCACCATCAAGTCTGTAGAGCAAATGACCAGATTCATCGACGATAACTTTAAAGACTCTGATAAATAAGCAGAAAATCAACATGGAGAGTCAAATCATATCATGGAATGTTAATGGACTTACCTCAAAAAAGAAAAAATGTTAGACTTTGGTTGGAAAAACAAAAATGTGATATTGTTTGTTTGCAAGAAACACATATTAAAAAATCTGATGCCAAATTTTTGATTCAAAAAAGATTAGGAGAGGAATTTTACTCCCTCTCCTCCCAAAAGAAAAAAGGAGTTGTTATATATATCAAAAAAGAATTGGAACCAAAAGAAGTGTTTAAAGATAATGAAGGGAGGCTTCTGGCGGTAGAAGCCGTACTGCAAAATAAAAAGACTTTAATTGTCAATCTCTATGCTCCAAATGGTGCGAAGGAAAAAAAATTTCAAGATTTGTGGGAACAGCTACGACAGTTAACCTATGAGCAAATGATTTTGATGGGTGACTTTAATGGTACTGTTGATAATGTTGTTGACAGAAAATCCAAAAAGGGAATTGAAGCCATGGGCAAACTTCCGAAAGTCTTTTTTCAACTGACTAAACATGAACATTTAGTAGATGTTTGGAGAGTTAAAAACTCCAGGGACAGAGAGTATTCCTTTTATTCATCAAGACACGAATCCTTTTCAAGAATAGCCATGATGTGGATGACGGAGAATTTGATCTTGCAGACACGCAAAATTGAGATGTTACCTAGAATTCTCTCTGACCATAGTCCGGTGAAATGGTCAGCGTATGTTAAGAGAAAGAAATTCCGATGGAGACTTAATGAAGATTTGCTGGACAAACAAAATATTGTGGATAGAATAAGGACAGAAACCCAAACATATTTTCAACTGAATTTAAATAAGGGTGTACAGACGCAAACGGTATGGGAAGCTTACAAGGCTGTGATGCGAGGACATCTGATTGCAATTAATAATAATGAAAAGAAACAACAACTGAAAATAGATAAAGAGATTATGGAAAACATTCGGAAAAAAGAAATGGAACTTAAGAAAAGGCCTGGCAAAAAGAAGATTTTGAGAGAATTGAGGATTTTAAGGGAGCAATATGAGGCGAGGTTGAACAAAGAAGTATATTGGAATTTGAAAAAATTGCAACAGAAATCCTTTGAAGGTGCAAATAAACCTGGCAAATACTTGGCATGGCAACTGAAGAAAAGAAGAGAGAATAAAACAATTACTAATTTGAAAGATGGAAATAAAGAGATTTCAGACCCAGGAGGGATCAGGAGGGAATTTTACAAGTACTATGCGACTCTTTTTCAAGCAAAACAAGTGGATCTGCAAAAGATGCAAGATTATCTATCCAAGGTTAATTTGATACAACCAAGCCCTGAAATGAAAGCATTCTTAAATGCTGTAATAACTAAAGAAGAAATTAGTAAAGCAATAGGAGAAGCAAAGATTTCTAAAGTTCCAGGCCCGGATGGCTTCTCAGCCAAATTTTATTAAAAACTTCATGAAGACCTGGTTCCGGTGTTGGAGATACTTCTAAACGAAATTAGAAGGACAGGAAAGATACCAGATTCCTGGAACGAAGCTGCAATCACCTTAATTCCTAAAGAGACTCAAGATTTAACAAATGTAAAGAATTATCGGCCTATCTCATTATTGAATAACGATTATAAGATATTTGCAAAAATATTAGCAGAGCGCCTTAAAAGGTTTTTGAAGGACACTATTGTTGAAGACCAAGCTGGATTTTTACCAAATAGACAAATTAAAGACAATATGAGGGTTGTTTTAGACGCAATTGAGTATTATGATAAGCACCCCGAAAAAGAAGTTGGTTTTTTATTTTTGGACGCTGAAAAAGCATTTGACAATCTGAACTGGGAATTTATGTTTAAGGTGTTTGAGAAATCCTTGATGGGCGCAGAATTTATAAGAATGATTCAATCAATTTATAAAGAACAAAAAGCTACGGTGATTGTGAATGCAGAACCAACAGAAGTGTTCCGGGTAAGAAAAGGTACTAGACAGGGTTGTCCCCTGTCACCATTGTTATTTATCTGGATTTTGGAGATTTTGCTACAAATGATTAGAGATGACGAAAACATAAAAGGTTTAAATATTGGAGGCTTTTCATTTAAACTAAGAGCATTTGCAGATGATATTATGTTTATTGTTGAAGATCCTGTTAATAATATGCCCAAGGTATTTGAAAAAGTGAAAGAGTTTGGTGATCTCGCAGGGTTTTATGTTAACAAGAATAAATTTAAGATATTGTGTAAAAATATGATTGGTATAAAGCAACAAATGTTACAAAATGTGACAGAATGTGAAGTGGTTAAAAAGATTAAGTATTTGGGAGTTGAAATTACAATGAAAAATATAGATTTGTTTAAGAATAATTATGAAAAACTGTGGGGTTTGATAAAGAGTGATTTAGAAAAATGGGGAAAACTAAGACTATCTCTTCTTGGAAAAATTGCCGTTGTCAAAATGAATGTACTGCCCAGGTTAATGTTTTTGTTTCAGACAATACCAATTGTGAAAGATGGGAAAGTGTTGGTAAAATGGCAAAGAGAAATCTTCAAGTTTATCTGGGCAGGGAAGAAGCCAAGAATTAAAATGAAGATAATGTATGACATTAAAGACAGAGGTGGCTTCCAAGTCCCGAATTTGCGTTTGTATCATGAAGCAGTATGTATGTCTTGGTTATCTGAGTGGGTTAATTTGGAAAATAGAAAACTTTTAGCTCTTGAGGGGCACGATTGCAGATTTGGCTGGCATGCCTATCTTTGGTATGGGAAAAATAAAGTTGATTCTATGTTTAAGCATCATTATGTAAGGAGGACATTGTTTGATGCATGGACCAGGTACAAGGATAAAATCTCGGATGAGAGGCCTCTGTGGATTGTTCCAGCAGCAGTTATACATCGGTTTTCAGATTATAAAGGTAATGACTGGTTGAAATATCATGAATTGTTGCAAAAAGAAGGGAAAAAATATGTTTTAAAGCCAAATAATGAATTAGAATTTGAGTATGGTTGGCTACAATATTGTCAAATAAGGGACATTTATAAAAAAGATTGTAAAGAGTTTGGTTTTAGAGCTGTAAATGATGACTTTGAAAATATATGGTTGAAAGGAGAACGGAAAATGATATCAAAGATGTATAAAACCTTGTTGACTGTATATACTTTGGATGAAACTGTTAAAGAACAAATGATAAAGTGGGCCATAAATATGAACAAAGAAATTTCTATGGAATCATGGGAATTTTTGTGGAAAAGATCTTTTAAAATGTCTACCTGTATTAATGTAAAAGAAAACTGTTATAAGATGATGTATAGATGGTACATGACACCAAAAAAGATTGCTAATATTAGTATGGATAAGAACTTGAGTAACAAATGTTGGAAATGTAAAAAAATAGAGGGTTCTTTTTACCATATGTGGTGGTCGTGTGATAAAGTGAAAGCATACTGGTCTAATATACACTGTGTGATGCAGAAGATATTAAAAATCCCAATTGAGAGAAAGCCAGAACTTCTTCTCCTTGGTTTGACAATGGAAAAAATTCCACAAGAAAAAAGGACATTGTTATGGTACATGATTACGTCGGCGAGAATGGCCTTTGCTCAGCAATGGAAAATGGAGAAGGTGCCAGATATACATGATTGGTTGAGAAAATTGTTATTTTTAGCGGAAATGGACAAAATGACAAAGAAATTAAATGGACAAATGGCAGGTAAAGGTAAAGGTAAAGGTTCCCTTGCTCGAAAGCCAGTCGAATCCGACTCTAGGGTTGCGGTGCTCATCTCCGTTTCAAAGCCGAAGAGCCAGCGCTGTCCGAAGACATTTCCGTGGTCATGTGGCCGGCATGACTAAACACCAAGGCGCACGGAACGCTGTTACCTTCCCACCGAAGTGGTACCTATTGATCTACTTGCAATTTCTTGCTTTCGAACTGCTAGGTTGGCAGGAGCTGGAACTAGAGACGGGAGCTCACCCCGTCATGCGGCACCCGGGTCTCGAACTGCTGAACTACTGACCTTCCAGAGCCTGCAGTTCAGCGTCTTAACCACTTGAGCCACCGCAGCTCCACAAAAGACTGGGAAGGATTGAAACTGTATCTAGAAACTGAATATAGAATGAAGGGGAAAATATATAACTTGGATACGTATGGATATTGAACGAGAAGTGAAATGAATTTTGAACTGTATGTACTGTTATTTGAAAATATGTTGAAATTGTAGAGGTTATATATAATTGAAATGTGTTACCTGGTTTGTCGATGCATTTAAGTCTAAGCTTGATTACCTTATAATTATTTTTGTTTGTTATTAGCAGTGTTGGAAGCCTATCAGGGGGTGGGGGGGTTGGGATGGGGATTTTCTTTTTCAAAATTGTATTGGTAACGTAATTGGAAATGTTGAGTGTATCCCAATAAAAATTTTGTTTAAAAAAAAAAAGAGAGAGAGAGTTTTTGGCTAAACATTACAAAGAACTTCCTGACAATTAGAGCAGTCCCTCAGTGGAACAGGCTTCCCCGGAAGGTGGTGGGCTCTCTTTCTCTGGATGTTTTCAAACAGAGGGTAGATGGCCCTCTGACAGCAAAGCTGCTTCTGTGAACTTACACAGATCATGAGAGGGAAGGCAGGGAGGGTTGCATCAGTGCTTAGTTCTTGTGGCCCTTTCTTACATGCCCAGGGAAATGTTGATCACCACTTTGGGGTCAGGAAGCAATTTCTCTCCAGGCCAGTTTGGCTGGAGATTCTGGAGGGTTTTTTGCCATCTTCTGGGCATGGAATAGGGGTCATTGGGGTTGTGGGGGGTATTTGTGAATTGGACTAGATGACCCTGGTCCCTAAAGCTGATAATAGAGTGTGAGAACCCCACACGGAATATTGGATTTCCCTCAGACAAAACAAAATTCCTTCAATCCTCTGAGTAGAGTTGCATTTCTCTTACCTGCTTGGTGGTGGGTTGCACAAGTAGGGAGGGAGGGTAACTGGAGAGATGTCAGAATGGGAATGTTTAAACTTCTACTCTTTACCAATTGAAAAAGATCAGATGATCCAATTAAGGACCCATATCTCTTCTAGTTTGGTGTGAGGCTTTCCTTACAATTGATCCACTTGTTTTCTTTGTTAAAAATAAACTCCTTCAGACCTTTAGGTTCCACGGCATTACTTTCTGCAAAGCTGTCTTTGCAAATATTTTATCTTTTGGTTCACTTTATTGATTGACCCAAAACATTTCTAGCCTCAAATCTTAGTCAATCAAAACCTTTAACATCTTAATCATACATCAATTTCTATTGGTCCTAGGCCAATGTTATAATTATGTTGCTTGAATTAATGTATTGCAAAATGGATTCTCCCTTCAGTTTACACAATAGACTGCAGTTGACACTATGACCACTATATTTGCAAATTAGTTAATCCTGGCAGAAAACTATAGATTCCTTTTAAACATATTGATTTCTCAAGAAAATATTGAAGTGCTGGTCATTAATACCTATTGAAACAATCACAACCCATACACAGCAAAGCCATTTCCAGAAAAATACTAATTTTGAAACATAAAATAAAAGATGGACTGGAAGTGTCCATAATAATTACTATACATCAATTAACATGTCAACAACATCAGTTCTACACAAACCCCCTCTGTGAAAGCCATTATTAAATCTAAGGTGAAATATCGGAAGGATTTCAAGGGAGTCTAAAAAGGGGTCTGATAAGTGTAGTGATTCTGATAATTTCTCAGTTGATCATCAGATTTCACCTAAAATGAAGTTCAAAGTTGTATTGGAAGTTCCAAGGAATTTTGAGGGAAATTAAATCTTTTGATAGGATTATTAAAAATCTATAATTTTGGCACACCCAAACAATAATCAGTGGTTTGGATCCTACCACTGCCCTACCACTCCACAGAGCAAAGTCTGAACCCTTCTGCTGGAAGAAGGCTTTTAGGAAGTTCCTCCCGTGCAAGGCTGGATCCATATCATTTGTTCTCTATGCACCTGTGTTACCAAGAATATACCCCCTGTGTGATACTATACACCCGTAGAAAGTCAGCAGGATGACTTTTGTGCAAGAAAAGATTAGGAGACGAAGTTAAAACTCCATGACCAGATATTTAAACTGCATCCAGAAGACTTCCTCCGACAACATGCTGCTCGTCCTCACTTTAAAGTCAGGCAAAATATTATCTGCTATAATCCCCCTCTCTTTTCACGGCTGACAGTCCTCCAGACTTTGCTGGGATAATATCTGAGCTTAGCACATTGTCGACACCAGCCCCATTGATTCCTGCCTTGACTTGCGGACCTTGTTTTGAATAGACCTCTTTTAAAACATTTTTCTTTCTTTGTTTCTTTTCTCTCTCTCTCTCCCTCTGTTCCTCCCTCATCCCCCCCTCAAATTGCCCATGTGCCCTTTACGCCAAATCCTCCTCTTCATGCAGGGCTCAGCATTCCAGTTTCTCTCCACACTCTTGCCTCTCTGAGGCCCTGTGGTGGTGGTGGAAAGTGCTGTCAAGTCACAGCTGACTTATACTGACCCTGCAGGGTTTTCAAGGCAAGAGGCAAACAGAGGAGGTATGCCATTGCTTGCCTCCATATCACACTGCTGGTATTCCTCAGAGGTCTCCCATCCAAATACTAGTCAGGGCCAACCCTGCTTAGCTTTTGAGAGCTGACAAGATCAGGCTATCCAGATCAGGGTCTGAGGCACAGCAGACCTCTTCAAATCACCCATCCTACTTATCCCCACTATGTTGTTTGTTTTTGCCATCAAGTTGCAGCTGACTCATGGAAACCCAGCATAGGGTTTTCAAGGCAAGATACATTCAGAGGCGTATTGCCACTGCCTGCCTCTGCGTCATGACCTTGGACTTTCTTGGTGATTTCTCATCCAAATACTGACCAGGGCCAACCCTGCTTAGCTTCCAAGATCTGATAGCCTGGGCTATCCAGGCCAGGGATCCCCATTATACCCCAGCTTTATCTGTTTCCACTCTTCACAGACCCCCTTCTCCTCAGCTTGCTCTCAGTCTCTTCTCTTCTAGTCTCTCCTCCTCCCTATCTGTGCCATACATTCCGTTGTACAAGGAGAGGGGCTGTTGCCGATGCCTTTCCTCCAGAGACTGTCCATTTGCGAAACCCAAAATGATATTTCATTGACTTTTACAAATGCCACAATTCATGCAGGAACCAAACTATTTTTTTTCCTCCTTTGTGCTGCAGGCCTTTGAATTCTACAAAATGACACTCTGAAGGATCTTCATGAGCAGCTTTTCAGCAAACAGGGAATCACCCAGTAAAGAAGGCTTGAAGAGAACCAGTGTGCCCCAGAAATGGTACTTTGGGGTACTACAGATCATTTGCTTACTTTTAAATTGTTTATCAGGTTTTAGTGATCTGGTTAAAGTTTTTTTATATTTTATTTTTCTTCTCTTTTTTTCTGAATTTTTGATGACTACCTACTATCTCTGGAATACAGCTGTAATGTTGTTAGGTTCATATTATGTGTTATATAGCATTATTGTTAATTGGTTTTTTCCCCAGTTTGTTTACTGGTTTATGCAACTCCTCTTCATATGTATCTGTTGTTGTTACTTATCTGAAAATTCAATAAAAATTATTATTAAAAAAAAGAAATAAAAAAGAAATGGTACTTTGGGTCCTGGCTCATGTGTACTTAGAAGTGGGATTCACTACCAAACTTCACCTTCTTCATTCCAAAAAAAAACCCCAGCAGCTCGGCCCTGTATACCAAACATTTGCTACATAGAAGAGTTTTACGGCATTTGACAGCATTCTTTTGATGAGGAAGTGGCTTAACAGAGGACCCTGTTACCCTCCTTTTCTCATCATTGTTCTCTGGGACCAACGCAACAAGGGTAAATTGAAGATTGGAAACTTCAACAGCTGCTCAGGTCCCCCAAGTTAATTGGAAAATAGTGTATTATATAAAAGTAGGCATGTTCCCAACTTTTCCTTTGCTCAGTTTTTACCTTCAAGCACCTGAACACCTAGCTGCACTTTATTCTTCCCATCCCAATCATTTCTCCAGTGCAGTAAGAACTATCCCATCTTTTACTTCCATCTCTGCGGTCCTGTTGCATAATCTGTAGAAATGTTCTCTGCAAGGCCTGCTGAGCACCTGTCAGCACTACACCGCTCCCATCTCCTGTTGATTTCACTGCCAAGAGTTTTTCTTCCAAAGAGAATATAAACTTGCCTTATGCAATGTCTTTGCATTTATTTTACAGTTGCAGACCAGAATTTGTTTTAGCCCAGCTGTTGTAGTTTCACTCAATTATGCAGTGGCTGGAGTATATGAGAAGTAATATTTCATTGGTAGCTGAAGGAATGTACCTGGACTTCGTTCAGTGCATTTAACAATGTTAAGAAGCAAATGTTTTCTAGGATGGTATTCACACATGGTTGGATATTGCTGCATTGTAATAATTCACCATCCAGTGATGGGTGGATGGACTCATGGGTACAGGAAGCTGCCTGAATCAGACCATTGGTCTACCAAGGTCTACCATTGCACACTTGTACTAGCAGTAGGTCTACTATTGGTTACTTGGGCTAGCAATGTCTGTCCAGGGTCTCAGGCAGCGGGCATTCACATCACCTACTACTGGATCATTTTTTAAAAAAAAACAGGAGATGCCTGGGACCATCTGAATGCAAAACAGATATTTTACCACTGAACCATGGCTCTTCCTTCTACATGGATCCTACTTGGTACGAGAAGTAATTTGTAAGTTTCCTATAGCTGTTGTTACTATGGTAGACCATTTAAATTAACAAATAAGCCACAAGACCAAAGGAATTTCTCAGGGATATTTCATACATCTCTGTCATAGGGTATTGATATAAAATGTCTCTAGGTCCACCTTGACTGAAGAAAACTTAACTAAGAGTCCTCAGGTTGGGCTGTAGAAGTAATGAGTCCCAGCCCTCTCCAGATTAATCCTCCTGCTGTAGCACTGGCAACAACCTCTTATAATAATGTATCATCAGCTGGAAGAAATCCTGACGGACAGTCAATAGTGACTGTTTCAAGAAACCTCTTTATCAAGAGCTGACAATCCTCTTAGTTCAGTGGCCTTGTATGTACAAAATAATATTCTAAAGACAATGCTCACAGACAAAAAAAGATGGTTAGAGACCCTCTACATATATATATATATATATATATGTATATGTGGACTGATAACTTCCATTTCATTGTATCTGAAGAAGTGTGAGTGCACATGAAAGCTTATATCTTGAATAAAACTTTGTTGTTCTTAAAGGTGTCATGACTCAAACTTTGTTCTGTATGCAAAGATATAACTTGCAATTTGACCAATCATTTTCAGCTTGATGGACCACTTGGCTTATATGCGGTAGATTGTGCAGCTGAGTTCTGAGTCATGTGCTTAAACTGGTCTTGAGTTGCACTTGACCTCTAAATAATCTAAGTATCACTGCAATGTTCTTTTACTTTTATGTAGGACCACTGATTGTGATTATCCAAAGTTGAGTAGGTTGTCATAAACCTCCAGAAGCTGCTACCTCCATGTTAGGGCAGTGTCTTTAAACTGTGGTCAGGTGACTGAGGAAGAGTATCTTGAAGCTTAATCCTGATAAGATGTAGATGATGCTGGTTGGGTATACTGAGATTATGGAGGGAATCATGCTACCCACCTTGGATAGAAAGGTTTTATCTTTAACAGACTCAGGTAAGAACTTGGGAGTTCTATTGGATCCCACTCTTCTGTCAGAATAGCAAGCAATCCAGGTAACAAAAGTACCTTTTTCATTTTTATTATGACATAGAATTGTTCTCTTTCTTAGACACTGGAAATCTAACTATGCTAATCCATGATACAGTAACTTCCAGCCTGGACTACTGGAACAGATTCTACAGGGGGCTGCCCTTGCAAACAATATAGAAGGTACAACTGATGCAAAATGCAGCAGAGAGAGTGCTGATGGGTTAAACATTGCCCCCACGATCGGAATGAAGAGACGGACACCAATATGGATTTAACAAGGGCCACTTTATTAATTATTTATAATCAAACAACTGGCGAGGGGCTGCTAAAATGTACTGAGGAATATGACAGGTGTCAAACTCCTGACCACCTTCATCTCCTTCTGGGCGATGCACCTTCCCCGATCTCAAGCCACCCAATGTGGCTCTCGACCAGCGGTTTGGCATGTTTCGGAGAACCCCCTGGCTCACCACCCCAGAAGCCGCAAAGGCCTGCTAAGATAGGCCGGACCAGATTGTTCTAAGGAAGATCACCCATTCCCTGCCTTGAGCCGCAAAGGCCCGAAAGCCGTTCATGGAGGACCTTTAAATTCCTTTATAACAATGCCAAGGTGCTCACCGATTTCAATTTCCTGATCGCGCTACCCCGCCATAGCAAAGGCCAAGCCTCTGCTTAGGCCTTCGCCCCCACCAAGCGATCCAGTGCTAGCAGCACCCCTCGCCTCAAATCTGCCAGAAATATAGCGTTGCCCTTGTTAAGGAGGTGCACCCTGTCTTCCCTATACAGGTCCGTTAACCCGGCCTGTATATCAGGGTGCAACAAGAAGAGGCCCAAGCCTCCTTCCATGGCATTTCAAAGCTGCCAATGGTGCATTTAATCTCATCCAGCCCAAGGACCTAGAAACCCCCAGGCTACGCCACCTGGCACAGCACTATTGCAGACAAGACCAGCTGCACCCCAGGCAACTGGCTGCCTTAACATCTAGTGGGGTCCCCAAAATTGTGCCAACTTGGCGGGTCAGAATAGCCACAAGACTATCCACGCTCCGGGCCACCTTACTCTTATCATATGCAAGGTCAGCCTCTGCCTGTAAGCCAGGGCCGATACCCTTCCTAACGATGCAGCATAGCCACCAGACCATGTGCACTCCAGGCCATCCGTGCCATCCCGGTGAGGTTGCACCCCAGGCAACCGGTCCGCTTGTAGCACCAGGGCCTCAGACTTGCATGATGATGCAGCATAGCCACCAGACCACGTGCACTCCTGGCCACCTTGCTCCTGTCATCACAAGGCCAGCTTCACTTTATCACAAGGGCCTGCCCTTCATGACGATGCACCATAGCCACCAAACCATGGCACTCCAGGCCACCTTGCTCCTATCATCACAAGGCCAATCTCCGCTGTACACAAGGGCCTTCGCCCTGCCATGGCGATGACAGCATAGCCACCAGACCATGTGCACTCCTGGCCACCTTGCTCCTATCATCACAAGGCAGCCAGCTTCCACTTTATCACAAGGGCCTCGCCCTTCATGACTGATGCACCATAGGCCACCAGACCACGTGCACGCCAGGCCACCTTGCTCCTATCATCACAAGGCAAGCCTCCACTTTATCACAAGGGCCTTGCCCTTCATGTCTGATGCATGCTATGGCCACCAGACCACGTGCACGCCAGGCCACCTTGCTCCTATCATCACAAGGCAAGCCTTCATTCAATCACAAGGGCCTTGTCATTCATGGTAAAGCAGAATAGCTGGCCAGACTATCTGCACTCTGGGCCATCTTGCTCTTATCTTCCCAAAGTCTGTCTCAGCCTGTAACACAAGGGCCTTCCCAGCCAGGGAGTCTTTTGGGTGGCCCAAAAGACCATGCTGTGACCGCAGATGTTGATTCCTCATCTTGCCCTGCAGCCAGCAGCACCTGAAGGACAAACTTCATTAGTAACTTAAAACTTTGGAATTCCATTCCTGAATGCCAGGCAAAAACCCAACACAGCTCATAATCCACAGAGCCACCCCCCAACAGGAGTGCAGTGACTGGGCAAATGTCGTGACCTGAACAAGGTCCCTTTGACACTTCCACTCGGCAAGGGACTACATAGCCCAGGGCAGCTGTAGTGTAATCAGCACTGAACCGAGAAATGAGTTCCAAACTTTACACCGGGAAAGCCCAACTTGCCCAAAGCCTAAGCACTACTGCCGCAAACTGGTGCCTGATCATAAGAACTCCATCCACATGCCAAACAGTAACCATCTTCGTAATGGGAACTGTAGAACACCCAGTTTGCAAAAATTACCTTTTTTCTACGGCCAGGGAAATGGGTTGCCTTTGGTCCTCTAGAGCTTCCATTTCCCAAGACCTTCATAGAATGCAGAAGAAATTCCACTACATGACCAGCAATGCTTACAGTTACACCGACATTGCTTTGCAAGGCACTGCCCAATATTCATAAGGCTTATGTTTGCCATAATCAAGGAATTACTAATGATGTTCCTGGGTCGCAAGGCATTTACACAGCAATGCTTACCTTCGCAGTCAGTGTGATTTGCAAGGCACTGTCCAACAGTCATAGGGCTGTTGTCAACACTGATCCAGTGAACTGACATTGATATTCCTGGGTGCACAGGCAGCCCACCCCTTTTAAAGGGACGTTAATTATCCAAAGGCGTTCTATTACCTCCATGCCATGAAAAAACCACAGCTGTGCAACTCCAAATAGTCCGTCTCTATAAGGCAGACAAAACTTAAATCTTTGGATTGTTTGGCCATCCTGCACCCTGAAAGAAAGGAACTTGAGGCCAAGAATGATCATGTCTAAGTTCTATATCAGAAGAGAACGTCTCTGATTCAGTTCCAAATCTACTGGATTGGTAGACTGTGAAACATTCTCTCAGCCATGGAGTTCCTTAAAGGACTATTCGCAGGCATTCAATATTTAGAACTCAAGGGACTATCCCACATAAGGGATTCTGAAACACTTTGTGGTATATAATCTTTCCCAGTTCGACTAACCACTGAGCCCATCAGAACAAAAGTTAATTTGGCTTTTGAAACATAAATGCCAATCAACAGTATTGTCACTATAAAAACCCCTATATTTATTAATTTGTTTGTGTATCTGTATCGAAAAACACCCTATCCTAACGATTGCATAGTACCTATAATTTCTTATAGAAACAGGGTTCCTATCCTAAAGATCAAGGACAAGCACACAGTAAAGTGCACATGCCCCTTTACAAACAGGTGTATACCTATATGCAGGCTAAATGTTCATTCATTGTAATGTGAACCTATATTCAGTGAACCCTACTATCATATGTACATGAGTAAGGCTGGGCTGCCATGCCAGAAAATTTCTTTCCTGGCCAAGTGCTTGGGCAGAACAGCCCCCACAGAACCTCCATGGAAGCCACCTGCCTCATTACTGCCACAGCATCCCAGCCGGCACCACCCACAGCCTATAAAGACCCATGCAACTCCGACAGGCCGTGGCTACTCGCTGGACCTCCCCTTACAAACGAATGCACTTGTAAGCTGTGAAATATGCTCATTAGGACAACCAATGACATGTAATGACGTGCTGGCTGTCCAATTCTCAGATCACAGCATCAGGAGGAAGTCACACTGTATTCCTGCCAGAACAGAAAACAAAAGGCACAAATGACGTATTGCAATGGTTATTTCGAATCCTAACACATGACAAAACTAAGCCAGTTTACCAACTCAGAGTGCATTCATACTGACAAACTCACATGCTGCTGACAAGGATTCCTTCACGGAAGGAAACCCTAGAGTTCAGCTGTTCTGTACAGATTGCTCTTGATGTCACTACTTAACCACTGCACTGGAAATAAATCCCTATTGCATTAGGGCCCAATCTTGTAATTGGAAGATAGGCAATTGTCTTCCTCTGAATAACCATGCCAAATTGCTATTTTGAATAGAGATCATTATCTACAGTCTCAAAAATAAATAAGCCCAGCTGCCATAAATGGTCAAGCCATTTTGATACTTCAAAGGAATAGCCCCATCGATAGCCCTGTGTCTTATTCAAGCTTGCTAAAGTGAGTATGGCCTACTCAAACTGGCAGATGCTCAGCAGGTCCCAGGCAGAGCTATTACGTATCACCCACTACCTAATCCAGTAACTAAAGATGCCGGGTATAGGGAAAGCACCTGTGGCCACCAAAGATAAAAGCCTGGCCTACCCACTTAGGAGCAGGCCACTTCCCTTTGCAGCACCTGAGCCCATCTTTGGAGCCAACCTGTTCTTAATGGAATCACTCTCCAGAGGCACAGGCCCAAAATGTGTGCATCCCCTTTCCCTAAAGTTAAAACACCTGGGCTATTTAGCTTGGGAAAAGGATGGCTGAGGGTGACATAATTGAAGTTTATAAGAGTATGTATAGGATAGCCAGTTGAGAAAGAAGTAATTTCTTCCTTTTTCGATATTAAAACTCATGGGCACACCATGAACTTGCTGAGCAATCAGGTTAGAACAGATAAAAGGAAGTACTGCCTCACCCAAAGAGTGATTAACACATGGGATTCTCTGCTACAGGAGGTGGCAGGGGCCACCAGCATGGACAACTTCAAAAAGGAATTGGATAAGCATATAAAGCAGAGTTCCCTAAGTGACCATAGATATGAACTCTCAGCCTGGGGCACCTGATGTCCCATATTCCTGCCCTCCTGGCCACTGTGTTGGACTAGATGTGCCCCTGGCTGAAACCAACACTGCCTCTTCTTATGCTTTAATGTATCCTAAGATGGCCGCCACTCCTAACTTCCCCAAAATGGCTGCCAGAGAAGCCTAAAATGGCCCCTGCATCATTACTACCCGGCCTCCACCAGAGCACACATGCTCCTAAAGAGCAGCTATATGTGGCTGAAATGATGGTGAGGAGTGGGGGACACTATGGGAGGGGGGATGATGAGGCCAAATCTAAGTGGGTGACAAATTGGAGGGGTGAGGCAGCCATCCCCTGCTGCCACTCACGACCTACAAGCCAAGGCTGGGGGGGGGACTGATCTGGAGCTTTCCCCAAAGGCCCTTATATTACAATTAGCCACCTTTAAAATGAAATGTCCTCCATGTGCCAAGCGAGCAGCGCTGCCATCCAGAAGCTGCCGCTGCCCCCTTATACTACAGTCAAACACCAGCTCTCCCTGGGCCGGATGCTGCCGCTGTGGCCAGGAGCCCAGACGTCCCGGGGCCCTACCGCCAATGCTCCACGAGCGCGGGGCCGCTGCTGCAGCTCAGACGCTCCCCGTGTTCTGCCACCGCGACGCTCCCTGAGTGGGGTGCCGCCTCCGAGGCCAGCTGGGACTGCCTCCGTGGCCTAGATAGTCTCCAGAGGACGTCGCCGCGGCCCTGAGGCTCCCCGGGCGTCCAGACGCTCCCCGGGCATTCCGCCGTGTCCCGGACGCTCCCCGGGCATCCCGGACGCTCCCGGGCTTCCCGCAGCAGCCCTGATGTTCCCTAGGCGTCCCGGACGCTCCCCGGGCATCCTGGACGCTCCCCGGGCGTCCAGCAGCAGCCCTGATGCTTCCTAAGCGTCCCGGACGCTCCCAGGGCGTCCCGCCGGGGCCTGGACGCTAGCCCTATCCAGCTGGGCCAGAAGCCTCAAAGGCCCTGGTCCACTCTATCAATCGTGCTCGGAGCTGCTACTGGCTCCGAGCACGCTGAACAACTGTGTAGGGCAGAGGGCAGGAGCCAAGCCTAAATAGGCTGGCTCCGCCCCCTGCCTGGTGTCCTCATCTTCATGCCGCAAATCAGCCCCCTCCCGCCAGTGCGGGCTCGGCGGGAGTTGGGGCTCGCATTTTGAATATACCACCCCAAGTTTAAGATAATCACATTGGCTGCCATTTGCTTCTGTGTTCAACTTAAATTTCTATGTTCATGGCCTTCGCTTTATGGGACCCTCATATCTGTGGGACTGCCTCTAACCATCTGTGCCCAGAAGGCAGCTGTAATAATCAGAATTTACTAGTTCCTTGATTCAGACCGGTGATAACTCTTTATGCTTAGGCTTTCATGGTGACTGCTCTTAGGTTATCGAAGAGGCTTCCAAGTGGGGTACCCAACCTCTAGGTGGGGTCTGGAGATCTCCCAGAATTACAACTGATCTCCAGAGTACAGATATCAGTTCCCCTGGAGAAAATGACTGGTTTGGAAAGTAGAATTATACTCTGCTGAGGTCCCTACCATACCCAAATCCTTCCCTCCCCAGGCACCACCAAAAATCTCCAGAAATTCCCCAATCTGGAGTTGGCAACCCTACTTCCAGGGGATATGAAGATGGTTCCAATCTTATAAAGTTTTTGGAGGATCTATAAAGCAAAGATCTTCCGACATGCTTCTGATGGTTCATGAGCACAGGTTGTGGTTTTCTTCTACTGTACTTCTGTGAATGAAAATTTTGATTGATTTAGAAACAAAGCAGGATATACACCCTTTAAATAAATAAATGTGATTCTCTGAATTGTCCCTCAGTAGGTACATTAAAATTAATAGTGCCATCCTAAGTACTGATTTCAATGGATTTAGAAGGGTATAATCCCACTTAGAATGGTACTACAGGTCACTCAGGCCTTGGTTGGGGTCAGAGCTCACTGGAACATCGCTCTGGGAGAGGCAAGGCCAGGGGGTGAGGACATGTATCAAGCCCTGCCCCCTGCTCCCAGCAGCATTCCCCTCAGTCTCCTGGGAGAAGAAGGAAGAAGTAAGGTAAATTGTAAATCCCCCCTACCTTTCCAGGTCCGAGAAAGCCCTCCCCAACCCCTGGGAAGCCCTCCGCAACCCTGTCATTCAAGGCCCACACTGCAGCGTGGGCCCTGGGAACACCCCCAACCCCATCATTCAGGGCCCACACTGGAGTACAGGCCCTGGGAACACCCCCCAAACCCAGCATTCAGGGCCCACGCTGGAGCACGGCCCTTGGAAGCCCCTGCAACCCCATCATTCAGGGCCCACGCTGGAGTGCAGGCCTTGGGAACACCTCCCCCAACTCCCCCAACCCCATCATTCAGGGCCCAGGCCCTTGGAAGTCCCCCCAACCACCCAACCCCATCATTCAGGGCCCGCACTGGAGCATGGGCCCTTGGAAGCCCCCCAACCCCATCATTCAGGGCCCCCACAACCCCACAACCCCATCATTCAGGGCCCACACAGGTCTGCGCAGATCTGCCCTCACAGAGGAGGGAGAGGTTCTAGCTGAATAAGTTGGGCTGGTTTTCAGGTAGAACCTCTCCCTCCTCTGTGAGGGCAGATCTGCGTGTTTCTCCCCCCCCCCATAGGTAGCAATGCAAAGAATCCAGTGGCACCTTTAAGACCAAGGCTTATTTAGGTAGAACCTCTTCCTCCTCTGTGAGGGCAGATCTACATGTCCCCCCAATAGCTAGCAATTCAAAAGAGTCCAGTGGCACCTTTAAGACCAAGGCTTATTCAGATACAAGCTTTCCCACCTTCTGACACACTTCCGGTGATGTCAGGGGGTGTGGCATATGCAAATCAGTTATGCTAATAAGCTCCTGCACCTCTTTTTCTACGAAATGACCCCGGAGGTCATTTATTATTTGTCCATAAGTTTTATGGCCAGACTTAATCCAGTTCAGGACTTTTGATCATGCTTGTTCTGACTATGTTTGAAGTTACCACTACAGATGGCAAATGCGAACTCAGATGACTTAATGCTCACCACCAGTCCTTTCACATAGAAAAAATACCGTTTCAAGGAAAGGGTTACTCTAGAACTCTTTCCTTAGTCTTTTAGTCCTTCTATATGGGCAGATTTTTTAAAAAATGGAACAGCATGCAGTAGTCTCACCACCTATCTGAAATTGTAACAAATTTACCTTAGATGAGGCAAACCAGATGGAACATGAGAGATCCATGTAGTATCCTCATTTTTTTCTGAAGCAGATTAGAAAATGTAGGAGGCTGGTTTGAAAACTGGGGAATGACTTATAGGTGACAGAGTATGTACCTAGGATTGCTGGCCAATGGCTGGCAAACAGTGGGAGTCTGGGGGGTTACATGGGGGCAACTCCTGGAGATGGCATTACATCACTTCTAGGGAAACCCCAGAATTGATGTCACATCACTCTAGGAATCTCCAGAAACTCTATGGTTTTACCAAAGAGGTTTTTTTGGAATTCCTAGAGTGACATAACATCACTACTAGGTTTTCCACATTTCAAATGAAGTAACACCTTTGTTCAACTGCAATTTTCAACTGCAATTTTTATTCCCCCCTCCCCTTCTGACATAGAAGACCAGCAGACAGTGGGACCTGGGGGCAGGAGACAAATGGCCAGCCTATATATAACCGTTCCTTCTGATGCCTTCTCCAAGATTTAAAGCACACTATTGTAACAATTAGTATTTATTTATTTATTTATTTATTTATTTATTTATTTACTCTTTCAATTTATATCCCACCCTCCCCGCGAACAGGCTCAGGGCAGCTTACATGAATTGATACTAGTACCATAAAACCGTATACAAGATTAAAACATTTGAACATTAACATTAAAACATTAAAACAATCCAATACTTAAAATGCTAGTGATGGTCGTTAAGATGGCATACTATATAGTACACTAAGAGCTGTTTCTAGCTCAATGGTCTTCAGAGTAATGTGATGGTACCGCACAATCTCCAGGCCAGAGCCAGCCCAAAACCTTTGATGTTGGTGGTAGTGGCGTGGCGATTCCTAATGGAAAGCCTGGTGGAAGAGCTCCACCTTGCAGGCCCTGTGGAACTGTAAAAGGTCCCTCAGGGCCCTGATCTCTTCTGAGAGCTCATTCCACCAGCTAGGAGCTGTCACTGAAAAGGCCCTGGCTCTGCTGGCGGCAAGCCTGGCATCCTTAGGGCCTGGGATGGTCAGTTGATGTTGTGACCTTGACCATAGTGCTCTCTAGGGTATATGTGCGGAAAGGCGGTCCCGCAGGTATGTCGGACCCTGGCCTTATAGGGCTTTAAAGGTCAATACCAGCACCCTGAAGCGAATTTGGTATGCTATTGGCAGCCAGCGCAGTGCCTTCAATGCAGGCTGGATATGCTTCCATTTAGGGAGACCCATCAAAAGCCTGGCCATGGCATTCTGCACTAGCTGCAGCTTCCAGAAAAGATAGGCACATGTCTCAACTTTTCTCCCCCCACCCCCAATGCTAAGCTAATTCCAGCTCTGGAAGATCATTTTTAATTGTGGAAGAGAAACCAGATGGAAGGTTACAAAAAACCTCTCTCTTATTCACCAATAGTCCCTTGATCTTCTAACCACCTGACTTTGCTCTTTATTAGCTTTTAAAATCCTGTAGAAAATCCTAATCACATATCTTTCCCACCTCATCTGATTAGGCACAAACAATTAGGTCTAACTTTCACTGTATTTGACTTTGAGTTTATGACTGGGGGAGGGAAATACATTTCCCTTAACTGTTGTTATGGAAATATTGTGTTGAATAAAATAGGCAAAGATGTCTCTTAATGTATAAGGGTACCAGAATTCATATAAAGAAGCAGTTGCCTGGAGAACACAGATGCTATTTCTATGTCTCTTACTTCTCAAACATAATTAGAGTGTAAGGCTGATGAACGTGTTGGATAGTATTTCTTAATATTTGTTTACCATAATTATAATGTGAGTTACTTGAACTCTCACTACACCTGTTAAAACTGTTTCATTTATTCAGTGGGAATAAATTAATGTAGTCCATTACGCTTTAATAATATACTCCATAAATATAGCTATTTGCTATTGATTGCAGGAAAATTGTTTCTTTTGACCTAATTCAAACATTTCAAAATATATAGTATATACTTTGGAAACTTGTTGTTTTTTTCCCTGCTGTTTTCCACAATAAAGTCCTTACATGGGTCAAGATTTCCAACCTTTTCCACTTAACAGCTTTTTACAGAGTAAAAATGTGATTATTACTAAGTAACAACTTGCATGCACAGCGGGGCCACCTCCATGGATGTCAACATGGAAGTTCTTGCTGGGGAACAGGGCTGGCTCGCTCACTAGGTGAACTAGGCATTCACCTAGTGCACGCCAGCCCTTAGGGGCACCAAAAGGCCCCCGCCCCCCACCAAAAGCCCCATCAACCCCCCTGCCCCTTCCCTGGCTTGCCGGCGCGCCCTGGGGGCAGGCGAGAGGGGGAGGAGGAAGAGGAGGGGAGCCCTCCCTCACCCTGGGGAGCCCAGGTGGCGGGGGGACGCCAGAAGGTAGCCCCACCTAGGACACTAAAAAACCTTGGGCCAGCCCTACTAGGGAATCACATCCCCTGAATGACAGCCTCACACTTAATACATAGCTTTCCCCAAGGTAAATCCCATTAAGTTCCATGATATTTCCAACCTGATCCTAATCATGTTGATCTGAAAGTGAATTCCACTTATTTCAATTGGCCTTGCTTCTACGGAACACTGTGAGGATGGAAACCAAGAATTATTTTGGTCAACTGCAAATGAGACCTGGATTTGCATTTGAATTTGAACTCTGTTGAAACAACTATGATCTTGTTTTAAAAGTCTGCATGTTAGTGTAATCCTGCAAGGAGTTCTCGTTTATAGAAAGAAGAATAGATGCCTTTCCCACTTAGTAACTTTAACATACTTATGTTTTGATAAAAGCACAATCAAGTCCATGTACCTGGTTATCGTATTAACAAATTTCATGTCCATAGTTTTACAAATACTTTTCACCACCATTTCAACTGAAGCCATTTTTCTAAAAACTGGGGCCATCTACCCACCAGGGGGCAGTCTACAAATCTTGGGAGGAGACAGTCAGCAGCACTTGTAATGTTTGTGAAAGCCAGTGGGATGGTGCATCCCACTCTGACAATAAAATCCAAGTTCCCAGCTTTCTACCTAAGATCCTTAAAGAAGTTTTTGTTGTTGTTCAGTCGCACAGTTGAGTCCGACTCTTCGCAAAGTAGCACACAGCAAATAAGAATCACAGAGGAATACCTCTTCCCCCCTTGGGGCCAAAAACAAGAAAGAAAATTATACTAATTCAGATTTTCCAAAAAGTGCCAATTGGCCTCAGGTAAAAAAAAAGAAACAGCACTTTTCAAGAATCTGTTTTCCCCACCTGTGGATATGTTATAGATATATCTATACAAGTGCAGGACCCACCTAGCAACCTCCAGAATGGTGACTGACATCTCAATGGGCATTCTTTTCTTAAAGCTTCAGACATTGTTTCCATTAATTTGGGGAGTTTTAATCCCTGATATATATTTAAAACATGGTAGTAACACTCATAAAAATGGTATGAGTGCAGCAATAAAATGGACCTATTTTCCAGGGCTTGCCAAAAATCACTATGACTGTTTGTTCCCCCCAAAATAGTGCCAACGGTTGAAATGTTTGGAGCCTGGATCAATTTATTTATTTATTTACCGTAATTACATTCTTCATTTATAGTCTGCCTTTCTTGCTGAGACTCAAGGCATATTACATAGGGTTTTTTTTTTTTTTTTAAGTCATAAAACATGATCCCAAAACTGGAGTATACCACAATTAAAATAGGATAATACACACAACAAACAGTGCAATAAACCAAGATTACATAATTGGAGAACCACGCAAGAAAATGGTATGGACTGACTTCACATATTCCAAGTCACATGTGCATCATGTTCTCCATGCATTGTTAATACATCTGAATTCCAGTTGTTGGTAGGGTTGCCAACTGCAAGCTTGGAAAGTTCCTGAACAATTGAGAGTGGAGTTTGTGGAGGGTGGAGGTCTGGAAAAGGAGACAGTTCAATAGGTATATGATGCCATCTTGCCAATTTCACACACACTAAATAATGCACTTTCGGTCCACTTTCAATGCACTTTGCAACTGGATTTTACTGTGTGAAATGGCAAAATCCACTTGCAAACGGTTGCTGAAGTGGATTGAAACTACATTATTTAGCATGCATGAAAGCACCCACAGCTGACATGTTCTCCTGGGGAAAGATGCATTCTTCTTGTTCTATGGTTGCGGTCACATGTGCGAGATAATGCGGGGGGGGGGAGCAAGGCTATTTGCTCCATAGGAATTTGACCCACATGTGCACGATCACACAGTCCCTGGGAGCTGCAGGGGAATCCCGTCACTGCGTGCTCAGACGCAACCGTGGGTGAATCTGGGTGGGTTTTTTGCCACGTGTTTCCAGTGCACTTCAATGAGGGATTGATGATTCGCATCTCACACTGAGTGCTCCCTATGCAGTGTGCGATGATGCGCATCCTCAAATGGGGGGGGGAACAAGGACATGGAGTCGGGATGGCCCGATCAGACCATCCTGACTCCATGGGAGTGCGCTGGAGTGATCACACAGGGGAAAGTCCATTCCTGGCCCATAGCAACCTGTTTGCTACCGGACTTTCCCTAGTGTCTTTTTACTGCACTTCTGCAGCAGAGCAAAACAGGTTTCCCACAGGTGTGGGGCACTTCCCAGATGTTTGCATCTGATTGCTCCCTTAAAATCTGCCCAGCATTCGTGCCTATGGTGCGGCTATTTCTGCATGTGATCGTAGCCTACAATTGGCTGAAGACATTGTCATATTTTTTGCCTATACATTGTATTTTGTCCTTGTTCGTTTTTGTAACCGTTGACATTCAGGAACCACTGTGTTTTACACTAAATATATTTACACTGTCTTTTGAATGTATCTTTCTGCATTATACCTCCAATATGTAAATACCTGTTTTTTGCTGCAGTGGAAGTCAGCCTGCTTTGTTTTTTTACTTCAAGCATTCTACATCTACTGCTGTAATTACTCTTACAACAACTATGACATCTACATCATATGTAACTACCAATAGTAATAGTAATTAATTTGGATGGGGCTTTCAAGTCCAAAAGTGTTATACAAGAAATTTTAAAAAATGCAATAAACTGGGTCCCTACTGAGATGAGGGAAACCTCTTCTTTGACCTCCTTCTCAGAGCTGGTTAGCCAGAATCTGAGAAAAGATTAATTTTCCTCTCCAAGGTTGTAAATGGAATTCTGTTTTTACTTGAACTACCTGTAGAAGGTACCCTCAAGTGATATGGAGGAGAAGAGTTAGGCTGTGGTCACAGGGCAAGGCAATTGTGATTCGTTCTTGCTGTAATTTAATCGGGAATATTTTTCTTTGGGTTGGGATGTCTAGTTGCAGCCGGCCCCTCTCTCTCCACCACCTGCTTGCCTGCCAGCCCGTCCGGCACTTCCTTCCCCTTGCCCACCTCCAGCAACTTTCCATGCTGCCTCCTGCTGCCCGACCAGCCCTGGCTCAATGCTCCTGGCAAGCCGGGTCCTCCTTCCCTCCCTCCTAACACTGCAGTTTCAGGGACTCCTGGGATGCACTCCACCGCCCACTCGCCTGCAAGCCCGCCCAGCACTTCCTTCCCCGCCCCCTCCCCCCTCCACAACTTTACCTTCTGCCTCCTGCTGCCTGCTGCAGCTTCACTCCTAGGGCGGGCAGGACCTTTCTCTGTGCTGGATGAGTGCTTGAACGGTTAAATAATGAATTTATTAAGTGCATGATTGCTCAAGCACTCAAAGCCGGAAGCTGTAAAAAAAAAAAACAACCCAAAAAAACTAATTGCATGAAGACTGGTCAGACGGCCCTAATTGCAATCATTGTGAGAGATGGCTGTCCAGATGGGTGAGATCGCAGATTCAAAGCACAAATACCCGGAAAGTACTTGATTTTCTCAGACCAGGAAAATGTGGGAGAGAACTGGGGGCACTGCGTGAGTGAGGCTTCTTTGGCACGGGAGGCAGATTGGCCCATCTGATCAGCAAAATTAAATGTGAGAGGGAACAGCAGTGAATCCTGTTCAAAAGGACAATGTGACCGCACCCTAAGATACCAGCTTAGATACCACCTAGATTTCTGCAAGTGCAGAATTCCTCCTTCCTGCAGCAGCCCCAAACATACCAGAAATGCTGCTCATGGGGGAACATTAAGAATGGATTAGGGAGGAAACTGGATTTCTTCTGTGGAGGGTCAGCAAAAATCACCACCCTTTTTGCCCACAGAAATCTAGGTAGGACTGAAGCCATTATCTACACACCTAGATGGACTCTTCTTCAATCTCAAAATCCATTTCCCTTTAAGTTAGCCTGGAGAGGATACCTCAATCAATGAAGAGGAACCATGCATGCAAAGTAAACCTAGTTCTGGATCCATTGGGGGAAATGCCGAGGGATGTACAGAATTTGTCATTATTTTTGTGAATATTTCTACCTTCCCCTGCATAGTGGCACTGCATTTGCCAACAGTTATTTGCCAAAGAAGACATGTGCTTTTTGCACATACATCCCATCATTAGTAACTGCATTTTGCTTGTGCTGCAAAATACATACAGCAGTAGAGTCTGGAATCATTGCCTACTGCTTGTACTTTAGGCTATAACAGACACCACATTTTCACATCAGAGGCACTAAATATATTGCAAGTCAAAAGGGGCTGAGCTAACACTGTATATTATAAAAGTACAAATATTTATTAAGGTGTACACATGTTAAAACATATTACGATTAAAATAAAGAGTCTAAATATCTGACTTATAAAAACTTTTCAAGTACAAATACATATGATGGACACGTTTTGGCCCCTTGGACCTTCCTCAGTGGTCACTATTCTCTATATTGCACTGTCACACATCCACATACATGTATAAAAGATTTTTAGTATACCTATATATCTAACCAGATGTTGTTTCCTGAAATTATAAAAAGGAAAAAGTGAAAGGAGGGGGAACCTCATTATAATATACCAAGTGTATATAAAATCATTAATAATGATTTTTTTAAACTGAAATTACCTTGTATGTTTATAATTATGCTACTGGTATATATGTTGGGCCATAAATATAGCCATGCCAATTCTTCAAATTATTCTGAATAAATAAAAAAATTACAATTATAGAAATTTTATAAATAGTCTAATTTTAGAATAAATTTAGCCTAAAATAAAATTAAATTGGCCAACAAGCCTGGTATCAGAGATTTCATTGGGCTGAGTTCCACCCCCCCCACACACTTTTTGCATATTTTGTTGCACTAAATATATTAGCATGAACTGCTGTGGAGTCCTGCTAATGCAATTAACTTAGTCTAGTAACCATTTGTTCACTTAAGATGTTGGTCTAAAAAGAAAGGATCTGAAGACAATGTCATCCTGAGCATGGTTACATCATTCTGAACCCACTGACTTCTATCAATTTCGTACAGAGTAACCAAACAGACTCACACCCTTCTAAAGTCTTCAATGGACTTGGTAGGGTATACCTTTTCTTACGGTGGTGCTGACAATGCATTTTCTGTTCAAGATACTTATTTGCAAAACTGAAAATATAACTCTTGATTCTTGTTGATAATAGCTAGTTATTGGTAGCATCCCTAAATTGTATATTGTATTCCACACTTTTGTGGAATAATTCCTGATCTAGATTAGTTTATAGACGGTTTCCTCTGTCTGCATGTATAATCTTTCATTTTTTATGCTGCCAGGGATTCCCTCCAAAGAATACTTAGAGGCCAATTTTAGATCAGCTATCCAGAGGAAAGAATGGCTGTACATATTGTGTATGTAAAAGTATATGTCTATATTCACAGAAATTAATAAATCCAGGGCTATTTTTGGGCAGGAACGCACAGGAACGGAGTTGGCTCCCGAGTTGGCCACGCCCAGCAGGAACTCATTAGCATAATAGGCCACACCCAACAGCAGAAAATCATTGGATTGGCTAACATGCAAAGGAGTTCCTGCTACAGAAAAAGCCCTGGGTTTTGACAACGAACAAGGTAAACAGAATAAGCAGCAAAAGTTGGGTGTGGGTGGATGACCACACTACTGGTAACATGAGGGTGTGCCTAATAGGCTAATTGTCTGTGCTGTCAGGGGTGTGCCCTAATACGCTAATAGATTTCTGCTGGTGGGTGTGGCCTATTATGCTAATGAGTTCCTGCTGGGCCTTTTCTACAAAAAAAGCCCTGAATAAATCTCTTTAACAATACATATAATTCAAATCACAATGATAAGAAATAATAGGAGAAAGAACTTGCAGTCTGGTTCCATAGTAGCAAAAGTCCTTTCCTTCAAATGCTGCCTCAAAATTCCACATAGGCTTTCCTCACCAAAACAATTAAAACCCAAGTTGTGAGGCCTCCAACAGGGCTCCTTTGTCCCCAAAATACTATACGACGGGGCATATTAAAACATAAGGGAAAATATTTCTTTGAACCTCTCTGTTACTTTCCTTACCAAGCTAAGCCAAGCTGTTCAGGGCCTAATTTTCCCTAAAGTAAGATCACTTTTGATTCTCTCCAAAGTAAAATCTGTAGCAACTACCTAAAGGAAAGAAGCCAACCTTTCTTGTCACTAAGGAAGAAGAGAAGAAATCCAGACAAAACTTTGTTCCACTTATAGCAGCATCATGTGACTGCTGACACATATGCTGAATGCTGGCATGGTTGCCATGGCATTGGAAGGTGGACTCTATGGCATTATACCCCACTGAAGTCCCTCCCCTCTCCAAACCCTGCCCTCCTCAGGCTCTGCCCCAAAATCTCCAGGTATTTCCCAACCCAGAGCTGGTAACTCTGTAGTGGGGCCACAGCAGACTAGAGCACAGACCAGCAGATTGAGGCAAATAAATGAACTAATTTAAAAAAAAGCCAAAAAACAAACCAGACACCTTTCAAAAGTTAGTCTCAACCCCAGATTCAACTTCTGTTTCTTACATCATTCTACTGATATTTATTTAACACATTTTGCATCTATTCCTCCACAGAACTCAGTCCCATGGTCCCTTGGGCTACCTCACTTTATTTTCACAGTATACCTATATGCAGTCAGCAAACTGCATGGCTGAGCAAGGGCTCAAGTACATTTTTTCCACAATTCTACACAGCATTCTTGCCTTTATAGTGTACTGGTTTATACAATCTAGTGGGATGACTCTCTGTACAATGCACCCATTTTAAGAGTGTTGTGGTTTCATCATTTTGGTGTAGTGGTTAGGAGATCCTAATCCTGGAGAACCAGTTTTGATTCCCCACTCCTCCACATGCAACTGCAGGTGTGACTTTGGGTTAGTCACAAGTTCTTTCAGAGCTGTTCTCTCAGAAGCAGTTCTTGAAAAAGCTCTCTCAGCCCCACTTATCTCACAGGGTGTCTGTTGTGGGGAGGGGAAGGGATAGGAGATTGTAAGCCACTCTGAGACTCCTTTGGGTAGTGAAGGGTGGGGTATAAATCCAATCTCCTCCTCCTCCTCCTCCTTCTATAACCCTGTGACTGGCTAATCAGTTGAACATACTGCCAGATTTTCTCTTAAAACTTTTAGTTTGTGCCAGTTTTAAGATGAATACATGTGTAATTCAAGCATGTAATAAAGTATATCTAAAATGCATGTTTCATATTACTCACTGGATTTTGAAAACCTCCCGGTTATAACTTATAAAATCCTCATAGTACTATTTTTTATAAGGCAAACACTCATCATGTCAATATCCTGCAGATAATGAACCACTTGTAGATTTTAGGACTCAGGAACCACTTGTAGGTCTATTCCTTTGAATGGAATAAGAAGTTGGTCAAGTTCACAGTAAGGAATCATGTGAATAGCCCTTCCTCCTTGAGGGGTATTATAAAGCATGATGCTTTTGAAGAGGATCTATTTGCTTCTTTTGGAGTGTTGCTCATTCTTGAGCAAGATAACATGCTTATGAGGTAACAGTTGCTCGTTTATGCCTTGACTAACATTAAAATGTCAATTAAACATTCTGAGTATTCCTCTATAAAAGAACTGATGCGTTCTGAGAATGAATTTTTGAAGAATTACTCTGAAAGTTTATACCTTTTAATACTGTCACTACAGAAAGGGAACAGCAGCTGAAGCCCATCTGGACATAAGTACGATGCAAAAACCATGTGTGAGGAGGATATCAAAGATCGTGAGTTGAATCCAGACAGCTTTTTTTCTGTTCAATCTTACCCAGTGTTCCCCTTACTAAATTCCACATGGATTTTGTCCATGCAGATCCCATGATCTGTTCCATTGCCTTTTGGGTGATTTAAAAGGACCCCTCCTCCAATTTTCATTGATAGACAACCTAATTGGATCCAACCTCATGATTTCGAAAGAGTAATTGAATACCTGGCTGTTCCTTATCAGAAGTAAAGGGGGGGGGGTAATGAAAATTCATTAATCTGGCTGAATGCAGCAAGGTAAATGGCATAATCTTCCTTATGTGGGTATCCTAGCACCACTTTGTATAGCTCTGTTTTGAATATAAGTAGCTCTATCTATAAGATAACACTTTAACAGGTTTCGCATTTTCTTTCCTATAACTAAATGTGGGTGTTCTGGAATCAGAATTAACAAACTGAGGACCCACAAGGACTTCTAGGTGGACACCTAATTTCTTCTCTCCCATTATTTCTTCTTTTCTGTTCCTGAAAACCCCTATAGCCTCTCCCATTTCTTGCTCTCCTTCCCGCCAGCCAGCCTACTTTTATCTGTCCCTCTATCTTCCATTGTCCCTCCTTTCTCCCTTTTGGCAGCCTCTCCATTGAAAATACTACACAGTTTCAGCCTGGCCATTCCCAGTTGTGGTGTGGAACCTATAAAGACTTGCAGGGGCACCTCACTTTTCCATTTCCAACACCATTTCCTTTTTTCCTCCTTGTAGTAACTCTCATACCCTTACCTTTCCATGCTTCTGTTTCTCCATACTTCATTTCTAGCCCCTCTTTCTGCTCAATGGAAATTCAAAGCAGCTTACAGCATCCTCCTCTTCTCCATGATGATCTGCAAGCTGAACCCTGGTTTCACAAATTGACCATAATTAAAATGAACCATGGTTTAGTATTTTGTCTGAACTGATCCAGTGACTCCCATGTACCTAGAAGCATATGAATAAGCTGGCCAAAGACTTTCAGTGAATAGTTTCAGTAAAGCACTAAATACACTTTCTCTATTTTGCTTATTATTGCACACACACTCACACAGATCTTTTGAATGGAGTTATAAAAATAGCTGATATCACTGTATCATTGTATGTTCTTTTTTCTATTTTATACTTTTTGAAACAGAAGTATTTAATAGTTCCAGGAAAACTGTGTAATAAATATGTTCCTGATGAAGATATTATTTAATGTCTTCTCCGCCAGTTCATTGGAAGAGCTTCTAAGTTCAGTTTCTGGCATGTCCAGTTAAAAGGGTCAAGTAGTAGTTGGGTTGCCAGCCTCCAGATGGGGGCTAGAGATCTCCTGGAATTACAACTGATCAGTTTGCCGGGAGAAAATGGCTGCTTTGGAAGGTGGACTCTATGGCACTATACCATGCTGAAGTCCCTCCCCTGGCTCCACCCCTAAATCTCCAAGAATTTTTCAAGCTGGAGCTGGAAAAGCTAGTAGTAGGTGAGGTGCAAGACCTCTACCAGAGAACTTCAATATCTGCTATCAATCTAAGTAGACAATATTGATCTTGATTAATCAATGGTCTGATTCAGTATCAGTATAAGAAAGCTTCATGGGTTCATTGTGGCAAAAAAGAGAAGACTTATGCTCATAGACAAAGGCCACCTACACATTCCACTGTCTCAGTAAATACATTGTTATTTCCTGTTTATGTGCAAGTTAGACAAGTCATCACTCTACATTGTTTTCCTGTTTCAGTGGCATCACATTTCCCCCCCCCTGCATTAGCCCTTCCCCAGCTTTTTGTTATTTCTGTGCTTAATACTGAAGGACAAAATGATACCATTCTCCACCTTCTCCTTTGTAAAGCTATGTATTTAACTTCAGTCTCCGTGCCTGTTAAGAGAAATTCTTGAACTGGAGATACCAGGTCTTGAAGCAAGGATCATCTGCATACTAGGGATGCCAACTTCAGGACCCGGGGATCCCCAAAATTACAGTTCATCTCCATACTATTGAGGTCAGTTCTTCTGGAGAGAAAGGATGCTTTGGAGGATGGAGTCTACGACATTGTACCCCACTGAGATCCCTGACCTCCCCAGGCTCCACCCCCTGGGGAGTTTCCCAGCCTGGATCTAGCAACTCTACTCTTCCGTCCCCCTGTGGCTGGGGGACCTGGCAGCCCCACTGCAAATACAGCTTGTGCTCTACCATTGAGCTAGGACCCTTCCCCTAAGCTATTTCCACCTGGTTTCTATCTAACATGGAGGGGGTTTTTTTATATTAGTTGCTGTGATGAAACTAAAAGGAAAAAAAAATGTATGGCCAGATACAGAAAATTGCAGGGACCTCAAAATAGAAAGGAAAAGAGCACCCCTGTAGAATATACTGGCTGAACGGACTATTTTGCATAGTTGCATGGTAAATCTGTTGTGTTTCAAACATCACTAATGAGAACAATGCCCAAGATTTCATTTGTGAACAGTTTGTACCCATTATCATCTAGGATCTGTTCTTAAAATACTCTAATCAAAAATATTCTGATCAGGACACCACATGCCTAATCAGTAGCAGCTTTCTGTTTAATGATGGTCACAACTTTTTCTGTTGCCCGGAAAATATCAAAAAATGGACAACAATCTGAAGTTTTTGCTGTTGGTCTGCTTCCTTATGCTGAACATGTACATTAGTCCAATTGACCATTTTCATTAAGTTTCCTAATGAGATTTAAAATGTTTATAGACCCTTGGCCCCTGTTAGCACTCTTTTCTGTACTAAAACCCTGTAGAGTAGACTTTATTTGGTTAGGGAGTTCTGAAGAGGGAAATCTCATTTGCATAAACTATCTGTTTTAGGAGTGGGGAAAGAAACCCTTTGCCAGTTTTGTTTGTTGCAAGTATTTCCCTACATTAGCACCACAGAACTTAGAACAATGAGAATTATATGTCTAGCCTTTGTCTCAGTCAATTGTCTGATTATGAAATAATGCTAGTGCAATAACAAATATTTGAAAAATTCATTTAAAACATTATTCATTTATAGGGTTGCATTAATTTCTGATTAATGCAGCAGAGTGGATAGATGACTCAAAGTCTATTGTACTCATTTGGAGGCTCATTAAATGACTCCATCTCTCATCGAATCCACCCACAAGCCAAGGAGACAAGATCATTACCATGCAGATAAAAGGATGAGCCTCACTATACCAATACAACAACAGTTTTAATTAGGGTAGCATTTTTTTAATATTCCCAGGAGGTCTGGAAATGCACTCCAAGTCATTTGAGCATCACTGGGTGAAGTACAAAATAAGGTCTTTTCTACTCTACAGCAATTGTAGACTAAACACATTGCTCTTTATCATGTGTGTTATTTTAGTTCAGACATCCAGCATTCTTAATTTTCAATGTAGATAGATAGATAGATAGATAGATAGATAGATAGATAGATAGATAGATAGATAGATAGATAGATAGACAGATAGACAGACAGACAGACAGACAGACAGACAGACAGACAGACAGACAGACAGATAACGGATGGATAACAGAGAGAGAGAGATGGATGATAGATGATAGAGATAGATAGATAGATAGATAGATAGATAGATAGATAGATAGATAGATAGATAGATAGATAGATAGATAGATAGATAGATAGATGATAGATAGATAGATAGATGATAGATAGATGATAGATAGATGATAGATAGATAGATAGATAGATAGATAGATAGATAGATAGATAGATAGATAGATGATAGATAGATAGATAGATAGATAGATGATGGACGGACGATATACGCACATGCATTTGTGGGTGATTGTGAGATATATAAGGACTTTGTTTGTTTGTTTGTTTAATTCAATTTTTATCCCGCCTTCCCTACGAACGGGTTCAGGGTGGGTTATAAAATCAGAAAACTCAATAACTGTAGTTAAAATAATTAAACACTAATTTAAAACATATACCATATGCCTAATATGGCTCTTTTCTCATCCTCCCCCTCCCCTAGCATGTATGCATGTATGTGACATCAAGTCACAGAGAACTTAAGGTGACTCCAGCAAGGGGCTTTCAAGGCAAGTGAGCAGCAGAGGTGGTTTGCCATAGCACTCCTCAGCAGAGTCCTGCTCAGGGATTTATCTTCTGGTGGGGACTGGAAAGACGTTGCCCCTCCAGTATGCCCCCTGTTATGCCTGGACTCCTCCTCCCTGGAAGGACAAGTTTGGTACCCAGGGCTGGTTTTGTAGAAAAATCCCAGCAGGAACTTATTAGCATAATAGGCCACACCCAATGGCAGAAACTTATTAGCATATTAGACCACACCCCTGACAGCACAGCTTATTAGCATATTAGGCCACACCCCATGTTGCCAGAAGTGTGGTCATCCAGCCACACCCACCTTTTGCTTCTTATTCTGTTGACCTTGTTTGTTGTCAAAACCCAGGGCTTTTTTTTGGAGCAGGAACTCCTTCGCATCACCCTAAGTAAGTACCGAGTAAAAAACATTTTAATCCCATAACACCCCTTGTAATACTTTTCTTGTCCTGGCAATTAGAGGTCACCAAGCACAATAAACATTTCATGGGAATGTTACATTGCATTTGCAATTGCTAGGAAAGTTATGAGGTTCCTTGCTCAGACACACTGTTTCACTATAACCATCACAGCATCATTCTGAAAGCAATCATGTCATGTTCCAAGGGGTATATCCAGCAACATTCTGCTCAGTAGTGTGTGTGTGTGGATACCCACTAACTTACACCCCTAACTCAGCTTGGGCACACTTGCTTCTCTGAGTGAGATGCTGGTTCATTTTGCTCATCTTTCTTCTCTGATCTCTGATTCTTTGGATAGGTAAATATAGTCCCATAAAATAAGTTCACCTCTCTGTCTCTATAAGCTACCACCTTTATTTTCTGAACTTGTATGTGTGTTTATAGAGTGCTCTTCAATTACTAAGTTTTTAAAATTATTTAATTCTCAATAATAAACACCATTTATTGTTTATGGCCTGGTTTATTTTGAGAGTTCTACTGATGGGAAAAACCTGATGTATATATAGGTGGAAATCCTGCTTGATTACCCTCCTCTCACATTACCTGGGTTTCCTCACTAAATTCCCCAACAGACTCAGGAGACCCTCACAACCACTTAGGGTAATACCCCAGCCTGCCCCAATGCACAATAGCTAACACAAAGAGGAATGGTCATGGGCAGCTGAGTGGGACCCATAGGCAAGAGCTAACACAAGTAGCAACCATGCCAAGCCTTAATGCTTCCCCCATGTGGGGCATAACAAGGACTTCTGTTCAGGTCTATTTTGGGGTAGGAACACACAGGAATGCACAGCAGGAACTCATTAGCATAACAGGTCACACCCAACAGCAGACACTTATTAGGATTGGCTACATTAGGGGTGTGTGGCCTAACATGCAAAGGAGTTCCTGCTTCAAAAAACCCTGGGTTTTGACAACAAACAAGATAGAATAAGAAGCAAAAGGTGGGTGTGGCTGGATGACCACACTTCTGGTAACATGGCGGTGTGGCCTAATATGCTAATGTGTTTCTGCTGTTGGAAGTGGCCTGTTATGCTAATGAGTTCCTGCTGGGCTTTTTCTACAAAAAAAGCCCTGCTCCTGTTTATGGCAGGGAGCTGGATTTATATTCTTCCACCAGTATTAAACATTAGCGCCTCTTGGTTCTTCACTTTCAGGTTCCTACAGGGCCATTCTGGAATATGCAGGAACTATAGTACTGTTCATGTTATGCTGATGAAAACTTAATTTTGCCACTATCTTCCTATGTAGGACTTTGGTCCATAGGACCAACCTTGGACTGCCCAAACAGCATAAATGACTTCCTGTTAAGGCAGAGTTAAGGTGCAAAGTCAATTTTTTTCCTGTGCTACCCAAGCTTTTAGAAGAACTTAAAGTAGCTTTTTGGATCACAGCCTCTGTTTTTATTGACTATATATTACTTTGAGCATGTTTTTCCCCATTGAGCAGGAGCTAAACAAATTGGATTGGATCCAGTGCTTCCATTCTGATAATAACAGGGCCTTCCTCCAGTGCAAGGAGAGTTCCACCAGTGGACAATTATGTGTTAAGCCTGCACCAAAGCATCTTGCCCTGGTGGAAAGCCTCTTGGATCAGACAAGGTCCCACCATTACTGGAAATGGAAACAGTGCCAGAAATGGAAACAAGTCATGCTTCTTGTGACAAATTCTTTATACATACATTTTGCCTGGGTTGAATATGTGCCCATGTTAGATTCATGAATCAGGCTTGGCTCATATGGTGGAGCAGCCAGAAATGCCTTTATTCTTCATAAGAAAGTATTTCTTTATACTTGGTCTTCTCCCCAGTGGGGACTCGGAGCAGTTTACAACCCCGATCTCCCTTCCTCCATTCTGTCTTCTCAACCACCACCCTGTGAGGTACATTAGGGTGAGAAAATGTGACTGGCTGAAAGACATCCAGTGAGCTTCCATGACAGAGTGAGGATGCAAACTGGGGTCTCCCATGAACAAACACAAAGCTGCCTTGTATTGAATCAGATCCCTGATCCATCATGGTCTGTATTGTCTTCTCAGACCAGCGGTGGTTCTCCAGGGTCTCAGGCAGTGTTCCCTCTAAGCTGAGCTAGTGTGAGCTGCCTCACAGTTTTTTAGTCTCTGGCTCACACATTTATGTCTTAGCTCAGGAAGGACAGCTCCAGAAGAGCAAACTAATTTATGCAGCAGCCAAATCACTCGCTCATAATATTAATGCCAGTAGCTCACAAAGTAGAATTTTTGCTCACAAGACTCCGCATCTTAACAGGAGCATTGGTCTCAGGCAGAGATTTTTCACATCACCTACACCCTTTTTAAAATGGAGCTGCCAGGTATTGAACCTGGGACCCTCTGCATGCCAAGCAGATGCTCTGCCACTGAGCCAATATCTCCTAGGCTGACACTCTATCCACTATACCATGCTGGTTCATTTACAGTGGAGGGAATGGTTCCTACCTTCTAAAAACAGCCAGCTGAACTTACCCTTAGTTTATAGGTTGCATCCTCTGGGAAAGCATGAGCAAGCCAGCACAACTTCCAGCTCTGTGGTTTGGCTGGGTGTAATTAAGTCATTGCATCAGTTCCAGGAATAAAAAAAGAGTAATGCTCCTGCTGGCAAATTCTTCCTTTTATATCCAAGAATCAAGTCAAGTTCAAGTTCAATGGTAGCTGAGACTTTTGGCCTGCTATGCTGAAAACTACATACTTTAAAAAAACAACAACTAATTCTTTGGCCAATGTGCCCCTCCCCTTTCACTGATAATAGATTCTGTTATCCAAGCCTGTGAAAAGCTATCAAGGAGTACATAATAGCTTCTTTGTTCACCTACACGAGTCCCTTTATTACTAATACTCGGGAAGCCCAGTATTGTTACATAAAGCCTAATTATTTTCTGTCTTCTTCTTGTGCCTACCTGTTTTATGCCGTCATGTAATTTTAAAACCCAAATCAATGTGAAATATAGAACAGGGGAATATGGGGGGGACTCAAATTGCTCCTGTAGTTAAAGCTGCTTTAACTGTGTTCCTCTTCCGACTGGTACAGAGTTATGGTAGCTTTATGGGAAGCAGAATTTGAGTCTTAAAGACATGAACTCTTGGCTGTTACATTGCTGTAAGGATCTAAGGCAGAAATTGCTACAGCAGAAGACAAAACTACCCAGATCTTAATGTCCGTCAGGAGGCATGGACATGATTCAAAATGTGTCTGAACATATGACCCCAGGAGAAATAGTTACTGATTTCTCCTAGGAATGCAAAGCACTTAGTCAATGTTCTGAACTCAGTTCAGAATCCACATCTGTGCTGGAGAGATGAAAACACAGATTGGACCACAAGTATTAGAGGTGCCGTCTAGCAAGACAAGGGATCAGGCAGCCATTCTTCTCCACATTTCAAACAGCATGCTGCCCAGGCTTCCAAGAGCCACTGCAAATTCCTGGCTAAAGATTGTCTCTTCTCTCTCTGCCCTTCACAAAATAAGAAGGAAATGGGGGCTGGGGGAAGATGTAAAAAAAAAATTACTCTAATATTTACTTCTCTTTCACCACCTGGGAAAACTGGGATGGAGGAATGGACACCGGCAAAGAAGGGGCTTAAACGTTTCCTTAAACACTCCAGGAACTCAGATTCTCTTACTGAAAGTGCTCTCTTTTAGTGGGAAAGAATCTTGTTATGATTTCGAGTTAGCAAAGTGTTGAAGTGAAGAATTATAGATTCCTAGAGGGGCTTTTAACAGGTGCTGAAGCCCCAGACTGGCCCATACTATACTGGCTGTGTCCTTGATCTCTCAGCAGGGCATAAGGAAGCAGGTGAATTGGCTGGTTTCCCATACCCAGAGGATAAGCCAGATCTGGGGAATTTTATACCCAAGACCTTAAGGTTACCAACCTCCAAATGGGGCCAGGAGATCTGGATTTACAACTGATTTCCAGACTACAAGGGTCAGTTCCCCTGGAGGAAACGGCAGCTTGGGGGTGGCAAACTCTATGGCATCAGGCCCCACTAAGATCCTGCCCCTCTCCAAAGTTCACTTTCCCCAGGCACCGTGCTGAAATCTCCAGGAATTCCCCAAGCTAAGTTTGGCAGGCCCAATAGTTCTTTTGGGGTCAGACTAAAAGTGATGGCAAATTCCTGGCCATCACGAGGGTGCCATTGCCATAAGGTGATTTTAAAAAGCGGTGAGGGGGGCAATCCTGATCAGGCCCTGGCAGCATTTTCAGATTAAGTTTAAATGGCAACGCTTGTCTTCATGATGACCACAAGTTTGCCATCACATTTAGTTTGGCCCTTGGTGGCACCGTGTGTGGTTTGTAGTATAAGGTTTTACATTTAAGGTAGCCACAATAGTAATTTCAAAATATGCATCATTTAAAAAAAATAAAATGGTAGGTCTTTTGGACATGTTTCACAAAGCAGCAGATGAATCTGTAAAACTTCCTGGACTGAACAGCTTCAGAGCACAGCTAGGGGGTTAAGTGATTGAATATTATTTTTTTGGGGGGTTAATGTGTGTGTGCATGCGCATGCGCACGCATGTGTGTGAGTGTGTGTGCACCTGTACATCATGGCGCCCCCTGGTGACTGACTGTGTGTATGTGCACCTGGAAGTCATGGTGACCTCTGGTGACTGACCCCTACTGGGGGCTCGGAAGATTTCAGAGAGTTGGCTGAATAAAGCCTGCCCCTGCCTGCCTCTGGTATTTCAAGGAGGTCTCCCATCCGAGTGCTTGCCAGAATTGGCCATTTCTTAGCTTCCAAGATCAGATGATGTCAGGACAGTGACTGAATATTCTTAAACAGAAAATCCAGCCCTGCACACAGAAACTCAGAAGTCAGGGAGATGAGTTTGATTTTAGTTTTCTTTGGGATATGGTAGTTCTGTTAGTAAGTGCGGATTTTTCCCCCTCCTAAAAATGCAGTCATCTACCAGCCCATTCATCTCTCCCCACCCACACACTCCATACAGGGCCAAACAGCACGCTACATTTTTTGACATTGGATCCAGGTTTCCAAAACTCTACTTGCTTTACCCACAGTCACCTAGCAGTTGTGAGGAAAGGCATTTTTAAAGTACATAGGCACTCCCATTGGGCTTATGATGACAGTGTGGGGAGGAAGGGCACCTATCTTCCATCCTGTACTGTATTCCTTGAGCCATAACGGCTGCAGAGTTGGGGAGGAAGACAGTAATTTGCCCATCATTGGAGACTGAACATGAACAAACCTCATCAAAAAATAAAAACAAAAAACCCCAAAACCATAATGTGCTGTTTGGCTTACAGCCTGAAGGGTTATTCTCCACCTGCAGTTTGATAATCTTGTTGATGTTTGTGTGAGTTACATCTTGCAATGTACTCCTGAACTTTTTTATTTAATATAATTCCATATATAAAATTGGAAAGAAAGTATGAGTTATCCTAGGCACAATCATAATAGAACGCTAATGGAAATGATAACCGTCTGGAAGCATAAACTGCACAACTTCAGAGAAGCTGAGGATTAATTTTCTCAGGCAGCATTCAGCGGAGGTTGATTTCCTCAAAGTGACAATCTGAGCTCAAAGTATTTATAGAAAATTTCACTGCTGGAAAGCACAGAGGTCAGCTTTACCAACTGTCCAACTGGTATATTTCTCTTTTCCAACATAAACATCCACAAAGATTAGGAGTAAGCAAATATCAAATCAGTTAAAAAAGAACTGTGCTTGTACAAAATCATTCATTAAAATTAAAGGTCTGGGGAATACCTTCAGAGATGAGTTGGATGAAGTACATTTCAATTAGCAAATTGAAACAGTCACCTCACCTTATTACAGAAATACCAAACTTTCCACCAGCAAACCAGCTGTTACTAGGTTGTGGCATGCTCTATATTTGTTCAATGTCCCAGTTTACCAGGAAGAGTTTCTGTTTCTCTGGTCTCTGTCTCATTTGGCCTTTTAAATGTGCCTTGTTGAACTTTTTAGTCTGTGTTATTACTAGAATATTATTGTTATTACTAGAATAACTAGACTAGTTATTCAGGGTTTATTTCCTTTCCTAGGATCTCAAAGTTAAGTGGATGCAGCTAACCTCTAATGTATGGGTTGGTAAATACTTGTGTATGAACATGAAGATTTCGATCAGCGGACACACTCTAGATGCTGAGGTATAATTTGATCTCATGAAAACCTATTGTATGTTTTCCCTGGCATCTGATGTGCCCAAAAAAGTCTTCTCATATAGTTGCTGTCGATTTTCTGGGTTGTGTGGCCGTGGTCTTGGCATTGTAGGACCTGACGTTTCTCCAGTAGCCGTGACTGGCATCCTCAGAAGTATAACACAGACAGATCCATGAGGTGTTAACCCACCGCCTTGCCAATACTTAGATACAGGGACTTGCCTTGCAATGGCTAGCCTCCTTTCTCCAGGGTTGGGGACAGAGGGTGGCACTTGGGGAAGGGAGTTATCCCAGTGGCATCCAGTAGAATGTGGTGTCCCACAGGGTGCGATCCTCTCCCCCATGCTGTTCAATATCTATATGCACCCCCTCACCCAGATTATCCGGAGATATGGGCTGGGTTGTCTCCAGTATGCAGATAACACCCAGTTCTATCTACTGATGGACACCGCCCCAGGACTTCTCGATGAGGTATTACAGGCTGTGGCTGGATGGTTATGACAGAGCTGACTGAAGTTAAATCCTTCTAAGATGGAGGTCCTGTACCTGAGTCACGGGGGTTGAGTCAAGGGATCAGGCTCCCAACCTTCGATGGGGCTCCATTGGTGCCTACATTGAGTGTGAAGAGTCTGGGGGTGTTCCTGGATACCTCCCTTTCTATGGAGGCCCAGGTCACCACCACTGCCAGGTCTGCCTTTTTCTATCTGAAGCAGATCAGACAGTTAGCCCTATATCTTACTCCCCAAGACCTATGCAATGGTCACTTCCAGATTGGATTATTGTAACTCTCTCTACATGGGGTTGCCCTTGACTCTGCTCTGGAAGTTGCACCTAGTGCAGAATGCAGCAGCGAGGGTGCTGATGGCAATGCCTGTGCAGGCTCATATCCACCCGGTCCTGTGTGAACTGCACTGGCTGCCTATTGAATTCCAGATTCATTTCAAGGTGCAGGTGCTTACTTTTAAAGCCCTATATGGACAGGGGCCAGCATACCTATGAGACTGACTCTTCCCATATGAGCCCCAGAGGGCACTGAGGTCCACAAATCAACATCTGTTAGTGGTTCCTGGCCCCAAGGACGTCTGAGTAGCCTGGTGGAATGAGCTCCTGTGTGAGATCAGGGTCCTGCGGGATCTACTACATTCCCACAGGGCCTGCAAGACAGAGTTCTTCCACCAGGCATTTGGTTGAGGCAGTGGACGTCCCCCCTCCTACTTCCCTGGCCTTAATTCTTCTGGCCCAATTTTACTGGCCAATTGTTCATCAATGGTGTGAGTTGGATTGGTTATCTGATCATTTTATGGCTACATGGTATTTTATGATATTTATATGTAAATTGTTATTTAAATACTTTTAAGTGTATTATTTAATTGTTGTACACTGCCCTGAGCCCATCTGGGGAGGGCGGTATATAAATCTAATAAAATAAATAAATAAAGCTCCCCAGAGAGCAATCTACTGTTCAGGGCAGTGGCACTGAGAGTTAAAAGGGGGCATTTGGGAATGAGTACCTTTTGGAAGCCTATTCTCCCCACTTGGAACAGCTACTCAGCCAGTGGAGGAGAGTTTTGTTTATACTGCCCACTTTGCCCTGAGAATACAATCAGAGACCATAGATTTCTTTTCAAGGCTGTTGAGAGCCGGCATGGTGTAGGGGTTAAGAGTTGTTTGCAGAGGTGCTTCCTTTACTCTTGAGTAGCCCCAATAGCAGGGGAACCCCACTTCTAACCTGATTCAGAGACCCACAAAACTCAGGCCAAGGAAGGCACTCCTGGTTCTGAAACACATAGCTAGCCACAGCTCTGAAAAAGGAGTCTCCATTTTCAGGTTTCATAAGGCAACTTCCAGTCTTCCTCCTCCATCCAGCAGAGATATGCTTATGGAATGACAATGAGTTCCACTAGGTTAAATATCTACATTTCTAAAGGCTATTCAGAGGCCACCTGGCAAATAGTCCTCTTCTCTCCAGTACCTCACCCAGCCCTTTTTTGTGGTCCTATGTCTGTTTGTGAATTCTTTGTCTTTCCTTGCTCCATCCCTCAGGATAGTGAGATAAACCAATCAATCACTCAAATGTTTAGCAATCTAATCAGGGACCCACCTCCCATCTTTTACCTGTATCTGGGAACCTATTCAACTGCCTTGGCAGGATCATTAGTGGTCAGAAAACCCATTCAACTAGCCACCCAGCACCTGACTGATTTAATCAAGGCTACTGTTAACCCTGACTCTATCTCTCTAGAACTTCATTGGTCAAATCCAGGCCTTGCCCATCCTGATGGCACACACCATTGGGACTCATCATTGGTCCAGTTGGTCTATTGTTCTCACCTGAGACCAGCCCCCAAGGCCTTCCATTGGTCTGCCTTGTTTTCCAATGTCTATAACCATCCAAGGACATGGCCTCAGACCATGTGCCTCTGCCCTGATGCCAACTGGCAGTCCACCCCTGAACCTCTGGGTTTAGGCCATAATCCTTTCTTCATGGACCTCTGCATGTCTGGACAGGTAGTATCACCCCTCTATCAGCTATCAATCACTTCTGCTTTCTTAGTTTTGTATTGTGTGTATGAATGCTTTACTTTATGTTTGTATGTGTGATAATCCTTTAGTAAAAGAAATCACTGCTTTTTAAGATCTAGTCTCTGTGTCTATTTCTGGGATTTGGATAAGTGGGACTCCAGTATACACAGGTCATGATCCTATAGTTATGCCAATTGCTCATTAATATCATAATTCCCCAATCAATTATTAAAAAATAGAGCAATTTGGCTAATAGAGTGGTGGACTCTAATTTAGAGAACCAGGTTTGATTCCCTGCTCCTCCACATGAAGCCTGCTGGATGACCTCGGGCCAGTCACAGTTCTCTCAGAACTCTCTCAGCCCCACCTTCCTCACAAGGTGCCTGTTGTGAGGACAGGAAGGGAAGGTGACTGTAAACTGCTTTGAGACTCCTTCAGGTAGAGAAAAGCAAAGTATAAAACCAGTTCTTCTTCTTAAAATGGCACACAATGAACAGGAATCAAACCTAACTTTAAGGAGCTGACTGATGGCCATTAAGTATAAGGGCCTATGAGATCTTGTATTATATGCATGTATTATAAATATAACTGTATGGATAAAATTGCCTTGCTGGAATTTTTATGTCCCCTTTTTACTTGCAATTTCTTCAACACAAGAGCAACAGGCTACTGACTAAAAGGGCTCTTGCGGAACGACAGTGCTTGCAGTCAGTCAAGTTTATTAAGATCTAAGATCAGAAAAATCATAACATTCCAATGGTTATATTACATTAATTACATTAGTTAAAATTAGATACTTGTAACTGTAAAAATAAACTATTATGCTAGTTAAAATTTGTTAAAATATACCGTATTCTTCTGTCTAATTTGGCGAGTCTGAGCAAAAATCTCCTGTTTAAAAGGTAATATCCTTATGAATTAATATGAATTTTCTTATTCTTATAACAGTCATCGACTATTTATATTGGAACAACAGTGCTTGCAAAACCGCCAGAAACTTTGTTCTACTGCTTCAGACCAACATGGCTACACACCTGAATCAGTCCTTACATCTGTATTTTCACCAAGAAGGGCTATACATCCTCTTTATTTTAGTATATTTCTTATTTGAAATAGTAGATTGGAATAGTGATAGTAATGTGATGCAATGAATGTGATAATGTATGTCATTTAGAATGGTAGATTGAAATCAGTTTCTCTGGTCTGGTGACAGGAGATTTGCACTGCACCTCAAAGAATAGGATGCTGTGGGCTCTCTCCATGCTTGAGAGGAGAGGGATTATTCTTAGGTAGGATACAATTACAGATCTCTCTCCAATTTTGACATATTTATTTGCCACCCCCCCAATTGAATCCAAATAAATGCTGACCATATAAACTTAGCTTGTTATTCCTGTTTGGTTCGCACATCTGTTAAAACAACTTCATTGTGTTATATGCTGATTTGCTCTTCACCCTCCACATGTATGGTCTGTGTGTATCTGAGGAAGTGTGCTTGCACATGAAAGCTCACACCCTGAATAAAACTTTGTGGGTCTTAAAGGTGCCCCAGGACTCAAACTTCTGTAGTAAAACCTGACGGGCTTGAGTCTTCTCAGCAGGAGTTATGGTAAGAGGAAGTTTCTTCAAGCAGGTCTCTGGAGAGACGGGGGCTGAGTTCAGACTGGCAGCTTGAAGCGCGAGGGAGCCGTGGCAAAAAGACCCAGCACAACCCGTTCTAGGTATTCCTCGGTCACACTGCACTGACTGATGCGGGAGCAAACTGGGGAGAAGGTGCAAGGGAGCGTTCGCACTGTTGGCCCGCCCCTACCAGATCAGCTTGTTTGCGTTCACACTTCTGGGAAGCGGGATGAACACGCTCTCCAGGGTTTGCTACCACTTTCACCTGGTACTTTTTTAAACTCAGGAGGGAAGCGTTACAAGACCAGTTGAGTCTGGCTGGGGAACGCCTGACAGCTGTGTCTGTGGGAACCGGCTCCTTTAATCCATTTGAGAAACATTTCTGAAATGTGCCTATATCGGGCCAAGCTGCCAGTCTGAACTCAGCCAGAGTCTACTATCTGCTGAAGTAGGGTTACCATATTTTGAAAAGCAAAAACAAAAAAGAGAGAGAACATGTTTCCCAAATGACTGCTTCAAACAACTGATCCCTATGACAAATCTCATTTTAAATGTCCCTGCTATTTAAACTGTGCTAATTCATACTAATCTCTCCTTATAATATTTATCTTTTGGTTTTGTAAGATTCCATGCACTCCCATTGGCTGTAAAATGCCCTCCCTCAGCCATTGGCCCATCAGCCGCCACTCAAAAGTACTCACGTGCCATTGGCTGGGTGCTGGGTCTGCTCCTCTTCCCCACCCACTCCCCCTGGCAGACAGCTCTCTCTCCTGAGGAAGACAGTTCTCTTGACTCCTGTGAGGGACTGTCCCCTCAGTGGCTGTTGGTAGGCAGCCAAGCTTGGTTCTGTGAGTGAAAAAACAAAGGACTTTCAGCATAACCCCCTCCCCCACCTATAACCCCCTCCCCAACAGCCACTTTCCTGTCAGAATAAATAGAAAAAGGCTCTTTCTCCTGCTTAGCTTCAGCATGGCTGGCTGGCTAACGAGGTGGGCCAGCGACCATCAGACCATTTTCTTAAACTCCCCACTGTGTGGCTGACTTTCCCCTAGGGTTGCCAATCTCCAGGTGGGACCTGGAGCTCTCCTACTGTTACAATTGACCTCCAGATGACAGAGATCAGTTCCCCAGGAGAAAATGGTTGCTTTGGAGGGTAGACTCTATGGCATTATACCCTGCTGAGTCCTTCCACACACCCCCCCAAATGCTGCCCTCCACAGGATCCACCCCCCAAATCTCCAGGTATTTCCCTAATCAGAGTTGGCACCTGTACTTTCTCCTCTGTCAGTAAAAGGCCCTTTCCACACCTATGTTGGCCTTTGGGAGAAAACTCATTGGGCCCAGTCCTGATCAGGTTGCCAACTCCAGGTGGGCAATTCCTGGAGATTTGAGGGATGGAGCCTGAAGAGGGTGAGGTTTGAGGAGGGGTGGCACCTCAAACAGGTACGATGCCATAGACTCCACCCTCCAATCCAGCCATTCCCTAATGGGAAACCATTGTTGCCAATCTCCAGGTGGGGGCTGGAGACCACTCAAAATTACAACTGTTCTCTAGGAGGGAGGGGGGAGGAGATGGAAAACTAAAGGTAGGTTGATGGTTGGCTGGGAGGGAGATAGGGTTATCAACTCCAGGTTGGGAAATTCCTGGAGATTTGAGGGGATGAACCTGGAGAGGGTGAGTGTTGAGGAGGGGTGGGACCTCAGACAGTTACAATGCCATAGACTCCACCCTCCAAACCAGCCACTCCCTTCTGGGGAACCACTGTTACCAATCTTGGGGGTGGGCTGGAGATCACTCAAAATTGCTACTGCTCTTCAGGTAGCAAAGATCAGTTCCTCTCGAGAAAATGGTGGACTCTGTCATTATAATCTGCTGAGATTGCCACAGCAATTGACACTGAGTGCCCAAAGCCGGAGCACTCTCCCAGAGCCTCTTTCTAGAGCCCGTTGTATTTATTTCCACAATGGGCCTTATTCCTAGTTAGGAATATTCCTAACCTTCCAACCCCAAGAGAGGACATTTTCATCATGTTTTTTTTTAAAGAAACCAAAAGAGAACAGACACCAGAAAAGAGAGAGGAAATCTGGTAACCCTATACTGAAAGCAAACAATCTTTTAAAAAAAAAGTTTTTTAAAAGTTTTCACACACAGTGGCTTGGAGTGTGCCGGGGCTGCAGCTCGCGTGGAAAGTGGTAGTAGAAATCATTCCCTTCATCTCTTGTAGTTTTCCATGGAGCAGAATAAATTGATTTTGCAAAACAGTCCATAAGGATTTTCAAGGCTTCTTGGAGACACTAATGACCCATGGAATAAGATTTCCTCTGCCCCTCATACACTGCAAGAAGACACACACCCATATGAGGGAGGGAGGGAAGGAAGGAATCGATCCTTAAAGGAATATTTTTAAAAAGAAAGCCTCCTAGGATGCTCACTCTAACCTCTCACTTAATATTTTGCTGCAGGAGAACACTTGCTGTGATTCTGAGTCTAGCAAAGTGATTATTGGGGTTGCCAAGGAAGTTCAACCTCCACATGGTGGCTGGAGATCTCTTGCTATTACAACTGATTTCTAGGAGATCAAGATCAGATCACCTGAAGAACATGGCCACTTCGGAAAGCGGACTGTATGGTATTCTATCCTATTTAATTCCCTTCCCTCCCTAAACCCCATCCTCCTCCGGTTCCACCCCCAAAATCTCCAGGTATTTCCCAACCCAGAGCTGGCAACCCTCGTGATTATGGCTTCCTGAGATTATAGTCATCCGTCTGGGTGAAAGCATGAGAGCAAAATAAGGTGGGCGGGCTGCCTCATCACTTGGGCCCCCAAACCATCCTGGGCCAGGAAATTCTGTACCTGCAGTTCCTCCACTCAGCGGCCTTGGAGATTTCTAACAAATCCCCCTTTACTGCTATAGCTCTCCATGCTGCATTCTACTTTGTTCTGGTTATCCCTGAACCTCATGACAACTTTTCTGGAAGAGCAGGAGGCTGCAGGGGAAGTTCCATGAACTCCTTTCATTCACAGTTCATAGGATCCACCACCATGTTACTCTTCGTGCCACGAAAGGCCCTGACTTTGGTAAATCAAGCTGCTAGAACATGTTATCAGCACTAGAGCAGTCTGAGCAGTTTTTCCTCTGGTGAGCTGGCAACTCCTACAAAGGAGCCAATTGGAGATCGACATATCTGCCTGTATTATGGGAGCTAACGCTGGCCTGGGAAATTCCTGGAGATTTCAGAGGTGGAACCTGTGGAGGGCAGGATTTGGGGAGGGAGGAACTGCAGCAGGGTATAATGCCATAGAATCCATCCTCCAAAACCGCCATTTTCTCCGGGGGACTTGATCACTATTGTCTGGAGATCAGTTGTAATGCTGGGAGGTCTCCTGGCCCCATCTGGAAGTTGGCAGCCCTAGCTGTATAAAGGTTTATTTGGGCAGCGTATACAATTTTTATAGCAAATTGTTTCAACTATCTAGTGAAAAAAATAGGTAATATCCTTTAGTTCCCTGCTGCTCTTTAAACTTTCCAATAGTCCACTTGACAATAGTGCAGGTGGTACCACTGATAATAAACTTGATCTGTTAATCATTCCACTTACCCCCTATGACTACTGTAATATGAAATAATTATTTTGGGGGCTTTCTTTGGCGTACACTTTGTGCCAGCTACTGCCTAAATGGTGTCTATTATTGCTTTCCCAAAAATAATAAATGATCTTCAACAATGAAGCAATGCATAAATATTTAAATGCTGCAGAAGACCACTATTACCATGCTGCGTGGGCTGCAAACCACATTGGCTCAGTACTACTGATAGCTAAAGACACAACAGCGGGGGGGGGGGAGTGTCCCTAAAGAAGAACTGGTTATAGAGAAGATACATTTTACTATGGCACATTTGCATTGAAATAGCTGCTTCCCCATGGGCCTGAATGTTGGAGGATAATGAGGAACAGAGCAAACCACAGATATTAATACACTCACACATATACACACACTGGTTGTGTACCACTCTTGACAGGTGGTTTATGCAACAAGCCTCCAACTGTTTTCCTTGAAATAGTTATATAGGGCTCAACAGCCATACTGCAGGTTCCACCTAATCATCTAAATTATGCCCCGTTATTTTTCTCAGCATGGTTAGAATTGGTTGAGAAGTCTGTATATTGGTATAGTTATTTCTTTTCTATAATGAAACATTAGGACACGGGAGCTAAATTAATGTTTTCTTCTAATTCCCTGATCTTACAGATTAGTTTCAACTCATGATCATATATTATCTGTGTGTGGTGGGGGAGGGAACTCCTCCAAATGAGGAGACGCTACACAAACAAGGCAAATCTTTCTCCGGGTTATGATCTAAAACTGACCAACAGTGTAGCTATTCTGTTTTCTTTCCACAGAATGCAAATCACAAGATATTCACTGCAACCCTGTTCTCATACGATCTGCATATACACACATCTACCTGTTTGTAAGTAACAGCCAATACATACCCAATTTACAAATGAACCGCCTTGAACCACAAGGAAAGCCAGTGTAAAAATATATAAATAAATGAATGAAACTGGGGCCCGATACATGGATAAATGTGGGGTTTCAATCACATGCTCAGATGTGCCTGCAATGAATGTAATGTGGGAATTATTCGATGCACATACAAAGAATATACATAGACTGAACAAAGCTAGTATGAGATCTGAAGTTTTGGAACAGGTTATTTAAGACTCCATGAATGTTATTACTGCCTCCACTCATACTGCCCAAGATCATAGTCTGACACCCTATTCCCTGTGCTTCTTCTACAGAGGTGAGGTATGGGTGACAGGAGAGGGCCTTTTCAGTGGTGACACCTCACCTCTGGAATGCCCTTCCTTGTGAGGCTTGTCTGGTAACTACCTCACTTTCCTTTACAGAAGAGAAGAAAAGAAGAGATTGGATTTATACCCCGCCCTTCACTACCTGAAGGAGTCTCAGAGCGGTTTATAATCTCTTTTCCCTTCCCCTCCCCCACAACATACACCCTGTGAGGTAGGTGGGGCTGAGGGAGCTCTGAGAGAAACTGCTCTTTCAGGAACTATGGCTTGCCCAAGGTCATCTAGCAGCTGCAAGTGGAGGAGTGGGGAATCAAACCCAGTTCCCCCAGATTAGAGTCCGCACACTTAACCACTACAGCAAACTGGGTCTCTTTAGGCACCTAGCTAAAACATTCCTTTTTTAAAACCCAGTCATCTAATTAAGAGGTTTGATTATTTTGGCTGTTTTATAGTCTGTTCTTGGCCTGAGGAGTGTTTTATCTATATTCCTTTAGGCAGCTTTATGTTTGTGTTATAGTGTTTTTTATGTGCTGGCTTGATTGTAATGGGTGTGTTTTGTTTTACTGTTTCCAATGTAAAATGCCATGAACAGATCTCTGGAGAAGTAGAATATACATTTACTAAACAAATAATAGTTTGGGCAAGTGAATCTCACTCAGTCTAACCTACATCACTGAGTTATTGTGAAGTTCAACTGATACAACCCCACTCGCTCCACCCTGTTCTTCAAATGAAAGATGAAGTACAAATGCCCATGCCTGAAGGCCTTCTAGTTCGCCAGTGTGAAAAACAGGATGCGGGGTTACATGGACCATTGGTCTGATCCAGCAGGGCTTTTCTTATACACTAAAGCAGAAGGTCAACAAGTCATGTAGAACTTGTGGGCAGTTTTGGAATTCTGAAAACAAATAAATAGCTACTATGCAGGGATGATGGTCAGCCACAAAATATTGGGAGGCTCCAAGTATCCCTCTATAATGGAGGAAGCTATTTCTGAATGGGTTCTCTAGGCAGCAGCAAAGATGATGCCTCCTGGGCTCCTCTCAAAAATCCTGTCTGCTCCAATGAGATGGAGCCCAGACTGGGTCATTGTTTTGGGGAAGAAAGACGTGGGCACCAGGTACACACAGACATCACTGAACTGAACAAGTCAAGGGTATCAGAGTTAAGGAAGTTCCCTGAATGTTTTTTGCATGTTTGTGTTCAATCACTGGATTTACAGAGAACTTTACAAATACTGTGAGTCAAATAATTAAGGGGAACAATCAATGGGAATTGAAGATGCTCGGAACATTGGACCAGTCCCCAAGTCTGTTTACAATTTGCAAAGCCTAAGAGTGAAGCCTTGTGAAATGTAACCATGATCATATAAACTTTTGTAGTTTTATCTACACCCGGTGCCGTTAAACTGTCGGCTCAGCTACAGACGACACCTTGTGAGATACTGCCTTTGTTTTCCCGCTTTGTTTTACTTCAGTGTTTTTGAGCAATTTAGCTGGATGCAGTTTAGCTGGATGCAGCCCTGGCTTCTTGTTCATTTATTGGTATAATTTCATTCAGTTGCCCATTGTTTTCAGAGGCTCATGTTTCTACATTTTTCTTCAGAATTTTGACAAGATCACATTTCAACAAGCCTGCCTTGGAAATTACTTCCCTCACTAAATCCATTTCCTTTGGAACCAGTAATCTTTGTTGCCTCTTGTCACCTGTGGCCATTGCCAGGACCTGCTCCTATTTAAATGAATGAGAAAAGTCATCATAAGAGATTTATTTCGGCTGCCCCTTTCCCCCTTATTTATTCCTAACATTCAGCCCATTTACCACAAGCTTCCTCACATTTCAGCAAACAGCAAGTCTTCCTAGAGAACAAATTGTGCTATTTGCTTCTGTCCTCCAAAGAAACTAATGGTTTTGTGGGTGAAATGTCCAGAACAATAGAGAGGAACTTCCAAACAGAAGAAATATATCATTGGTAAACAATTCCTGGAGTAAAGCATGACATCTCAAGGAGCTTGGTGTAAGATTTCTAGTCTTTCTACTTTCAGGAGATTCAAAAACTAACTTGTATCAGGCTGTCCTGATGAAGGTAGAAAATCATTTAAACAATGAAATTACCTTGGAGTGAGCCAGTTTGGTATAGTGGTTCAATGCACGAACTCTTATCTGGGAGAACCGGGTTTGATTCCTCACTCCTCCACTTGCACCTGCTGATGTGACCTTGGGTCAGTCACAAACTCTGGCACAGCTGTTCTCTCAAGGACAGTTTCTGTCAGAAGTTCTCTCAGCCCCACCTCACTCTCACAGGGTGTCTGTTGTGGAGAGGGGAAGGAAAAGAGTTTGTAAGCCGCTCTGAGACGCCTTTGGGCAGTGAAGGGCGGGGTATAAATCCAATCTCCTCTTCTTCTTCTTCTTCTTCTTCTTCTTCTTCTTCTTCTTCTTCTTCTTCTTCTTCTTCTTCTTCTTCTTCTTCTTCTTCTCCTCCTCCTCCTCCTCCTCCTCCTCCTCCTCCTCCTCCTCCTCCTCCTCCTCCTCCTTCCTCCTTCCTCCTTCCTCCTTCCTCCTTCCTCCTTCCTCCTTCCTCCTTCCTCCTCCTCCTTCCTCCTCCTTCCTCCTCCTCCTTCCTCCTCCTCCTTCCTCCTCCTCCTTCTTCTTCTTCCTCCTTCTTCTTCCTCCTTCTTATGCAGGAATAGCTCGGTTGTGTCATCCCAGATGTGAACTTTGGTAAAATATCTAGTAAAATGGAGATCTCTATTTAGCCATAGTCAGTGACAAATACAAGATAGTGGCCCCGGTCACACCAGGGGGAAAAGGCGCGCTGAAGTGTGGCTTTTTAGAGCCACAACAAAGAGAGAAGTGCAGCTGCAGGATCAGACAGATCCCCTGAGCTGCCACGCAGTTGCTCCCTGGCATGATCAGATGCCGAGGTGGAAGCCACGGACAGGAGAGCAAGGTGAGCCCACTGTGCATGCATGCGCATGTGCAGTTCGACAGAGCCTCAGATGCTGCAGGGAGACAGATGCATTGGCAATCAGATGCCCACCCGTGCTGCGCGTCAACCAATAGGTAGTACTGTTTTGGTGCTACCTTTTTGATGCATGGTTTTGCCCATGACAGATCGGGGACGGGTGCGCTCTGCTTCCCAGATGTTGCGGTATGCTTCGCGCCTGCTTGATATACCCCCAATCCATCCCTCTTGCATGGCAAATCCTCCCGTGTGACCAGGGCCAGTGACTGGGAAATTAGCTACAGAATGACAGATGGCTACAGACTACCATCCACTCGCAAAGAAGTATCTTCAACAGTTGTCTCAAGATTAGCACTTGTAATTACTTTTTTTTTTTTTTTTTTACAGCTCATCATAATCAGATGGGAGGGAAGGTGGCATGGTAAAGCTCAATCTCATCAGATCTTGGAAGCTAAGCAGGGTCGGTACTTAGAAGGGAGACCACCAAAGAAGACTCTGTTGAGGAAGGCAATGGCAAACCCCCTTTGGTTCTCACTTGCCTTGAAAGCCCCTTGCTGGGGTCACCATAAATCAGCTGTCGCTTGACAGCACTTTACACACACACACACACACGCACACACACACACACACACAGTTAGATATATAAATGTTCCTAAATGTATTTATTTATTTCGATTTGTATCCCAACCGTCCCTGCAAGCAGGCTCAGGGCAGGTGACAATGGATATACAAAATCATCAAATAACAATAAATAGTTAAAACAGTTAAAATAGCAGGTAATACAGTACTAAAGAATAAGTAAGGTGCCAGCAGTACATAATAATAATAATAATAATAATAATAATAATAATAATAATATATAATAATAATAATAATAATAATAAACAATAATGATGGTCTGAAACATCAAGGAGAAGGAGAACAATCCTCTGGCCTTCCTGAAAGCAGAGCCATTTTTTATGTACAAAATAAATAATCTATGAAGGGACTCTAAATAGAAAATACCCCTGCCCATCGTGAAATTACCATTTTAACAAAAATAATGCCGTGGGGCCACTGTTAATTCAGCAGATTTGAGTCTGGATTGACTCAATTAAAGTCTTCATCTCTGAGCACTATGGCTGACCTGCCTTAGCATATGTCATGCAGTGTCTTGAAGCCACCAAAAGCCTAGTCCCACCTTGCCTTCCCTTTCTTCAGGTTCTCAAGAACCTGAGGGTTGAGACCCCCCACAAGCCTGCAAAGGTCTTCTCTCACTGGGAATGCCAAGTTGTCCTCCACAATGGGTGACTTCCTGCCCCTGTACCGCAGATCTCCAAAGTTGGAGGAATGGGAGCAAACATCAGGGGTAAACCAGCAATGCGACAATATCACTTTTGGTTACATATCTGGAAGTGATATCACTATGGTGACAATTCCTAGAGTGTTGGTGACTCTGTGCTGTCACTTCTGGGTATATAACCAGAAGTCATGTGATACCAGTTTCCAAACTCCCTGCCTCTGCAATGCTCCTGAGGGTATAACCCTTTGTCTCCCCATCCATCCTGGATCCTTGGATAGGTAACTATGGAACTGCTTTTCCTTTCTAGGGAATTTAGCTTTAACTAGAACAGAAGGAGGATGGTAGGGAGGCAATTAGTAATTTAGTTTCCAGAATGCCTAACATGCACACATTAAAGACAGATTCAGATGGGTAGCCACGCTGGTCTGAAAGAACAGAACAAAGTTTAAGTCCAGTGGCACACAAAAACTTATACCCAGAATAAAACATTGTTGGTCTTAAGGGTGCTACTGGACTTAAACTTTGTTCTAGTGCACAAATTAAATGTGCTTTCATATTTGCAACCTTTTGTTTCAAGTATATTTGTAATGCATAGTAGTTTATGGTTAATCTGTGCCTGTGTTAGTCAAATTGCCTTAATTTCTTATCAATATGGAGGAAGTTATGATTATTAATTGGCAATAGGCAAATTAGAGAGCTAACACCGGTGTATACAGAGGTCCCACCCTTCTTCCAGAGATACCAGGAACAGACATGGAGGCTGAAGTTATTTTAAAATGATGTCTTTACTGCAGTCTTCTTCACACACAAACAATACACAGTCACATACCCAATTATTCATTTTCTAGGAAAATAAAGATAGAGAATCAGCACATTTGCATGAGCAGGATATTCATTGGTTGGGCGATACGTTACCTGCTCCGATAAGATGAAGGCTTCCAAATGGAAAAATAAGGGAATTATAGAAAAATGGGGATTATGCTAGGAAAAGGGAGTGTGCAAACTGGACTGGCAGTAAGCACGTGTAAAATTCTGGTTGCAGTCCAAGAGCCTCCAGGTAAGGTGTGGTAGCAAGGTAGCTACAAGTTCAAGACTAAGAGATTATAGAGGTCATTGGGGGGAGTAGATAGAGAGCACATTGCTGTGTACCCTTTTTATGGGGTGACCTCAGGGGGAGGACTTGGCTGGTCACCTCCCTTGGGGTGTCATCAGGGGGAGGGCTTGCTGGCCACCTCCCTTGGGACAGCCCCTTATGGTCCATTCCAAAAAGTCACGCATGCAGTGGAGTAGAGGGGCTTAGGTTGGGCGATATTGGATGTTAAGCTGGTAGCCAGAGACACCAGGCTTAGCATAATGAGTCATCAGCTAGTGCTGATTGCTCCCTTTGTCTCAGGTTTGCAGAACCGGTTCTTTCAGGTGGACAGGAGAGCCAATTCCTTTGTCAAGGGAATGCTGGAGATGATCCTTTTGTGTTCCTCTCTGCAATGAAGATGTGGGGAAGGAATGTGGCCAGTGTGATAGACACAGAGTCTCTTCATGGCATTGTGAGTTTTTTAGTTTGAGCAGAAATGGCAAATGGCTGCTTGTATAGTGCTTGGTGTGTGTGGGTACATATCTGGAACAGGGCAACCTCTGGAAACCATGGGCACATCATCTCAGGTTTCTGCTGGTGCATGTCTGGCATCTCATTCTGGTTACCTGGCATCATAGTCCTTGTACACACATGATACACAGTTCATAGTTCATAAGAGAGGAAAAGCTCCTTGGCTGGCTAACACCTGAACCAGATCACTTGCTTCCAGCTCCTTGCCCCAAAATAGCATCAGTTCCTTCCCTGAAAACTGTAGGTTTGTGCTACACATGCTTTACCAAGATGATATATTCTAAATGAATATTCTGACACAGACAAAATCAGGGGTGTCAAACTCATTTGTTATGAGGGCCAGATCTGACATAAATGAGATCTTGTCGGGCCAGGCCATGTATGTCATAAAATGTAATGCCAGGTAGCTGAGATATAAACTTTATAAAAGTCACAAACAAACACAGTTAAATATTTTTAAAAACTTAAAATAAAAACATGCTTAAAGCATTAGCACTGTTGCAATATTTAGTTTATTTAGCAGTCTCTGATAACTTACACCTCTTTGTTCTGAATTATTGCATCAAAATGTCTGTACCGTAGCAATCTTTTTTTTAAAACAAAAACAAAATTTTTATTGGGATGCACTCAACATTTTCAACAACGTTACCAATACAGTTTTAAAAAAGTTTCCATCCCATCCCCCCACCCCCTAATAGGCTTCCAACACTGCTAATAACAAATGAAAATATATATTAGACGGTAATCAAGTTTAGACTTATATGCGTCGACAAACCAGGTAACACATTTCAGATATATAAAACCTCTACAGTTTCAACATATTTTCAAATAACAGTATAATACAGTTCAGAATTCATTTCACTTCTCGTTCAATATCCATACAGATCTAAGTTATATATTTTCCCCTTCATTCTATATTCAGTTTCTAAATACAGTTTCAACCCTTCCCAATCTTTTATATACTGTTCTGCCATTTGTCCATTTAGTTTCTTTGTCATTTTGTCCATTTCCGCTAAAAATAGCAGTTTTCTAAACCAGTCATGTATATCTGGCACCTTCTCCATTTTCCATTGCTGAGCAAAGGCCATTCTCACTGACGTAATCATGTACCATAACAATGTCCTTTTTTTCCTGTGGAATTCTTTCCATTGTCAAACCAAGGAGAAGAAGTTCTGGCTTTCTCTCAATTGGGATTTTTAATATTTTCTGCATCACACAATGTATATTAGACCAGTATGCTTTCACTTTATCACATGACCACCACATATGGTAAAAAGAACCCTCTGTTTTTTTACATTTCCAACACTTATTACTCAAGTTCTTATCCATACTAATATTAGCAATCTTTTTTGGTGTCATGTACCATCTATACATCATCTTATAGTAATTTTTCTTTTACATTAACATAGGTAGACATTTTAAAAGATCTTTTCCACAAAAATTCCCATGATTCCATAGAAATTTCTTTGTTCATATTTATGGCCCACTTTATCATTTGCTCTTTAACAGTTTCATCCAAAGTATATACAGTCAACAAAGTTTTGTACATCTTTGAAATCATTTTTCGCCTCTCTTTTCAACCATATATTTTCAAAATCATCATTCATAGCTCTAAAACCAAACTCTTTACAATCTTTTTTGTAAATATCCCTTATTTGACAGTATTGTAGCCAACCATACTCAAATTCTAGTTCATTATTTGGCTTTAAAACATATTTTTTCCCCTCTTTTTGCAACAATTCATGGTATTTCAACCAGTCATTACCTTTATGTTCTGAAAACAGATGTATAACTGCTGCTGGAACAATCCACAAAGGCCTCTCGTCCGAAATTGTATCCTTGTACCTGGTCCATGTATCAAACAGTGTCCTCCTTACATAATGATGCTTGAACATAGAATCAACTTTACTTTTCCCATACCAAAGATAGGCATGCCAGCCAAATCTGCAATCGTGCCCCTCAAGAGCTAAAAGTTTTCTATTTTCCAAATTAACCCACTCAGATAACCAAGACATACATACAGCTTCATGATACAAACGCAAATTCGGGACTTGGAAGCCACCTCTGTCTTTAGTATCATACATTATCTTCATTTTAATTCTTGGCTTCTTTCCTGCCCAGATAAATTTAAAGATTTCTCTTTGCCATTTCACCAACACTTTCCCATCTTTCACAATTGGTATTGTCTGAAACAAAAACATTAACCTGGGCAGTACATTCATTTTGACAACGGCAATTTTTCCAAGAAGAGATAATCTGAGTTTTTCCCATTTTTCTAAATCACTCTTTATCGAAACCCACAGTTTTTCATAATTATTCTTAAACAAGTCTATATTTTTCATTGTGATTTCAAATCCCAAATACTTAACCTTTTTAACCACTTCACATTCTGTCACATTTTGTAACATTTGTTGCTTTGTACCAATCATATTTTTACACAATATCTTGGACTTCTTCTTATTAACATAGAACCCTGCGAGATCACCAAACTCTTTTACTTTTTCAAATACCTTAGGCATATTATTTACAGGATCTTCAACAATAAACATAATATCATCCGCCAATGCTCTTAATTTAAATGAAAAGCCTCCAATATTCAAACCTTTTATGTTATCGTCATTTCTAACCATTTGTAGCAAAATCTCCAAACTCCAAATGAATAACAATGGTGACAGGGGGCAACCCTGTCTAGTACCTTTTCTGACCCGGAACGCTTCTGTTGATTCTGCGTTCACAATCACCGTAGCTTTTTGCTCTTTATATATTGATTGAATCATTCTTATAAATTCTGCGCCCATCAAGGATTTCTCAAACACTTTAAACATAAATTCCCAATTCAGATTGTCAAATGCCTTTTCTGCATCCAAAAATAAAAAAACCAACTTCTTTTTCGGGGTGTTTATCATAGTACTCAATTGCGTCTAAAACAACCCTCATATTGTCTTTAATTTGTCTATTTGGTAAGAATCCGGCTTGATCTTCAGCAATAGTGTCTTTCAAAAACCTTTTAAGGCGCTCTGCTAATATTTTTGCAAATATCTTATAATCGTTGTTCAATAATGAAATAGGCCGATAATTCTTTACATTTGTTAAATCCTGTGTTTCTTTAGGAATTAAGGTGATCGCAGCTTCATTCCAGGAATCTGGAATCTTCCCTGTCCTTCTAATTTCGTTTAAAAGAATCTCTAACACCGGAACCAGGTCTTCATGAAACTTTTTATAAAATTTAGCTGAAAAGCCATCCGGGCCTGGAACTTTGGAAATCTTTGCCTCTCCTATTGCTTTACTAATTTCTTCTTTAGTTATTACAGCATTTAATATTGCTTTCATTTCAGGGCTTGGTTGTATCAAATTAACCTTGGATAAATAGTCTTGCATCTTTTGCAGATCCACTTGCTTTGCTTGAAAAAGAGTCGCATAATATTTTTAAAATTCCCTCCGGATCCCTCCTGGGTCTGAAATTTCTTTATTTCCATCTTTCAATTTAGTGATTGTTTTATTCTCTCTTATTTTCTTCAATTGCCATGCCAAGTATTTGCCAGGTTTATTTGCACCTTCGAAGGATTTCTGTTGCAATTTTTTCAAGTTCCAATATACTTCTTTGTTCAGCCTCGCCTCATATTGCTCCCTTAAGATCCTCAATTCTCTCAAAATCTTCTTTTTACCAGGCCTTTTCTTAAGCTCCATTTCTTTTTTCCGAATATTTTCCATGATCTCTTTATCTATTTTCAATTGTTGTTTCTTTTCATTATTATTAATTGCAATCAGATGTCCTCTCATCACAGCCTTGTAGGCTTCCCATACTGTTTGTGTCTGTACACCCTTATTTAAGTTCAGTTGGAAATATGTTTGGGTTTCTGTCCTTATTCTGTCCACAATATTTTGTTTGTCCAGCAAATCCTCATTGAGTCTCCATCGGAATTTCTTTCTCTTAACATACGTTGACCATTTTACCGGACTATGGTCAGAAAGAGTTCTAGGTAACATCTCAATTTTGCGTGTCTGCAAGATCAAATTCTCCGTCATCCACATCATGTCTATCCTTGAAAAAGATTCATGTCTTGATGAATAAAAGGAATACTCTCTATCCCTGGGATTTTTAACTCTCCAAACATCTTCCAAATGTTCGTGTTTAATCAATTAAAAAAAGACTTTCAGAAGTTTGCCCATGGCTTCAGTTCCTTTTTGGGATTTTCTATCAACAGCATTATCAACAGTACCATTAAAATCACCCATTAATATCGTTTGCTCATAGGTTAACTGTCGTAACTGTTCCCACAAATCTTGAAAAAAAATTTCCTTCGCACCATTTGGGGCATAAAGGTTGACAATTAAAGTCTTTTTATTCTGTAGCACGGCCTCTACTGCCAGAAGCTTCCCTTCATTGTCTTTAAACACTTCCTTTGGTTCCAATTCCTTTTGATATATATAGCGACTCCTTTTTTCTTTTGGGAGGAGAGGGAGTAAAACTCCTCTCCTAATCTTTTTTGAATCAAGAATTTAGCATCAGTTTTTTTAATATGTGTTTCTTGCAAACAAACAATATCACATTTTTGTTTTTCCAACCAAAGTCTAACATTTTTTCTTTTTTTGAGGTGAGTTAAGTCCATTGACATTCCATGATATAATTTGACTCTCCATGTTGTTTTTGTGCTTATTTATCAGAGTCTTTAAAGTTATCATTGATGAATCTGTTCATTTGCTCTACTGACTTGATGGTGACTCTCTTCTGTTTGAATGTAAAACTGACACCTTTAGGAATTTCCCATCTGTATCTTATACCCTCTGTTTTCAGCTTGTCAATCAAGTCTTTGAAGAGTCGTCTATCCTGAAGCATTGCTCTGGGTAGTTCCTTTAAAACCATGATTTTCTTGTTGTCAATTATGAAATCTTCCTGGAATTGTTGCTTAAATAGATCCTCCTTCAGTCTTTTGGATATAAACTGGACAATCACATCTCTGGGTAATTTTTTCCTTTGTGCAATCGCAGAATTGACTCTGTACACCACATCAATCTGTGCCGCCACCTTCTCCTCTTCCATTTTTAAAAAATCTGCAACAGCATCCTCCATAACAGAATGGATGTTCTCACTCTTGTCTTCAGGGATCCCCCTGAATCTCATGTGGTTAAGCATTGCATTGTATTGGACCATCACATTGACTTTTTCTGTTTCTAAAGCAACCTCAGCAACATTGGATGCCACTCCCTTCACTCTTTCATCCGTCTCATCTGCTCTTTTAGTCAGCGTCTGTATCTCTTTTGTAATCCCAGACATTTCTTTTTTCAACTCTGTTACTTCTGTTATTAAGGTTTTTTCCAACTTCTGAATCGCGTCCATCACTCGTTTCTCCATAGCTTCCATCAGGCCCTGTAGCTTCTTTTCTTCTTTCGCAGTCATTTTCGGGGAGGACCAGGAGTTCGCCCTCTGTCGTTGCCGCAGATCGTAAGCCGTTGTTTAAAATTCCCCTCAAACCTACATCAAATCAAAGTCCTTCTTATGCCCACCTGAATCGCTCTAATTTCACTTTTTTCTGTTAAGTCTTTCGTTTAAAATCGAAATATATTTTTTCTGACCTTCTCAAAATGGCGGGCGCAATTTCTCTATGGTAGATGATTCTTCCGGTTACTCACTTCCTGTCCGGCAGTCTTAATGGTCCCCCTGTCTCTGGTTTCCTCCCCGTCTTCCGGCCTCCTTGGACTTCTCTAGGATGATTACTTGTCTGGTCTGAGGTCACTTCCTGTTCTGACGATTTCTGCTGCAGCTAGAGTACTTTTCCAAACTAATTCTCGCGGAGTTTGCTGTTAGTTTCTATTTTAAAGTCAATAATCCAACCGCAGGAATGTTCAACAAACCGGCTTTTTGGCCTTTTTTAGCTGTTTAACTGCACTTTATCGGAGTTGGTGTTAGTACAACAGATACAGCACGATCATGCGCTTCATCGGATGTTGTTTACTTTCGGCCAAAACGCGTCTCCGGTGAGCAATTTTAAAAAGTTACCTTCAAAGTCCGTGTCTTGTTATAGCAGTGTTTCCTTAATATCAGTTTCCGTAGAATGTCTTGGAGGACTGGGTCATGCGTTCTTATGTTGAGAATCCAACTCGGTGGGGTCTTGTAGAGAATTTCTGAAGTGCCTTCTCTGGGGGAGGGGATCAAGGCTGGTCGCGACGCTATCAGCCGATCTCAACTCCCTCTCGGGCCTAGGCTCGCTGCCTGGGGGATCTGCGGTGGGCTGTAAAAGCCCACCCTGTCGTCAAGACCCTCCGTTTGCTCTGGGAGCTCTGGGAGCAAGCCAGAACACGTCAGGACGCCATGAATCCCAGACTGGAAGCTCTGTACCGTAGCAATCTTGAGCATGCTGTTCAGGTGTGTATCTGTAAGCTGCAAACCTACTTTTGATTTATTGACATTCATTACAGAAGTCTCAAGGTCAGTATTCTGAGCCTAGGACTCAGGAGAATACATGAAATGACTAGGCATTGCAAGATTTTGTACATAAATTGCTTTGTGTGCTGGTCAGGAACATGTGAAGGCATCATGACACAGAATGAGGGCTATGTGTTTGTCTACAAAACTATAGTCTTCCCCAGAAAAATAACTGCAACTCCTATGAGGCAGTGCAAGAATAGAGAGACAGCCATGTATAGTGGTCAGTATCAGCCTGCTATCTGGGAAGTCTAGGTTCAAAACTACCAGCATACAAAGGAAATGTGCTGGGTGAACTTGATCTGGACACACACACTTAGCCTAGTCCATCTCACTGGCTTGTTGTTATTCATCATCTAAATAGTTCACATTGTTCTCCTGCTGAGAAAGACTGGATCATGACTGCATGAATACAGTGATAAAGGGGAGGCAAACACAGTTGAACCCAGGAGAGCCCCACCATAATAAGCCCAACAAAACACACACTGTAGCAAGGCACACAAAATCTCATACCTTGAATAAAATTTTGTTGGTCTTAAAGGTACTTTGTATTTCTCCCGTGTGATTGAAGCAGCCGAGCAGAGGGGAGAAAGGTAAAGGTAGAAGCCTCAGCCAATGGAAGGGAAGAAAGGCTTGCCTTTGTCTCCTTTGAGACTGAGGGAGCCTGGCCAGAAAGCAAGCTCTGGCTTGTTCCCTTGTTCCCCCTGGAAGGAGGAAGGGCAGGAGCCTCAACTAATGCAGACAACAGAGGCTTGCCTATCTGTCTTTTCCATGTTATTGAGAGAGTCTGGCAAAGCAAACTGTGATGCAGAAGTAGCAGAACTAGAGAAGAAAGCAGGAGAGACCCAGTTGCTCAAGGGCCTGATAGGAGCCCTGCGGGGGCTGGATTCAGTCCATGGGCTGCATGTTTGACACCCCTGCTCAAGATAATCTTTTCTCAGGATCTTGCAATGTACTTCAGAGCACTTTGGGTGGCAACCATAGAAGCAGGCCTATGTGTCAACCACCGGGAATGTCAAAATCTGGACTGAAAGAACATTACTAGTGGACTGAAACCAACAGTAAAAGACTGTGATACAAACTGACTCTATTGGGAAAGATCTGTGAGGGAAGAGCATGATAAACTATTGAACCTGGGCAAATCTATTGAACTGTCAACTATAGACCTTTGGTGAAAGACTTGAATTATTACACTTAAATCTCTTGCTTTCCATGTCCCAGAGCAACATGACCTTATGATTGATCAATCACATCAAGTTCATAGAAGGTTAACAGTAAAGTGCCTTCAGCTGTTGCCTCCTGACTTGGTGGCACTGCTATTAACATGTGTGTAGACAGCAGATGTGTATAGTGCACATACATCAGCAAATTTGAGCTCAAAACCATATGTCAATTTGAGCTCAAATCCACACAAAGCCTAAATTTGATCCAAGAGATTAAGTGCCTAGGCAAGTTGAAAGAAAGGGCTTATATCTGGAACATTGAAAACAAGGATAATTTTATATATACAAAAGGTTGCCAGGTTAATGTTGTGGCAACCAGCAGGAGATTTTGTTAAATGAGGAGCAATGTCACAGAAGAAAAGGAAGAAGAAGAGGAAGAGGAAGAGATTGGATTTATACCCCACCCTTCAATACCCAAAGGAGTCTCAGAGAGGCTTACAAACTCCTTTCCCTTCCCCTCCCCACAACAGACAGCGTTTAGACAGCGTGCTGGAGCGGTTTAAACTGCTCCGGCACAATGCGTTTTTTTTAAACTGGAGAATCGCGATCAGACTCACCTCCTCCTTCCGAGCTCCCCGCTGTCCTCCTGCAGGTGGGGGGGGTTTCCCCTCTCCTTTGAGCATGCGCACAGGCAGCCCTCTCCCGAACAGGAAGTTTGGCGGGTGCGCAGAAGAGCGAGCTCAACAGGTCCCTTTAAAGTTTAAATGAAGACTCCTTTTAAAAATGGCCTCCCCGAGATCCCGGACTCCTCTAAATGCCTAAACTAGGCACCAGTGAATCTTTTCTTTTTTTAACTTAAGTGCGGAGCTCCGCTCAAGCGCACACCGGTAAGGAAAAAAAAAATGGAGGACTAAAACCGGAAGCTGGAGGCAGCTTCCCAGAGGGGAGGGGGTTGAAGCACCCGGAAGTGGCTGGATGGAGCGATCAGACAGGGAAAAGTGTGGCTTGAAACGGAGAATCATGGAAAACACCACTTGGGTAAGTGGTGTCAAAATACTCCGTTTCAAAGGGGGTTTGCTCCAGAAAGCGACGGCTGGGGACGGTGGGCAGATGTTGGGCGTGTGAACGCGCAGGTAAAAGCCGTTTCTGAGCCGTGCTGAAAACGGCTCAAACGGCGCGTCTGAACGCACCCTGTGTGGGGCTGAGAGAGCTCTGACAGGAACTGCTCTTTTTCAAGAATAGCTGTGCCAGATCTTATGACTGACCCAAAGTCACACCAGCAGTTGTATGTGGAGGAGTGGGGAATCAAACCCGGTTCTCCCAGATTAGAGTCTGTGCCACTACCCCAAACTGGAACTCTGTGTCATGATGTCACCTGCTGGATGACCTTGGGCAAGCCATAGTTCTGGCACAGCTGTTCTTGAAAAAGAGCAGTTTTCGAGACCTCATTAATCAAGAACTCTCCGTGATTAATCAGCATGCATTTGGGCCACAAACTTGCACCAGCATATTACCTCCCTCAAAGGAATCTCCCTCACAAAAGTTTTCTCCACTGAAAGGTTTCCATCCTAATATGTTTAATGAAACTGTCTGAAGTGCCTTTCAAAGCCACTTGCATCTCATCAGAATAAGACTGCCTCCCACATATCCATCTGCCTGGTTACCTTCCCCTTTTTACCTTTATTGGAAATTTCCCCAAAACTCCAATCTGTGTATTTATCTCCTTTGTCTCACCAGGTTACACACTGGAATACTCCACCTTGCCTCTCCTTCTTTCCAAGCCCAAAAATAATGTTTAAAAATGTATTCAATTACATGTCCTATAACTGAGGGCAGAATCAGACCTTAAAGTAATTTCAGACCCGGTATTCCCTGGCCAGTGTACAATTTTAGCTCCCAAAGATTATCCATGTCTTGTGAGCTGTTGAAACTCTATCTGGTATGATGAGATGTAGACTTTGCCTCTGGTTTTATGGATCCCTGCTATGTTGCTCAGACCCCCACTTGGAACTTCCAGGGATAGGCAATTACAGTCTTATTCATTTTCTTCTAATTCAGTGCATTGGCTTTGTCCCTTTTCTCTTGAATACCTTGCATATAGTTTGGCTGTCTGGAGTGACTTTCTGTCAAGTCATTCCATTTTGAATTCTTGAGACTGCTAATTCTTCAGCCAAGGTATTTATAATGTCCTCCTTAATAAACACAGTCACTGTTTTCACTCTGTCTGGATTCCCGGAGTTCCTTCTATACTTATGAAATTGATCCAGTTTGGTGTAGTGGTTAAGTGTGCGGACTCTAATCTGGGACAACTGGGTTTGATTCCCCACTCCTCCACTTGCACCTGGCTGGATGATCTTGGGCAAGCAGTAGTTCTGATAAGAGCTGTTCTTGAAAAAGAGCAGTTTCTGTCAAGAGCTCTCTCAGCCCCACCTACCTCACAGGGTGTCTGTTGTGGGGAGGGGAAGGGAAAGGAGTTTGTAAGCCACTCTGAGACACCTTTGGGTAGTAAAGGATGGGGTATAAATCCAATATCTTCTTCTTCTTCTTCTTCTTTGTTTGAGAGTGCTTAATATTGGGTTCTGAGTCACCACACAGATTGGATGATGGTGCTAATCCTAAACCAGGTTTAACATTTAAGAAAACAGCTTCTACGAGTGAAAGGCAGTGGGAGGAGGGTTTTCTTCCTTATACACATGTTGCCATCAAGTTTCCATTTTGTTGTCTTATCTTTCTACTGCACTCAATTTTGGGTCAGTGATCAGCTCAAGACTGCCGCTCACATGGGAATCAGCACTATCATTTTGGGCCATTTACAGAAAAAAGGAGGTAAGATGGCAGGAGAAGAGGCAAGTGTAGAAATATCCAGCCTGCTAGTCTTACAGACTGATGGCACAATGACAAATCCAAAGAAATATTGATGGGCAACATGGTAAGGTCAGAGAGATATTAACTGGCACAATGTAGTTCAAGACAGATATTGATCCCTTCAAGTGCTGAAATGCTTTTAGACAAAGGTTCAAAGTATTCTGGCTCAATCAAGGTGTTCTTGGCATAATGCCCCCCTATTTTTGGCACCTTCCTATCTAACAAAGGAGATTCCAGTGACTTCGGCCTTTGCTTAACAAAATGTTCTTCTCTTACATGAATCCCCAGTTAGAAGGGTCAGATAGTAGGTGATGTGAAAGACCTCCAGCTGAAATCCTGGAGAGCTGCTGCTAGCCAGAACTGACACTGACTTTGATAGATTACTGGCAGCTTGATGTGCTCAAATCTGCCTGAAACATTTACTTGGGTTTTACTTGGACTTTTGGCTTGCATCCCCATTTTGACTTGGACAGACCTCCCAGTTTGTGTAGCCCTGAAGGCTAAGCCCACTTGATTGTTTGAATCTCCACCCCGCCCCTGTTTCTTCTTCTGAGTCTAGACATTACACAAGTGTGTGTGTGGGTCTCTGAAATATTTAAATTTATTATGAGAATTCTAGTATTCAGTATTCATTATGTATATGCTTGATAGTATTCTGATAGTATAGCTGTATTTTAGGCAAGTTCCCACCCCTGAGATCCAGGCTCCAAAGGTCCAAGTGGGAGCAAGGGGTGGAGCAACTGTACTGGTTAAAGTTATGGTGTTGCTGTTACTTTCTGTGAGGAGCCTACCTGCTCCTAGGCTGCAGTACAAAAACCATAGAGATGAATGAATTCCTGGAGAGTCATGATGGAACTTCCAGGCACAAGCTAGAAGAAGAGGAGAAGAGATTGGATTTATACCCCACCCTTCATTACCCAAAGGAGTCTCAGAGCGGCTTACAAACTCCTTTCTCTTCCCCTCCCCACAACAGACACCTTCTGAGGTAGGTGGGGCTGAGAGAGCTCTTTCAAGGACTGCTCTTTCAAGAACATAGCTCTGACAGAACTATGGCTTGCCCAAGGTCATCCAGTAGCTGCAAGTGGAGGAGTGGGGAGTCAAACTCGGTTCTCCCAGATTGGAATCCGTGCACTTAACCACTACACCAATTTTTGCTGAATATCAGGAGGAACATGAAAAGTTGAGCAAATATGCCCATTCTGCAAGGGGGAGAGTGTGTGTGTGTGTGAGAGAGAGAGCGCATTTGCCCAAGTTTCTTGAGCAACATGAAGGCAGAGCTTTCGCTTCCTGTGTTGCACTGCACCCAAACAGGACTGAACATGGGATTTCCTTAAAATATTTTAACACACTTTTATACTCTGCTTTCCCCCTCAATGAGGGGGGATCCAATAGGGTTGCCAAGTCTCCTGTTATAGTGGGAGACATGCCCCAACAACAGTTTCTGCCCCCAGCCACTCCCAGGTAGGCCGACAGTGGAAAAAAAAAACAAAGCAAAAGTCATTGTTGTAGCAACAGCATGACATCATTTCCAGGGTAAACCCAGAAGTGACATCACACCACTCTAGGAGTCAGTGGAAACTCTATACTAAATCATAGAATGACCACTGAATACTAGAGTGAAATGGTATCACTTCCAGGTTCACCCCAGAAATGACAGTGCCTGCCCATGTTCTCGCCCCGCCCCATACCCTGCCTGGAGAGCAGAATGATGTAAGCTGCCTTGGATCCCTATTGGGGAAAGTGGTGGGGTATAAATGAATGAATTAATTAAATAAATAAATAAATAAATAAATACAGCACTACATTATGGTGAGACCCAAGTAACCTGTTTGGTACTGGCATTATACATCCTACAATATTCCCCAAAATCAGCATGGGGGGAAATGATGTGGCTTTGGTTTCCTCAAAGCAGAAAAACCAACATGGCAAACTTTTACTTCATTTCATGGTCATAACACCCCATGTGGCCGGACCAAGGGGTATGGAATTGCAAACTGGCTCCAGTCTGAATGGTAGTGGAGCTTGATTGCTGTATGGGTCCCACTGTGGGTATAGAACTGAGAACAGATTCAGAACTTTGGTAACACAGAAAATATAGCCTTCCACTTGCTCGGGGTTTTGATTTCCTTTGGGATAAAGCACTTCCAGGCAGTTTGGGATTCATTCTTTGCTATCAACCATGGCTCATTTTGCTTCTGCCTGAAACCTACACTAAATATTGCACCAGTTTGTTAAGACCCTGGGGTGGAATTTGTTCTGAGGAATCCTATGAATGTCAGTTTTCCATTTATTATATGGTCTCTCTCTCTCTCTCTCTCTCTCTCTCTCTCTCTCTCTCTCTCTCTCTCTCTCTCTCTCTCTGCCACTCTCAGTGTTAACTCACTATTTGTGCCAGGCATTGTTTAAATGCAGGTATTCATCTCTCACATACCCTATAAAAACCACTGGATTGGTCATGCAACTTAATTTTGCTTGTTGACATCCCAAGACATCAGTCAAAGCTCTGGCGAGTTCTGCCAAATCTCTAATTTCACAGTTCCAGCGCAATGACAGAGTGAGTGGCCGAATCTGCATTTGTCTTTCCCACCAGCATCCCAGCTTTTTGACTCCGTCTTCAAAAAAGCTGTCCACATTTGGTGTTGTTTTCAAACGTCAACAGTGCTAGCATACTTTTGCACATCCACATATGTTTATCATCCTTTGGGGGCGGCTCCACTGTCATTGCACCTCTGCACTGCTTTAAAAGAATCTTCTCCAAACAACATTCAAACAAGCATAGAGAAAGATGGCGTCACAGCAGCATGCATCTGATTTAAAAATGCAAATGCAGATTCAACCAATGTCTGATTCCCTTATGGAATTCACTCTCACAAGATGAGGGAACAGGTACACGTTTAGAAGGCTTTGAAAATAGATTAGGCAAATTCATGCCTAATTAACTAATCGATAGCTAGTAAATGATGTTCAAAAGCAGCATAGCTCTGGATACTTGATGCTAGTGACAGACCTCATGAGACACCTGTTGTCTTGACATCCAGTCTATGAGCTTCTTATAGGCATCTGACTATGCGCTATTTATAGGGGCATGCAGGATTTGATGGATTTTCTCTCTGCCTACACTTTTATCCTGCCTTTCCTCCAAACAGCTCTGGACAGTGTCCACAGTCCTCCCCATTACATTTTCACAACAATCTTGTGAAGAAGATTAGGCTGACAGAGACTGACTAGGCCAAGGTTACTTCAGTGAGCTTCACGTCTGAGTGGGATTTGAACCCAGGCCTCCTGAGTTCTGTCATATCAATCTGTCTGCTTCTTCATGCCACTGAATACATATACAATATATCATGCAGCGTAGACAGACACTGTAAGGGCCTTGTTGGTTTAGTCAGACAAAATCAAAACCTTGTTACAAAGACCTACTAAAATCTCACAAAAATGAGCTAACTTCCAAGTTCTCCAGAACTCTTCATCAAGGTGGCTGTTCAGGGCATGATGGAAAAGCCTCTCCTCTGCAGTTTATAAACTGAAATGGAATGAAGACTAGAGCCCAAGTTGGTGGCTAAAATGGAATACAGTCTGTGTTGCAGACTTAACTGAACTGATGCACTGAAACTTCTGGGACAGGGAAGTGACACACACAAACAAGGTCACAATTCTCTCATAGCACTGTAGCTGGGGAGATAATCCAACCCCACATATGCAGAGTTCCTTTCAGGCAATTTACTTCAAGAACAGGAGTTGCAAAAAAACCCTCCAAAATTAGGGGCAATTTGTGTCTGGGTTGCCCCAATCAAACTCATGTTCCTTGCAGTCACACAGGAATGATATGAGTTGCAGCCCTTCACATAATCTAGAGCAAGAATCAAATTCAATAGCACCTTAAAGTCCAATAAGATTCCCCAGGTGTAAGCTTTCGAGAGTCAAAGTTCCTTTGTACAGTTACAAAGCCCATTTGGGAAGGGTGGGATATAAATTTAATAAATAAACAAACAAACAAACAAATAATGTACAAGTGGCGAGGGAGCTTTGACTTGCAAAAGGTTATCCTGTGGAAATCTTGTTGGTCTTTAAGGCACTACAGGACTCAAACCTTGCTCTTCGATGGAAGACCAACATGAAACTACCCAACTGAAATTATTATACTATCTGTTAGGGATGCCAGCTTCCACTGTTCCCTCTACGCTGAGTGCCTGAGCGGCCGCTCATTAACACAGGAAGCCCCACTCAGCAGCAGTTTGGAGCTGTGCAGGGTCTTGTATTGCTCATTGCCCATTTTAGGGTTATAGCAGTTATATTCTACTCAGAATGTGAACTGCTCCACTCAGTCCAGGGGTTGGGATTAGAGGAACCATTGCATCAGACTAGATACTCTTGGAGATTTGGGGGTGGAGTCTGGGGAGGACGGGGACCTCAGTGGGTTACAGTGCTGTAGAGCCCACCCTCCAGAGCATCCATTTCCTCCAGGGGAACTGATCTTTGTAGCCTGGAGATGAGCTGTAATTCCTGGGGATTCCCCAGGTCCCACCTGGAGGCTGGCATCCCTACATCTAGATTAACTCCCCACTCCCCTTTAAAGGTATATGTACCTTCTCTGAGTGCATCCTACAATTGTCTGACCAGCTGGGCAATCTTTCCTTTTTTCACATCAGGAAGTTTCCTTCTTAACTAGCAATGGTGAGCAAGCAGTTTCACAGCAAATAGGTCACCCAATCTTAAAAGGAGGAAAGCATATCCCGTAAAAGTGCTGTTCTCTGTGCTTAGCTATGTGTTATCAACAACCGTTTTAGTGACCCAGACAGAGCAGAGGGTAACAGCTTGAAAAGGATTATAAATCAAACTGACCACAAAGTCTCAAAGTCTTTAACTGTGTGAGGCAAAAGAGCTTTCTGCTTTTTTATAAAAAAGGTATATGTTTTCAGTAGGAATCCTACTGTGGATAAAGTGGAAACGAGTGCGCAATATTATGCTGAGCTTGCAAATGCCATGCATTCCTTTCTCCATAAGGTGCTTATTTGATGTTCTACTCACACATCCAATTGAAGAAGAAGAGTTGGTTTTATACCTTGCCCTTCACTACCCGGAGGAGTCTTGGAGCACCTTATAATCACCTTCCCTTACTCTCCCCACAACAGATACCCCGCAATGCTTCCTCTAAGCTGTGGAGTCTTGTGAGCAAAAATTGTACTTTGTGAGCTACAGACATTAAAGTTGTGAGCGAGCAAGTTGGCTACTGCATAAACTAGTTTGCTCTGGAGCCATCCTTCCTGAGCGAAGACAAAAATGTATGAGCCAGAGTCTTAAAAACTCTGCTTAGAGGGAACACTGCCTGTGAGGTAGGTGGGGCTGAGAGAGCTCTGAGAGAGCTGTGACTGACCCAAGGTCACCCAGATGGCTCCACGTGGAGGAGTGGGGAATCAAACCTACATTTCTAGATTAGTGTCCTGCCGCTCTTAACCACTACATCAAACTGTCTCTCCTTGTCAGGCTCAGTTGTTATTTTTTTCCTTTGTGTGAGGTTTTTGTTTGTGGGTGTGGGTGTGATAAACTGGCCATGTGAACTGGTCACTGTCAGAAACCCTAACCCTGTTCAATTCATTTGGGCAGACCTTCCACTTTTTAAAAGAAGCCTCTTTACTTTTTATAGCTTCCTTGGTTTGTGTTGGTAACCACCCAGCCCTTCTTTTAGCCTTTCCTAAACTGTGGAATGCATTCTATTTGGGCTTCAATTAGTGTACTTTTAAATAGCTTCTGAACATTCTCTAGGGATTTGACTCTCTTGTGTTTCCCCTACTTTTTGTAAAACTCCCTCTTTTGAAATCAGATGTGACTGTTTGGGGCTTTAGGGGTAACCTCTCCATTGACCTGAATGCTAAAATTAATAGCTTTGTGGCCATTCATTCATAAACCTTTATTGGCATATCATCAGTCGTAAGATATATAAAACGTTGTACCATAAAATTAAAATCTAAGATTTCATATAACTCAAGGACAATCAAAATAGTACTATCTAAAATGTTGTACCTTAAGAACTTCTGTTAGAAATTTGGCAACATCATTAGTGATCTCAGGGATCGAATCATTCAAGAGAAGTTGACATTTAGACTTATTACTCAAATAACTTTTAGGATGAAGCCAAGTTAAAGGGAATTTACCATGAGGTAGCTCATACAGGGGGCATTCAACAATTATGTGCTCAATTGTGTCCATGGAGTTAAAACCATAGGGGCACAGCCATTCTTGTCTTGGGATTTGATGGTATCTACCATAGAATATTCTAGAGGGAAATGTGTTTACCCTGGCCAAAAGAAAAGCTCTGTGATGAAGAGGGGTATCAAGATTATAAAAATATTCGGGCATCTTGCCTAAATGGTTAGAGAGGCCAAACATGGCAGGTGAACAGATATGAGGTTGGGTAGGGTATAACTTTTGCAAATCAATGTCTAAGAGTAATTGTTTGATTAATTTAAAAATATGAGGTTCATTAGGGCTAGGTCTTCAAGAGGAATACCAAGTTGACTTAATATGGATATAATTATGGAGCCTTGGGAGAAATTATGCAGTTCCTTTTGCAAAAAAGATAAAAGGGAGCCCGGCTCAGCTCTAAAGTAGAGCCTGAGCCAGTAGCATGCCGTTGAGATCAAGGCCTTGTTCTCAATCAAATTTTGGCCAACTTCAGAGTAGACTGTAAAGTAAGGATTTGGAGACACCCATTATTTGTCTAAGAAAGAGCACTTGGGTGTTCTCCACATCACCGTTGACAGTGAGCATTGTGGTCATTGTTCCCAACTGGTATAACAATCTCTACATCTCTCTCCATGTCTTGAGACCTGCTCAGAACAAAGGCCAAGAGACCACTACCTCTCTGGCTGGCTAAGTGATCAACTGTTCCAGTGCACATGTTGCCCTGCAAGGCTTTTTAGCCTCTTTTTGGACTGCAATAAAATAATAAACTGTGCCAGTGCGTGTGTAAGGAACTGAACCACATGGTAACCTTCCCAGATGCCAGCAGAGACTGCACCCAGGCAAGAGACGTTTCTCCTGACCAGCCCAGCAGCTCCAGTGCCCAGCAGAGGTTACCAGCCTGTTTCTCATGAAGGAAATATGAAATAAAACCAGTACACACAAAAGCACAGTAAAATACCAGAAATAGGAACTCCAAAAACGCCATTGAGAGTTCCTTCTACAGCAGGCAGCCTCTTTCCTCCCCCCCCACCTTCACCTGCAAGACCTCACGTAGCCTGGCAGGGTCTATTCATCGTTGCCTAGTTACTGATTGAGAGCCATCAACAGCCGGGCTAATGCCATCAACAACACAATAGAAGTGGCTGAATGACTCATCCTAGCTATCACCTGGTGTCAGACATGAGTAAGTTTCTAGCTCTCAGTATTGACCATCCCTCAGGCACACCTCCACACACCTCCCCTACATCTTCCAACCAATAGGGTGATTCCAGGGACGGACTTCCAGGAGGCGGGAATCAGGGAGGTAACCAGCCCCCACCCTCCTGCTTATAAGGGGATGCCAGACCACCGGCCTCTCTCTCTACTACGACCCCTATCGAACCTTTGACCCTCTTATGTCCAGCTTGCTATCCCCCAACCCTTACCTCCATCTTTAAACTCTGGTCTGCAGGCCGAGTTTCCACGTGACAATCTGCTGGTCAGACCACGTGGCCCCATTTTTCTTAGTTTCTTTCCCCTCCATTTTTCCTGAGGAACGCTCTACAGGACTCGACTGGTAAATATGACCCACCAACGACTTACCTGCTAATGCAAATGTGCTTACCTCTCTCTGTATTTCTTAGGACTTGAATAATTGTGTGTGAGCTTGTGTAATTGTTTGTGTGTGGCAAACCTCAGTAAAAGACTTTATTTTCAAACATAAAAGTCTCCTGGTCTGTTACCAACTCCTCCCGGCGGGGCTGACCTCTGTATACATTGGTGTTCGCTCTCGCAGCTGATTGCTTATTAATAATCAATATAATTCCCCTCGTTATTATTCATAATAACGCGCAATCAGGCTAACAAAGTGGTGGAGTAACGCGGGCAGCACCCTGAACGTCTGAACGCACACGAGAGTCGACACGTGTCGTTCTGACGGTCAGACGTGGAGGAAACCCCCCGCTGGAGTGTTGGAACAGGCTTGTGTGCGAGGTTTCTGTCTGTGTGATTGGCTCTAGCGAGCACTCTATCTGGGAGGCTTTACCCCTTCACTTCTTTCCGTGTGAGACTCTGTGCCATAAGCACTAGAGAGTCGTGGAGATCAGCCGCACCGGACCCGACTGCTAGGACTAGCCAGTGACCGGCGGTGTTCCGAACGCAAGGGATCTCCCACACGAAGCCCCAAGGCTATCTCGAGCCATCTTACGGTCTATCTTGTGGGTGGGACCCAGAGCGATAGTGTAGGGAAACAGCCGGCATCAACATCTCCCTACGCCATCCATTTTCCCGCCAAAAATAACTGCCAGAACAGCTGAGAGACGCGCTTGTTAAAGAGCCGCGACTCTGCAACTCTTCCAGCCTTGGAAGCGATTCTTTGTTTTGCTTTGCCTCACGGCTAAGAGCGTGAGTCAGTGCGAGTTCGGAGGAAATCTCGCTGAGGCATAGTGTCTCCAGAAACTCTGCTGGTTAGGGGTACACCAGTCAGGGCCAGGAAAGCCCAAAACTCCGCAGGTTTAATGGTGATCCCTGCTAGAGCGTAGAAAGCTCAAAACCAAAACCGGTTTGGTGTGGTTTGCCGGTCAGAGCAGAGAGCTCAAAACCCTCCAGAAACAGGTTCAATAGGTTACCCTGTTAGGGAATCGAGCAGCTGATCACTCTCCTTCCCAAAACCTAAATAGGCTAGGTGCCCTTTTCCAGGACTGAAAAGGTCAGTCCAGGAATGGGGAGTAAAAGAAATTCCTGTTCACGCGCCGGTCTGAGCACAGAGCCCAGGCAGGCGCACTAAGAAATAAAAAGGTTTCCCCAGAGTAAATAGGAAGCCAGGGAAGCCCAAAGCCATGTTTCGTAAGACGAGCCCTGTGCCTCGTCTGGAAAAGTGGCTCCTTAAGAGAGGTGATTCGCCGTGGGAGCCTGGATCGTTCCGAGGTCCGGATCCCCTGAAGGTTGCAAAGGATGTCTTCCAAGACTTTTGCGACCAAAAGAAACCTAATGCGTCCACGAAGGACCGCTTTGGGTGTTGGGCGCTGGCACACAGCGCTCCAGGACGCGTCGGCTCTCCTGAAGCGCCAACAGGAGGCCCTCGACGCACAGGAAGCCGCTAGCAAAGAGCTAGAGGCAAAACACAGCCAGGAGCTAGAGAAGCTCAGGGCTCAACATGAGGAGGCCTTGGCCCGCAAACAGGCGGAGCATGAGGCAGAGAGTCTTGCCCTTAAGGCTGAGACTCAAGAGGTCCAGAAGAGACTGGACCAGGTCACTCAAGACATGGAGGGACAGAACGACCTCCATAAGAGTGAGCTCTGCGAGTTGCGCAGAGATTATGAGGAAGAGAGTCTCCGCTTAAGGACAGAGAGGCTCAACCTCATCCTAGAAAAGCAGGGGCTTGCTGACTCCTTGCAAGAGGCAAGGAAAGAAGCCGCTTCTGCTACAGAGAGAGCAGACGAGGCTGAGCTTGGTCTTGAAAAGCCCAAAAGGACTTAATGTCAGCCCACCGAGCCGCTAAATACCTAGCGGACCGAGCTCAGGAAAAGCGTGAGATCGCTAACCATGAGGCTTGTAGGAGGAAATTGAATCCCTAAAAGAGCAGCTGGGTCTGCAAAAGGCGGTAATTTCTGCCATCCACCCTGGTGGTATAGTGGAATCACCTGAAAGCGAGGCAGGAGAAGTGCAAGCCAGCGCTCCACTCCAGTGCTCCGCTAATATGGCGGCTCCACTAAACCCAGTGCGGACCAAAAGACGGTCACGAGGGCAGGGGAGGAGACGACGACTCAGATTGTCACAGAGACGGCCTTGTGGAAGCCGGACGAGGTGAAGGCCATTGCTGAACAGGTTGGCCCCTTCACCAGGGACAACGCTGTTCAGTGGATGACAGACGTGGCCAATTCCTATTACAGCATTAATGGGGACGACCTTACCCTGCTCGCCCGTAGATGCGCTTCGGGCTCAGATTTGGTGGCTCTTAATTCTGCCATCACAGCAGGAGGTCTGGTTGGGGTAAACAAATACCAGTGGATGAAAGAGGTCCTCGCGTACCTAAATCCCCATAGAACAGTGACCTCTTTATTCTTGTTGGAAAGACAAGGGGCAAATGAGGATCCTGAGGCATATGTAGCTAGGAAACAGCTTCTCGCCGTACTATCTGATTCAGTGGATGTCCATGATACCACCCACCTCCCCAATTTTGAGGACAGGGATTTCAGGGAGACGTTAGTACAAGGGTTTCAAGCCCAAACCCAGCTGGCTCTGAATCTTACTGACTCCAACGAAGGCACCTGGGAGGAATTGGAGCGCAAAATAAGGCGCGTTGCCACACTGCTACGCAGCACTGGTATTCTGAAACCCGTTAAAGGGACCAGGAAAACCAGAGACAAAGGCGAGGACGAACCCATTCAAACCGTTACCTATGCCAATCACGGCCCCCACTCCCAGTATCCGGCCACTGGTCACTTCCGAGGCGATAACAGACGCTCAGGAGGAAAAGGACCTCGAGGAGGAGGTTATCAAAAAGGAAGGAACGGACGGGACTATCGGAATAACCCCGCTCCAGCCCAGGCGCACCTTCAGCCTTCCGCCCCTCCTGCTCCCTACAGGGACAACTATCAGCCAGGACCTTATCAGCAACCACAGCCGCCACCCCTCTATCCCCAGTTGCCGCCGTCAGCACCCCTCTACCCTCAACTGCCTCAGCCCACCCCTGCACCCCGCTACCAGGGAAATCAGCCCCGCCAAACCCCACCAGACGGCCAGGAGCCATTACGGTGGCACGCCTGGATGCGTTTAAAGGAGAGAGGTTACGAGATGGAAAGATTCCATAAACAGCCGGACTCGGTCCTGTTGCAGGCCCTCGCTGAGTGCGAGCAGCAGGAGCATCCAGTGGTGGCTCCATTGGAGCTGGTAGAGGCAGTAGCAAAGGCTACGAAATAGGGACGCCCGGAGTCCCAGGTACTCCCCAAGGGTGTTCTGGCACGACTTAAGCCGGATCCCTGGGGGAGACCAACCGTGAAGGCTGGGGTTGGGACTCCAGGGAACTCACAGCCTGCCACTCTCCTTGTAGATACCGGAGCAGCCCTTACGGTGCTCCGCCCCCAATTAGTTTCCAGAGGGACCCAGACAGACCGCTCTATTCGACTCGCGGGCTTTGCAGGAGGTAACCATGACGCACGTGTCTGGAAAGACGTGCCCCTATCCATAGGGACCCTTTCCACTAGCGTGACTGCCTGTGATAGCCCGGGAGCTGACGGTGACGGCATCTTAGGAGTCCCCTTTTTCCGCGAGCATGGGATCACAATTGATCTGGCCAACAGTCTGCTTTGGCACATTCCAGACGGACCTGACTTGATCAATGCGGTCCACCGCTGTGCGGCCCTAAAAGCGCCCCTCCCCGTGCTCCCCATAGCAGACGACCCATGGCTGGGTGAATTCCCAGATGTGTGGGTCAAAGACAAAGCCGAGTGTGGCACAGTGCGGAATGCGTGTGTGCTCATAGAAGGCAGAGATCCCCCACCACAGAAACAGTACAAATATCCCGCTGAGGCCGAAGCAGGCATAGCGAAGACCATTAAAGGACTTTTGGAATGGGACGTTATTATACCCATGCAGTCTATCTGCAATGCCCCTTGTGGCCAGTCCTGAAGGCAGATGGGACCACATGGAGGATGACCGTGGACTTTCGTGCGCTAAACGCAGTGACTCCACCAGTTGCCCCTGTTGTGGCTAAATACAATGAAATACTGGCAGCCATTGCTGCGGGATCACGCTTTTATAGTGTCATTGATCTTGCGAATGCATTTCACTCCATCAAGTTACACGAGTCCTGCTGGTACAAATTTGCGTTCACCTTTAGAGGGCAGCAATTCGCCTTTAAAAGGACTCCTCAGGGTTTCCACTCCAGTCCCAGTATTTGCCACGCTCACGTGGTGCAGATGTGGGAGCACCTCCAACCATCCTCCAGAGACCACGTGCTTTCTTATGTGGATGATATTTTGGTCCACGCCCCTGACGCTGAGACAGTGATTGCAGTCACCAGAGAGGTCCTGGGCCTCATTCAAAAGACAGGGTTCAAGGCTAGCAGGGAAAAAGCTCAACTAGTGCAGACCCAAGTCAAATACCTTGGACTCACACTAGGCCCCCACGGGAGAACCCCTGATACTCAGCGGATGGAGGTGATAGCCAAACTTCCTGCCCCTACTGATGTGCCTTCACTGAGAGCCCTCCTGGGAACGTTTAATTTCTCCCGGGATTTTATAGAGTCCTTCTCTGATAAGGCGCGCCCTCTATATGCTTTGCTGAAGAAGAACACTCCCTGGCAATGGGGACCAGAGCAACAGAATGCATTTGCCATCCTAAAACAGAGCCTCGCCTCTGCTCCAGCCCTAGCACATCCAGATCCGAATCAGCCATATTACATCCAACTAGCCACCTCTGAGCGTAGTATAGGAGCCACCCTCCTACAACATCAGGCAGGAGCCCAACGAGTCATTGCTTACGCCTCCCGGAACCTCTCTCCTGTAGAAATGAAATTCACCCCTTGCGAGAAAGTGTGCCTAGCCCTTGTATGGAGCCTTACCCACTGGGAATTTATAATAGGAGGAGCTAAAGTCGTAGTCCAAACGACACACACCCCTCTGAAATACATTCTCTCGGGTAAAATCCAGGATGGGCAGGTTTCCAATGCTCGAATTGCACAATGGACCTTAGCTCTAGTGAACAAGGGAGTAGAATATAAGCGGGAGCAAAATGAGCCACCAGTCCCATATGGTCTGATAGTAACTGGGGAGCAACACGAGTGCCCTTTGCCCGTAGTGGACCACACACCATGGCCTGCAACGTGGGGAGTGTCATTCGAAGAAGCCAGGCAGAACGGTTTCATCTGCTGGTTTTGCGATGGCTCATCCTTCCACGTTGACGGGACACCCCACACTGGCTTCGGAGCCATCCGAGTCCACGACGGCGCCACCCTGCAGGAAGCCGTGAGACCCCACTCCAGCCAAGCAGCTGAGGTGGAAGCTCTCCGAGCAGTCATGCAGTTTGAGCCACTCGATTGCCCCCTTGCTATCTTCACTGATTCAGATTGGACAGCTAAAGCTGCCACAATTTGGCTCCCACATTGGCAGAGACAAAACTGGAGGAATAGTGAAGGAAAGCCTATAGCACATTTAAAGGTCTGGCTAGTTATAGTGGATCTCCTCCATGAAAGAACGGCGCCCACCCAAATTTCTCATGTGAAAGGCCACCAAAAGAATTCCACAGAGGTCGCATATTGGAACGACCAAGCAGATCTGTTAGCCAAAGAAGCCGCTACCCTTGGAACTCCCCCACCCGAGCCCACAGCTCCTCTTGAGCCAGTCACCACGCGCAGAACTGCCGCTCACAACAGACCCGAGATTCCTCCCATATTTATTGACTTGGGAGAATTACAACGTAATGATGCCGATGTAGCAGACCTTTTGCAAAGGGCAAAGATCCTTCAGGCAAATATAAAATTGAGGAGCAGGAAGGAGTAGTTTGGGCCATAGATTCCACAGGAGAAAAACACTGGGTAGTTCCAGTCGAAGTCAGGGCAGATCTGATCCAATTCATCCATGACCAGGGGCACAGAGGAAAGGATTTAACCCTGGAAAGAGTTAAGGATGTAGGATGGTGGCCAGGAATGCGTCATTCTGTAGACCAATGGGTCACCAATTGCCTCTCCTGTGCGATGGTTAATGCCGATCCTTCAGGACCTAAGGCACCCATCCAACATCAAAGAATAGAAGGACCTTGGGCACGAATACAAATTGACTTTATTGGTCCCCTACCCACCACTCCAAGAGGAAATAAATACTGCCTGATGGTCATTGACCCCTTCTCAAAGTGGGTTGAAGCCTTTCCCTGTAAAGACAATTCTGCCACTACTACGGCCAAAATTTTATTTAATAATTTATATTCTCGCTGGGGAATTCCTAGGGTCGTAGATAGCGACCTCGGCGGGCATTTCGCTGGTGACGTCACCCAAGAGCTCTGCCACGCCCTAGGGGTGCAGCAAAGGTTCCACATCGCCGGACATCCCCAGTCTTCAGGCGCCATAGAGCGGACTAACCGCACCTTGAAAGAGGCCCTCCGCAAGATGGTGAAGTCCACAGGGAGAAATTGGGACGAAAAGCTTCCCATAATTCTCATGGCCATCAGAGGGACAACCGCTACTCACGGTTACTCCCCGCATATGGTCATGACTGGGAGAAGATGCGCCTACCAGAGGCTTTCTGGATAGACTCAGACATTCCGGCCTCCTTTGAGTCCAAGGTCGCAAATGACCTATGGGTACAAAACCTCACTAGGGAAATCCTCACCATCCACCTACAAGTAGCGCGCATGCTCGGTCAAAGCCAACTCGCTGTGGATAAAGCTAGGCTGGGTCCGCAACCCACAAGTGTGGGACCCAGGACAGCAAGTCCTCTACAGAAAGTTCTCCAGAAAAGGACATGCCCTAGCTGCAAAGTGGGAAGGGCCAGTGCCCATAATTGCGAGAGTCAGCCCTGCAGTTTACAAAGTTGCCATTCCTCGCAAGAAAGGGGAAACGTGGCACAAATTCTTCCACTCCTCCCAGCTCAAGCTCTGGAAGGAGATCCGGTCCCCACTCCACCCCCTAAGCCACCAGACCCAGAGAACGAGGCTACATCCTCACCTGAGCCTCCAGTTCCCCTCAGGCAGATTTCTCTCTGCGACCCATTAAAATGCCTGCTCTCTACACCCTCGCAGAGACGTTCATGACCCTTTAAAATGTTTCTTTCAGACTGTATGGTCTAAAGAAACAAGGGGGGGTGAGAGAGAGACAGAAGCAAGGGTAGAGCAGAGAAGAGAATCCTGCACCTGCACCAATCAGTTAAAACCAATTGCAGAAGGTCATAAAAGTTAGGAAGCAATTAGAACGATTTTAGGGGTTGCACAGTCATTTCGGACCATTTTTGGGCATTTTTAGGATTTTTATAAATTTTAATAAATTTTAATAAATTTTAATAAATTTGCATATTTTTATAATTTTTCAGAATTTTTGTATAATTTTGGAATATTTTTGGCAATTTTTCCTGAATTTGTCTGATTTTTAGGCATTATTTAAGTCTCCCTATGTTACTAGGCTAATCTGCCTAGCAACAAAAAGGCTGCCGGGCTCCCTAATCTGCCCAGCAACTAGCAGAGCACAAGGCATCCTCCTTGATTGACAAGGGATGCTAAAGAGACTCTGGGCACCACTAATAGCCTAAGCCATCCATGGGACCTTGCCACTCAGGAAAGGCCAAAGCCTGCCCTGAAGGTTGAGGGACAAGAAAAGTTTTTTTCCTTTTTTCTCCTCTATTTTTAACCAGACATAGTGGTTCCCATTAGGTGGGAACCTCCAAAAATTATCGTTGCGACCTGAACAGCGTGATGATTGTTGGCAAGCTGAAGCCCCGTGTGTTCCTGCTGGGAGACAAGAGGGGATGGGAGAGAAAACCCTAACTTATTTTTTCTCAGCCAGATCCAGGGGAGCCTAGGCGAACGAGTAGTATTATGGTCATAGTGACCAACTCAGTCTCCCCAGCCCCCAGGAGAGACAAGCCTCCTGGAAAGTTTCCCCGTGGTCCGAAATGAAAGTTCAGCTCCCGATCAAAAGTTATTAGTAATTAAAAATTGCTCCAAACAACCCATAATCCCCCGAAGGTGGCTATTTGCATATGCAAACGACCACTTAAGTCCCCTCCTACGAGCCCCGGACCATGGATAAGTCTCGAAGGAAATTAGGGGTCAAGCCAACCTTGTTTAAACTAATAACCCTCATTAGAAAAGCTGGGAAGGAGAAACTGCAACAGCCGGGATATAAGCACCAGGAGCCCTGTTCCCTGCAAGGAACCGAATAGCTCAGAAGGCTGCGCACAAGCCTACCAAGCCAAAGCTCCCTGGTTCGAAACCCAGGAAAAGAATTTTTTTTTTTTGAAAGCCTAATTTTAACGCTTCCCTCTGAAGCGTCCCCCGAGCTTACCGCTGGCCGCAGTAACCCTCTAGTCAAACCCCTCCTATGTGCCCAAGGCTGGAATAGACCCTCCCAACCTTTTCCCCGCCTCTAGAAAGCGTCCGCTGACCGTGAGGCGCTGCCTGCGATTCTAGGAAAGGGAAGTGAAAATGAAACAAACACGCCCGGAGCAATGCAAGGAGCCAAGGCAGAGCCGTGGCGCCAAAGCTTAAGCGCTTGGCCTGGCCATCCAAAGGGTGCCGGTTCGAGACCCCAGTGGGAACCTTGCCACTAAGGGCTGGAAAATTGCCTGCTTTAGCTAACCAGCCCCGCTACAGGAAAATAGAGGCAGTTTGAATCTCCGTTTTGCCGCTTGTGCGCTCAAGCGGGAATTTTTAAAAAGGAAAAAGAGCTAAGAGGGACGCTCCAGCCCATAGCTTAAAGGGAAAGCCTGCTGTGCCGTTTTTACACGCGAGTCGACCACAGCATGCATAATTAGGAACCCCCATACATATTATCCCCCCTGATCATTTTTGCAGGAAGTCATCAGAAGACCAAATCTGCAGCTGGGAGAAGTAAGTATGATTTTTCTTTTGGAGTATAGTGCCATTCCTAATAGGGCAGACTGCTGCTTCTTTACCTCCTAGCCATAATGCCACATTGCACAGGTGGAGATGTGAAGGAGCCAGTATGCTCTAAAAGGTACCTGACCTGCATCCTAACAGGGCAGGAAAAATCCCACCTACTCCCTCCAAGAACCTACAGATTCAAAACACACCTGGAAATTCATAGGTGCTCTCCTCACTATTAATCAACTGTGCCAGTGAGACTACAGGCCAGAAGGTATTGATCTGCCCTCTGGACAAAATACCATAGATGAGATGGTGTATATGCTGTGCAGGGTTAAATATCCAAACCTGCCACCACCTGACTTAGAGGAGGACTCCACCTGTGAAGTGGCCCAAATTTCTGCAGCAGTCTGGAACATAGGGGACCCCTTAAAGGTTGTAGTGGCCATTGGATCTCATCTCTTTCTAGATGGAGACAGAGTGCTTCCAATCACTTTAACTGATCCCTCAGGACAGAACCAGAGTTTACCAGGCATCACCTGGAATCCTCTCAGCTGGGCTATTAATGCTACTCAACTAACCCAGCAAGGTCCCCCAGACTGGGCCCTAGGCCTAACAGGATCCTCCTGCCCTAACACCTCTAAGGAATTCCACTTTAACTCCTTGGCCTTGTAACCTTCCAGGCCACCCATCAAGAAGGGAATTATACTCTTTCCATAGGAGAAGGCAACAGTACTGTATTGACCTTTGACCCCTTAATTCAAAATGTAGATCCCCTGCTAAAATTAAACTACCCAGTGATAGGCTCCCATACCCTTAAATTTAATCAAAGGGAGACTGTCCTAATTCAGCCCCAAATGTCAGTAAAGAAGATAAAGATCAGCATGGCAGACCTAGGCACCTCTTTCCATCCAGCTTGTGCTCCCTTTTTGCAGCCCACTCAGCAGGGCTGGGACAAATGGCTGGTGCTATGGAAAGGGGAAGACTACCCCAAACGTTCCAAAAGAGGTCTGACTGACTGGATCGCCCCAATAGGTGCTGGGGTAGCAGTTTTAGATGCAGCCAACATTGAGGTCATAGCCAACAAAGCCTCAAGGGTCTCTTCTGACATGTCAAAAATGAGCAAGCCCATCATACAGTCCTTTGACCTTCTCTCAGAAATGCAGCATTCCACCAATCCCTTGTTAGTGGCCTGGGAGCAAATAATGGAAAAGGATTTCAGTATCCTCTTAGGAGGCATTCAGTCTCTACAGAAAAACATTTCTTTGGCCCTTGCCTGTGCCCAAGCCCAGACCCTAAATATTGTCACTGCCATGAGCATGATCAAGCAAGCCATGACTGGTCACATTCCCTTGGAAGTCAGAGGCCTACTTAAGGAAAACCTCACCAGGAATGAAGTAGATTTGGAGCAATGGTGGTCTTTAGCCAATGCCTCTTATGACTCCAAGGCCCAGACTCTGAATCTAGTGGTAGTCACAGTACTGGCGAAAGAGGCTTTCTCGGCCTACCCAGTAGTTCCCTTAGGCCTGCAAGCAAGCAACAATACCATTTTATATGCCAGAGACAGTAACCGGTGGGCCAGAGCTACACCCACAGGATGGCAAACCATTAATGTCAAAGGCTGCACCCACAAGGAACCTTTAGGCTTCATCTGTGAAGACCAGGCCTTCGAGCCACACCATCCTTGCCTGGCCCCCAGAAAAGGCATGGAGGGCCAGTGCCAATTTGATGTGGTAGAAGAAGTCTCCTCCACTGTAGTCTATGTGGGGAGAGCCTGTGTCTGTGTTAGGACAGCCTGTGATTATGTGTACATCAACACCCAACGAATACAGCCTATGACCCCAAAAATTAACAGATGCTTCTGTAACATAACCACCATTCGTGGTTGTGATTTCCAGTTCTCCACTCCCTTGTGGACCCAACAAGAGATGTTCTTGTCCCCTAAACTCTATGACTCTCTCACTCCAGTCCCACTAGGAATAGGCCTGGAAGCACTGCGTAGTTTGCTCACACACCCTGACTTGCATAAGAAACTAATGCAAATCAAGGAGGCCGGAGACCAAGGCCTCACTCAAGGTGTCCCACAATGGCGCCACCATAGCAGACCTCGCTGTGGACATTAAAAACGCAGGTGGTTATAGTTGGTGGGAGGTGTTTTTGGGATGGTCCCCGTCCGCGGATAACATATTAAATATGGCGCTACACCCCATTGTAGTGCTCTTTGGGGCCCAAATTTTCATGGCCCTCTCTTTGATCTGTATCAGTATATGGGTCAGAAAACAGGTCAAGAAGATAGAGGGCATGGCCAGGGTGGCCCAGTACACTGCCCACGACCACTTCAGCTCTAGCCACCCCAGACCCTAAGACCCCAACTCTAGAAAACCTCATAAATTAAACAGAAGGCCTCATTTCATTTTTTTCCTAGGCCTCTGTGTCCCTCAGCTGTTTACTTGAATTTCTTTTTTGATTCTATTTTTGAACTGAGGAAAAGGGTGGGCCTTCTCAGGCCCTAGTCAAAAATTAAGGTGGTTACTCAAAGCCCGAGCTCAATGCCTCCCAGAGGGACAGGATGGAACACGACTAGCTAGCACGACCTTACGGAAGGGCGTCTTAAATCCTCTGCAAGTACAATGCCGAGGGCTAGCCACGGTACCTATTCTCCGTCCTGGGGCCACCAATGGGTCCACAGTCAGTGTGGGGTCGAGCGAGACCAGGCTTGCAAGACTCACTAACTCCTCCTGAGGAACCCATTGGTTTGCAAAGGCGTTGAGTTTAAGGCTATGAGACAGACAGAGCGAGAGTGTAAGCCTGGCTACAAGAGCCAGAATTCCCGCCTGCTCCACCCCAAGCACGAAAGCTCGGTAGGCCATGTCCTGCCTGGAGCAACCTCGGCCTACCCAACCTCAGTTCGCCCTCTTTTAAGTCATGCTGAGTGCCCAGCCTGGCGCAAACCCTCTTCTCCGAGCAAAAGGAGGACAGGCTTTGCTTAAAAGCGATCAGCAGGACCCTTTTAAAAGTTTTTTTGATGCATTTTCCCCACTTTTTGGTGAGATTTAGTTCATAACCCAGCATGCGCAGGGCGTGCGTACATTTGCATGCACGCTTCCACCTGACCTAGAGTAAGGGCACGGCCCAGCCCTTACCACAAGTACCTCGCTAGGCATTCTGCGCATGCCCTTCCCCGCTCAAGGGGGGGGCTTCAGAAGGCCTTCCGCCAACCTTTTATTGTTTTATGTTTCCCCTCTTCCTTCTCCTTTTTGTTTATGGTTTCTATCTTTATAACTGTGAAAGGTAGGGACCCCACAAAGGGGGTCCCAGGTTAAAATGGGTGCTCCTACTTAGAGTCCCCACGGAGGCGTTAAAGCCCCCTGCTAAAAAGGGAAAATTCCCCTATCTCAGACCCTTAAACTCAGCGCCTGTGCAAGCCATCAGGAAACACATCCTGTGTGGGAGGTGCTGAGCTCGGAGGGTAATCTGAGACGAGTGTCAGCAATGGATGCTGGAATCTGGCTAGCAGCAGCCATGAGCTGAACCACAACCACTTTGCCAGTCATGGTGACACCTAGAAATTAGGCGATCCATGAATGGCACCACCACTGGGAAGGGTTGCCGCCCAAAAACACAATAAAATCAGTTCCAAGACTCTTGGGACCGCCCGAGGCATGCAGAACTTCCCCATTTCATGTATTACCCATAGACCCCTGCGGCAGACAAAAGACATCCACCCCGATATGTAAATCACCTTCCTTCCCCCTAAAAAGCTGCTTGCCAACTCCCGCCCGGGAGACAAACAGAAACTCCCGGAATCTCCCGCCCGGGAGACAATCTCTGACAACGAGTTTCTTGAGCTTTCCCCCACTTTTCCAAGTTCTCTACCTCACTGGGTCCTCCCCAGCATAGTAGACACTTGCAAACAGAGGTGTATCTAATTCTATTCTTTAACCAAGAAAAGGGTGGGCTAAAGAGCCCGAGGTAGACCCTTGTATTCGAACCGAGGGTCAGTACAAAATGTTTCGATGCACTTGTTGGATGGGCCTCCCCGTGCGTCTGATCATGCTCGCTGCCACTGCAACACCTTGTGATGGCGCGAGTAGGCACAGGGCTCGAAGAACAGCCCTGGGGCCACTGAGCGTGTTAGTCCTCCCTCTGCTACGAGAGCAGCGGAGAATGCTCAGGCGCCCGGCAGACGCCCGGCGGCGTTGCTTGTCCGACAATCGCTCCAACTTCGGCATGCCTTGTTCCCCTCCGCCCTTACGGTTGCAGGGAGAAAGGTAGCCTTCCAGCAATCGGTGCCCATGCCTTGCCTACACTACCTAGCCTCACCTTGCTCTTGTTCGCCTCTGAAAAAGTGTCTCTAACTATTTTTAATAAATTTTTCTTCTTGGAAAAGATCGGGTTACCCAGCATGCTTTTTGGGAAAGGAGTTTTGCATATGTAGGAGCCTCCGACCATAAATGACTTGAACCCCAGGGATGAGCCATTCCATAAAAGGAGAGCCCTTGGAGCAGCCTATGTTTATGGCACAGGGGAGCCCCTGTTTTTCATGTGTATTGTGTTCTATTCTTTTACTGCAATGATCGGGGAACCCCCGTAAGGGTCCCCCTGGGTTAAAAGAGGTACGACCTGGACATCGTTCCCTCCGGAGCACCATGGCTCCCGTTTAAAAAGCCAATGGCTGCAGGCTGTTCCTCGAGCCCTGAGCTTACTGGCGCCAACCTCGTACTGACGCCTGGGTTCGAGGGACAGCCCAAGCCAGCACAAGGCTTTCCTCCCCCCCGAGGGAGGGAGAATTATCAAGTCAGCCACGGGAACAGTAGAGCCCCAAATTGCAATCTCTTTCAGGTCTATGGTGATCCACTAACCAACCCTCTTCCAGGTACCCCATGTGAGCATCGGTGACCTCTGTGCAGGCTTGCTGTGTTCTTTCAAGGCACGCATGCTTGGAGGCTCCGGTAGCCGCCGCTTCAGGTGAAAACCGCACACCCAAAGTGCTGTTGGAAGCTAGGGGGGGAATTCCCGCCCCGTTATGCAGATTACCCTCCTCCCCCTCGACCGGACTGACTCGTGTCCGAGCCGAGGGAGGACGAGAGCCGCCAGAGCCGAATGGCCGAAGGAAATCGGGATCTTTCGCGGTCCCCGAAGGCAGCCCGATGGAAAATAATAGCTACAATGTATAGAGAGCCTTCCTCTCGCGTTATGAACGGGGCGCTCATGCGCATAAGAGACTTTACAAAACTAAACAACCCGTGAGGAAGGATGAAGATTTTGTACCTATATAAATTGTATGTGTTTTTATAAATTAATGCCTGCATTTAGCGTTATGAAATCAACTCTCTTAAAGAGACAATACATGTTTTTGGTGAAACTTCAATTCTAATGATTTTAACTTGCTTTCGATTGCACTTTAACTTTTATGCATTTAAATGTATTTCTTTAATCAATGCCTAGATTTTAATGATTTATTCTAGTAGCGCCTAAAATTTTAAGACTTCTTTTTAGTTTTATTAGTTTTTAAGGATTTTTAGCATGTTTTTAAGCCTGTTTTAACTTTATATAATGAATGCATTGTTAATCATTTAAATACATAAGCTAGCTCCCGGCTCATGCTTGTCAGCCCGGGTTGTGTGGAGTGTTCCAAAGGCAATTTGGCATTTTGATAGGGTAGTTTTTTTTTAAGTCCGTCCCATTGATAGAGTAGTCAGTGGCACCCAGGTGACAGCCCTCTCCAGTGGACGATGACATCGCTGCCCCGACGACATCCGTTCCTGATTGTGTGACCCTTTCGCCTGACGTCTCCAGGGTCCCAAGGGGGGAAATGTTGCCCTGCAAGGCTTTTTAGCCTCTTTTTGGACTGCAATAAAATAATAAACTGTGCCAGTGCGTGTGTAAGGAACTGAACCACATGGTAACCTTCCCAGATGCCAGCAGAGACTGCACCCAGGCAAGAGACGTTTCTCCTGACCAGCCCAGCAGCTCCAGTGCCCAGCAGAGGTTACCAGCCTGTTTCTCATGAAGGAAATATGAAATAAAACCAGTACACACAAAAGCACAGTAAAATACCAGAAATAGGAACTCCAAAAACGCCATTGAGAGTTCCTTCTACAGCAGGCAGCCTCTTTCCTCCCCCCCCACCTTCACCTGCAAGACCTCACGTAGCCTGGCAGGGTCTATTCATCGTTGCCTAGTTACTGATTGAGAGCCATCAACAGCCGGGCTAATGCCATCAACAACACAATAGAAGTGGCTGAATGACTCATCCTAGCTATCACCTGGTGTCAGACATGAGTAAGTTTCTAGCTCTCAGTATTGACCATCCCTCAGGCACACCTCCACACACCTCCCCTACATCTTCCAACCAATAGGGTGATTCCAGGGACGGACTTCCAGGAGGCGGGAATCAGGGAGGTAACCAGCCCCCACCCTCCTGCTTATAAGGGGATGCCAGACCACCGGCCTCTCTCTCTACTACGACCCCTATCGAACCTTTGACCCTCTTATGTCCAGCTTGCTATCCCCCAACCCTTACCTCCATCTTTAAACTCTGGTCTGCAGGCCGAGTTTCCACGTGACAATCTGCTGGTCAGACCACGTGGCCCCATTTTTCTTAGTTTCTTTCCCCTCCATTTTTCCTGAGGAACGCTCTACAGGACTCGACTGGTAAATATGACCCACCAACGACTTACCTGCTAATGCAAATGTGCTTACCTCTCTCTGTATTTCTTAGGACTTGAATAATTGTGTGTGAGCTTGTGTAATTGTTTGTGTGTGGCAAACCTCAGTAAAAGACTTTATTTTCAAACATAAAAGTCTCCTGGTCTGTTACCAACTCCTCCCGGCGGGGCTGACCTCTGTATACATTGGTGTTCGCTCTCGCAGCTGATTGCTTATTAATAATCAATATAATTCCCCTCGTTATTATTCATAATAACGCGCAATCAGGCTAACACACAGTCATTTATGATGTCTAGGAATCTTATTTCTACAGCATTATTCAAGCACATGTTTACCCAGTCAATGTAAGGGTAGCAGAAGTCTCCCAGTATAATAACATTCTCTGCTTTAGTCACCTTCCTTATTTCCTTCTCCATCACATCATCAGCCTCAAGGGTTAATCAGGCGCACTACACCCCCACTTTTATGTATACCTTAGGGCTCAGTATTTCCACCCATTTTGCTTCTGTTGGGAAGTTAATTCTCCTGATGTTTTCTAACTTATTTGATTCTATGGCCTTTTTGATGTACAATACAATACCACCACCAGCTCATTCCTCCCTGTACTGCCTATAGGGCATATACCCAGGAATGTGTGGATCCCAGATATTCCCCATTCCACCATGTTTCTGACATACCTACTGTATTTGAGAGTCAGTTTGGTATAGTGGTTAAGTGTGTGGACTCTAATCTGGGAGAACCAGGTTTGATTCCCCACTCCTCCACCTGCAACTGCTGGATGACCTTGGGCAAGCCAGAGTTCTGTCAGAGGTGTTTTTGAAAAGAGCCGTATCTGTTAGAGCTCTCTCAGCCCCACCTACCTCACAGGGTGTCTGTTGTAGGGAGGAGAAGAGAAAGGAGTTTGTAAACCGCTCTGAGTCTCCGAGTGAAGGGCGGGGTATAAATCCAATCCTCCTCCTCCTCCTCTTCCTTCTTCTTCTTCTCTTCCTCTTATAAATTGTCATTGAACACCAAGTACTCCAGCTCCCCCATCTTGGCTCAGAGACTTCTAGCACTGGCATATAGACAGCTATAATGTGTTTCCCGCTACAGGAACCCTCGCCTCTCTCAGCCCCTTAGTCACTACACATGGCCCTCAGTTGCCATCCTACCCTCTCTCCCAGGTTTTATTACGCCCCTATCAATATTACCCTGAGTGTTTATGCAATCACCCCTTTGAACTGACTTGTCCCAAACCAAAGGCTTCCCAGCTCCTGTCGGCTTTCCCCCCAGGATTAGTTTAAAAGCTGCTCTGCCACCTCTTTGATATTAATCTCCAGCAGCCTGATTCTCTTTTGGTTCAAGTGAAGCCCATCTCTTTTGTACAGGTTCAGCTTGTCCCAGAAAGTTACCTAGTGCCTAACAAATCTAGACCCTTCCTCCCAGCACCACTTTCTCATCCACGCATTGAGGCCCCTGATCTGTGTCTGTCTAGCTGGTGTGTGGAACTGGCAGCACTTCTGTGAATGATAACTTTGAGATTCTGGCCTATAACTTTCTTCCCAGGAACCTGTTTTTTTCCCTCTCTCCAGGCCACATAACGGCATTTCCATGGCTGCTGACTCCTCCCCGGCACTATCTGTCAACCTATCTAGGCAGTGCACAATGGCCACAACCTTCACACCTGGCAGGCAAGTCACCTCAGTCACACAGCAGGTGCGGGGAGTATCATTTTGAAAATTGTCCAGAGCCTGACTCAGCCGAGTAATGGGACAAAAGAAAAGGCAGGATCCTCTCCTCCTCTCATATCCCAATTTTAAGCCAGATCAGGTTCCTGGCGATTTTTACAATGATATTCCCTGCAACTGTTTTATGGCTGCATGGAAAGCAACCCAACCTACTAAAAACATACTGTATTGTTCAGCTTCAGAAATGTGAATTCAGCTTCTCTATATGCACCTACATACGCATGAGTGTGTTGGTTTATGAAAAAAGAAGAAGAGTTGGTTTTTATACCACACTTTTCTCTACCTCAAGGAGTCTCAAAGTGGCTTACAATTGCCTTCCCTTCCTCTCCCCACAATAGGCATCTCGTGTGGTAGTGTGGGTCTAAGAGAGTTCCAACAGAACTGTGACTGGCCCAAGGTCACCCACCTGGCTTCATATGGAAGGGGGGGGGAATCAAACTCCGCTCTCCAGATTAGAGCTTTAACCACTACACCACACTGGAGTGATCTGTGCTGAAAGGGCAAGAGAAGCCTATCTTTCTCTTTGTGCTCAGTTTCAATTTCCAGGTGTCTTTGATGTTCTGTTACCACTGTAAGTTATACAGGAACGACCTCATTTTCACAGTACCTTTAAAAAAAGAATTCTAGCCAGCATCAGTGTGAATTCAGTTAACAACAAAAAGTTGCTAAAATGGTAATTATGTGTTTGTCCTCCCCCCCTTGGAAATCCTGTCGAGATATAATTATATTTTCTAATTATCTGATTTCCCTGTGTAGCAGCATTCTGTACCCACAGGATCACTTCTGCTGTTGCCATTCCATCTCAGACCACATAATCGTGAGTATATTGTTTCAGTGATGCAAATCCCATTCAAAATTATTCACACTCCTCAGTTGGAATAGTATCGTTCCCTCCTATCCTCGAAAATATCTTGTTCATTGTGATTTTATTTGGTTTTTACAATAGCAACAACAGGGTAATGCAATTATGTCAGCGTGGAGGAAAGATGGCATGGTAAAGCCTATTCTCATCGGATCTCAGAAGCTAAGCTCGGTTGGTTCTTGGATGGGAGGCCCCCAAGGAAGACTCTGCAGAGGAAGGTCAAGGCAAAGCACCTATGCTTGTCACTTGCCTTGAAAGCCCCTTGCTGGGGTTGCCATAACTCAGTTGCAGCTTGAATCACTCATGTACATGATTATGTCAGCTGAATATCCTAATCATTAAAGATATCTGAGTGTTTCATTGGAGTCCATTTCTTCACAGAAAACTGTTGTTCTCCTTTAGGTTTAAGAACACAAGAAGAGCCCTGCTGGATCAGACCAGTGGTCCATCTAGTCCAGCATCCTGTCTCACACCAAGGCCAACCAGTTCCTCTTGAGATTCGACAACAGGGCATAGAGTCTGAGGCCTTCCCCTGATGTTTCTTCCAGGCACTGGGATTCAGAGGTTTACTTCCTCTGAATGTGGAGGTTCCCTTTGGTCACCATGGCTAGCAGTGACTGATATACCTCTCCTCCATGAATCTGTCTAATTCCCTTTTAAAGATGTCTATGCCTGTAGCCATCACTATGTCCTCTGGCAGTGAATTCAACATTTTGAATAGTTATTGTGTAAAGGAGTATTTCCTTTTGTCTGTCCTGAATCTACTGCCCATCTGCTTCACTGCAAGAGCTCGCAAAAACCAGGGATCAAAGCTGAGACTTTATGTGTGCTATGTGTATGCTCAGCTATTGAAACCTGCTCCTTCTTCATTCATCACTGAAATATCCATCAGCACCATCAGGGACTGATGGCTAATATTATACAATTGAATTGCTGGTAAATTTGAGCCAAAACAACACATAAAGAAAATCTGAAGACTCTGTAAGAATCCTGAAGGAAGCAAAGAAGTTCCAGAACAAGAAATTCAGACCAAGTGTATACATTTCTAAGACCTGGCCCAAGTACTATGGGATATTGTGCCATCATAATCATATATCCTGGATTTTCTTGTCCATATATGAAATCCAGGAGGTGAATGATTACAATAGTTCAGTATTCAACAACAGGTGGATTCTGCCTAAAGTTACCTAATTTCACCTAAAAGTACACAAGACCTGTGGTTACCCATAGGAAGGAGAAGTCCTTGAAATAGAAGCACTTTCCCTACACCTGCAGAAGTTCTACAGATAAGATTATATTGCTTAGGGATGGGCAAAAACCAGGAAAATGCATTTCTCTTTGTGGTTTGTGATGTGCCCTAGTTGCGAACCATGAACCATCATGAATTTTTAGCCACCTTATGAATCAATTTGGTTTGTGAGCTTCATGAGGCAGTAAAATGCTCCTTATTCGTGTGCTAGAGACACCAGACTTGCAGGGAATCTCCAGCTAAGTCTCCTCTACCTGCCTTCCAAGTTTGATGAGGATTTGATTTATAGTGTTTGAGTTACACTGCCCCCTGAAGGTATCCCCAGGAAAGTGCTTTCTGGAGAAATGACCACCTGTCATTTCCTTAGAGAACAGTTTCCTAGGGGCACCTCCTTTGGGGGCTGTAACTCAGACTCCGTAAATCCAATCCTCACCAAACTTGGAAAGCAGGCAAAGGAGAGTCAGCCTGAGATCCTCTGCAAGTTTGGTGTCTCTGACTTGCAAAGAATCCATTCTTAGACTCCTGAACCTCCTGAATCTGTACCTGTCAAAATGACTGAGGTTCAGGAGTATATAGAACAGATTCTGTGTAAGCTAGAGTCACCAAAATCACAGGGGACCTGCCCCAGATGCTCCTCTACATACTGTTGCTTTAAAGTCTTGCAAACATTTTGATTGAGTGCAGACAGTCTTTCTGGGAATGTCTCTGATCACACCAGCACAAACCTCCACGAACTGGATTTTGCAAAGCATAAAATGGCCAAAATTCATCATGAACAGTTCATGAGCCAGTTTGTGCCCATCCCTAATATTGTTGAGCTGATCCTTGACCGTGTTAATTGCTTTACGTTAATGCATAGGACTGCGTGTACAAAGTGGCTATTTTGACTTCAGAACTTTGCCTTGCCACCATGTTTCATTGGAAGCAGATTTTGAAATATGCAGTATTGAAGGCAAGTGGGAGCAAGGCATGGATCTTCATTGAAAGGAATGGGTAGAGCCGCCTGGATCATATGGCATCTCACAGGATCTTTGTATTCTATCCCCAACTGAAACTACCTAGCTAGAAAGCTTCAGTGACCATGACCCCTTAGCCTGCTCTTTGCTGGGCTGCACAACAATCCTGCTTTAGTGGAAAGTGAGAAATCTAAGCCTCAGTTTCAGAAATGGTTGGAAAGAGTATGGTTGTGGTATAAGAACCCCTCATGATCAGAGCTTGTAAATCCACATCAAACTTGTTTTGCATGCAAAAGGCCCCATGTTGAATCCCCAGTATTTGCAGTATGAAAGACCTTTATCTAAGACCATGAAGAGCTGTTGCCAGTCTGAATAGAAAATACTGACCTTGATGGACCAGTGATTGGATTCAGTGCAAGACAGCTTCATGTGTGTTCATGTGGTTAGTGTTAATGCAGATGTAAAAGTAATAAGTCTTGGTTAAAACAACCCATGAGGGAAGGGCTGTGGCTCTGTGGCAAAGAACCTGCTTTGTACACAGAAGGTCCCACAATCAAACCCTGTTTAAAGGATCAAACAATAGGTGACATGAAAGGTCTCATCCTGGCCTAGGACAGCCAGCCAGGGTAGCAACACTGACTTCAACAAGCCAATGGGGCAGTTTCACATATTCACAAAAAGTAGTGCAACGGGTGAGTGACAGAGAAAGAGGAATGGTGCTGATCTCTTAACCATGGTCTCAGCTATCACATCTGTAATAGGCCACCAGTAGTGGAGATTGTACCTGTTAAGGAATTTTATAAGAATCTTTAAATTATGAGCCTATGTTGGTTTGCCAGATTTTAGAAATGTTGTGTTCCTGCCTGACTCCCCTCCACACCTGTTAAGTATGAGACTCAACAACGAAGTAAGCTCAACAAGTGATTTCAGCTTTATTAACGACAAACACCAACTCAGGAACACACCACAAATACAGTGGAGCACAGCTCCTTTTTAAACTCTCCCGGGCTGTCAAAGCCACACCCATAACACGTTAAAGACCAATGGCATTGCAGGGATAAAGACCAATCAGGACTGTTCCCTCTTTGCAACATTATCACACAGTGATTGACTATTTACACTGGTTTCGCAGAAACCGACCAATACGAATGCGACAGCTTAGAATCCACATTCCAGAATCAAGCTTAACATGGAAAAGAATAAGCTTGATTCACAGCTCAATACATAACAACACCGATTGTGGATTTATTCTTTTGACCTCTGTCCCCTTAGTCAAGGGTTGGTGTCATGTTTTGTGGTTTGTTTGTCTTTTTGGAATGTAGAATGCACTCTGAACACAGGTTAGAGAGAGAGAGAGAGTTATGCTTGGGAACAGAAGTTATGAACTCTCTTCTAAATTCTAGACCCTGATGTTTTATCCTATAAAGGAAGGATTCTGTATCTTGTTCAGGATGCTTGCATGATCTGTTCTTGCAGGCATCAGGATGATCATCTTTAATAAAGACTGTATGCTCTGTTAGGCAAAAGCTTTCGGTGATTTCTCCTCCCCAAGACAGGTCTTGGAAAGGGGGGGGATCTATTCTAGGCTCTCCCGTAACAGTACCTTCAAATATCAGATGGATTTTCTTGCAGAATATAATTTCAAAAATCCTTTCTGTCTCCTTGGGCAAAACTGTCAAATCCATTTAATCTTTCATAATCATTTATGGAGAATGCAGCCATGGTGAGAGATGTCATTTTTTTCTGATAACAGCCTATATTTCCTGAGATTTATAATATCCATGAAATACATACTACAGCATAGTATTTGGCCTTAAAGCTTTCTACAGAATCATAGTGGGGGTTTTTTTCTCCCCCCCTTTTCTGTTGATTAAGAAGAGAATAGATGTCAGGTAATAATCCAGTTCAATGAAATGGCATGGTGAGTCCATATCGCTGAAGATTCCCTCCTCCCACTGCCCAAAGCACATAGAACTTTTATTTTTAGAACTTTAAAATCCTTGATCTTTGCCATAGAGGTAGGGATATTTCCAAATTAATATATTAGAAATCCATTTAAGGGTGAACCTTTAGCTTCTCATTGTTATAAACTGATTAGTTATTCTCATTGTGCTAAATTGATTAGTTCTTATTGTGCTAAACTGATTAGTTGTTTCCACTGGCAGTGTGATAAATTGATGCACCATTATGGGGAGAGACTGTGGCTGCAGTCACACTGGAGGCTTCATGTGATCTGGCTGCACTTCTATTTGCGATGGTTTAAATAGTTGCAGGAAGTTTTGATCAGACATCCCACTCTGAGCCAGCTTCACCATGTGCTTGTCAGTTTTTGTAGAAAAAGCCTAGCAGGAACTCATTAGCATATTAGGCCACACCCCTGACAGCACAGCTCCTCCCAGGATTGGCTTCCCCTGGTGCCCTGCGGCTTGCGGGGCACATGGGGAACCTGAGGGAAAGAAGGCTGTTTCTGGATTGGCTTCCCCAGGCACCCCACAGCTGTGGGGAACCTGGGGAACCCGAGGAGGGGAGGCAGTTTAAACTGCCTTCCCTCCCTGAATCGGCTTGCGAGGTGCCTGGGGAACCTGAGGGGGGGCTGTAGGTGTGGCTAACTTAGAAGCCAGCCAGAACTCCATTCCTGTGTGTTCCTGCCCCAAAATAGCCCTGTGTGTAAATGGCGTACAAAAGACAAAATGACATATTTATCCATTTGTAATAATTAATTACTTAACCAGAAATTAAAAAGCATTAAATCATAACAAATCTCCCTCTATTCAGTTCTAAACATGGCTGCCCAATGTAGTCAGCAGTCTGGGATTCCAGATTTGCCAAAATAACTAGGAAAGCCTTAGAGCCCCTTGGCTCCCTGCTTTGGGAGAACAGAGTTTGATTTCCTTCATGCCAACTGTGGGTCCAAAGGTCCCATTCTGCACATAGAACAATCTTCTGTTCATGGAAGAACCTTCCATTACTAAAATAATTATTTTATTGAACTGAAGATTCCTCCCTGAGATTCATTCCTAAATCCCGTCCATTCCGTTACAGATCAGGGAAATGGGGTTGCAACTGTGAAAACCACTGGGGAGGCTGGATCAAACCACCAAAGCCCTCCTCTTGCCCACTGACAGAGACAGTAAAATATCGTAGACTCTAGAGTATCAGTTCACACCCAGAGCATTTTGAACTGGACTATCATTGAACTGGACTATCTTCTAGGAATTATAGGAAGGATCCAAATAAATTTAACCATCCCATTTTGATGTAGGAAACCCTTAGTGGTGTCTATGTCCTATGTTAGTCTGTCAACTTTACACTTCGATCTTTACTAGTTTTTGCAGAGGGAGTTGTCCCACTTATTTTAGTGGGGATAACTGAACAATGAGAGGCTTTCTTCCTAGATCTCTTGCATCACTTCCCACTTCCTTTCTGCACAGCCTGAAATAGGCCACAAGCCTAGTCGAACATTTTGCAGGAACATAACTGGATTTCTCACTTCTGAGAAGAGCCATGATCCCTTATCCAAAGCCAACGAGGAGCAGAACTAACATTTCTGTGAGTAAATATTTGCCAAAACTTTTCTCTGGGGAAAAAAAAAGAAACACAAAGAATATATACACAACAGAGATCACAGGCTACACATTTCAGCAAGTATTGTTGTAAAACTGGATGTCTGTGATTGAGTTCTAATTTTCTCCCCCGTCTGAACTTGTTTCTGTAATACTCCTCTTCATAGTGAATGTGCCATTCTCTCTTTTAAGTTCCAGTTCTGTCACAGAAAACATCTTGACTCATGTAGGGGCAGAGGTTTTCTTTCTTTTTTTTAAAAAAAGTTATTGTTAGTGCTAACTTACAAGGCTCCATTTTCCCATTGTGAAAACACAGTTGTTGAGAATGTGAGTACTCTGTAATATCCAGAAAGATCCTTTTAAAATGAGAAGTTGAGTGTTGGTTGTTTTGATCGCAGAGATTTCAGGCTCATGACATTCAGTTTGCTGATTCCCCCTCCCTTATGCTTTGAATCCTGTTATAGTGCTTTAGCTGCAAGTATATAGAGGATAGACCAAACTTTCCAGTATTCACATTCTCTCAAGGTTTGTAGGTAACCAAGTGGTAGGGTCAATGTGAGGGTAAATAAGAATTTCAAAACCTGATGTAAACTGTAAAGCACATCATTAATTCATAGGATTCACTGTTATTTTATATGGTTCTGTGAAAACAGCCTTGTTGGATCAGATCCGTGGTACATATTTTTCATCATCCTGCGTTATGCAGCAGCCAGCCAGTTGCCCCAAAGGGCAGAACTCAGGGTACAAAGACCAAGGTCTCCCTCCGATGTTGCCTCCTAACACAGGTATTCAGAGACTTACTGCTTGTGAACATAGAGCTTCTCTTTGGCCACCATGGCTAGTAACCATCAATGGACCTGGCCCCCATGGATTGGTCTAATCTCCTTTTAGAACTATGCTCATGGCCATCAGAACATCCACTGTCAGGATGAGGTCAGACTGGCAGTTTGAAGTGGGAGGGAGTTGCGGCAAAAAAGACCCAGAACAACATGTTCCGGGTTTTCCCGGTCACACTGTGCAGACTGATGCGGGAGCATACCGGGAGGACATGCAAGGGAGCGTTCACACTGTTGACCTGCCCCTGGCGGAGGCACGGCTGTAAGGCACAGCTTTCTTTTTTGCTATCCAGAGGTATGCACTTATGTGCATAAGTGCTCATGTGCATAAGTGCATAAGCGCACAATCAAAAACCACAGCTTTTAGCATTCACACTTTGTTGGTGCGGGATGGACGTGGGATACACACACTTTCCAGGGTTTGCTACCACTTTCACCAGGTATCTTTTAAATTCGGGAGGGAAGCATTACAAGACGGGTTGAGTACGGCTGGGGAACGCCAGATAGATGTGTGAACGGCCCCTTTAATCCGTTTGTGAAACGTTGCTGAAACGTGCCTATCTTGGGGCAAACTGCCAGTCTGAACTAGGCCTCAGTGAATTCCAGAACAGAATTATAGTAACTGAATTTGATTCAATTTAATTATGGTAGTATTTCCTTTTGTCTGTCATCATCTACTGCCCATCAGCTTCACTGGGTGTCCCAAGTATCATAAAAGAGGAAGGAAAAATTCTATTACTTTCTCCATCCTGGGCATGATTTTATAAATCTCTACTTTGCCCATCCAGTAATCTTCTTTTCTAAACTGCAAAGCCCCAAATTCATTAGCCTTTCCTCATAGGAAATATGCCCAAACCCCTTAATCGTTTTGGTAGATCTCCTCTGTATTTCTCTCATCTCTGCAAGAACTTTTTTTTTTTTTTTTAAAGAAGATATGGCAACTCTCTGTAAATAACCCACTGATGTAAACCCAGTGCTGGATTAGTTGAACCTAGGATTGCAAATCTCTAGGTGGGACCTGGAGATATCCCAGAATTATCACTGATCTTCAGGCATAAGAACAGACCAGTGGTTCATTAGTCCAGCATACTGTCTCACACAGTGGCCAACCAGGCAACAGAGATCCGTTCCCCTGAAGAAAATAACTGCTTTGGTGGATGGATTCTATGACATTGTACCCTGTTGAGATCCCTTCCCGCCCCAATCCCACTCTCCCCAGGTTCCATCCCCAAAATCTCCAGGTATTTCCCAAACTCAGAGCTGGCAACCTTGTTGGACCTTCCACTTGCCTTGAGTTCCTACCAATTACCCTAAAGAGGACAATAATATTTTCGGAAACCAGTGAGAATTTTTAATAGAAGAATGTCAACCAACATTGAGTCTGTTTCCTATGAGTCTCTTCAGTACAGCATTTGCTCATGGCTGCTTATCCCCCTCCCCGATGCACACTCTCTATAAAAGGCATTTTCTGTATTCCACATCTGAACCACCTACCGGCAGGGCCATTATTTTCAAATGCTTCCAATGTGAGCCTGACTTGGCCTCCCATGGTGTGAGTTCAGAGGGAGGCCTGCCACACTTTTGAAAAGAAATGGCCTGGAGTCAGACTTGGTAACCTCGTTCTGTGGGGGAACAGCCAACACATTGTCCTGTTTTGATGGGGCTTCATGCTGTTCAGTAACTGCTGGCTAATTTCCACAAGCTTTATTTCACATCTTTTAACTTGAATTATCTTTTTAAACTTGAATGGGAAGGCAGTAATTGCACAATCAGTAGCCTGGTGAGGGAATGTTGTCATTTTGTTTTGTTTTGTTTTGTAAAAAAAAAAAAACCTCTCTGAGATGGAATATGTGTTTCTAGAGGGGCAGCCAATGGTGAAGTGTTGGCCTTGCATATTTTCTTTAGAGATTAAATAAACTATGTCACCAACAAGGTGCTTGATTGTATATCATTGTGATTGCATGGGGGGTACCCTCAGCAGAAATGAGTGGGCTGAATTATTTTCACCAGCCACAGGTTTGTTTGTTTTTCCTGCTGGAAGCAGTGCCTTTTTTTCCTGCGGCTGTACTGGATATTTTCATGTATTTCATGCAGCAAACCATTACGGTTGCCAGCTCTGGGTTGGGAAATACCTGGAGATTTTGAGGGTGGAACCTGGGGAGGGAAGGATTTGGATAGGGACCTCATCAGAGTACAATGCCATAGAGTCCACCCTCCAAAGCAGCCATTTTCTCCAGGGGAAGTGATCTCTATCGCCTGATTAGCAACTGTGTGAGACAGTATTCTGGACTAAATGGACCGCTGGTCTGATCCCTCAGGGCTCTTCTTATGTTCCCCAGAAGAAGTGATCCCTGTAGTCTGAAGATGAGCTGTAATTCCAGGGGATCCCCAGGTCCCACCTGGAGACTGGCAACTCTGCAAAGCACCATCAAAGGTTTGCATTTTTAAAATGTTGTTTGGTGCCCTGTAATTTTTATTTATTTACACAGAGACGGTGTGGTGTAGGAGTTAAGAACATTGGACTAGTATTTGGAAGACCCAGGTTCTAATCCCTACTTGTGCCATGGAAGCTTGCTGACCTTGGGCCAGTCACACTCTCTCAGCCCAACCTACCTCACAGCGTTGTTGTGAGGATTAAAATGGAGGAGAGGAGAATGATGTCAGCCCCCAGGATTTAGTCCCCATTGGGGAGAAAGGCGGGGTATAAATGAATTAAATAAATAAAATAAATAAATGAAAATATATAAACCTTGCTTTCCTCCCCATAGGGATCCAAAGTCTTTTTCTTCCCTCAGTTTTTCTCTTGACAATAACCCTGTGAGCAAGATAGATCCAGGTGGTCGGCCATGTTGGTCTGAAGCAGCAGAATAACTGTAAGAGTCCGGTGGCACCTTTAAGACCAACAAGGTTTTCAGGTTTCGGTTTCGGCGTTGCGAATGGCGGCCGCGTCTCTGGACGATCCCGGAGGCGGCTAGCCCACGCGCAGATAGGGGGGGTCTTCGCATGTGCGAAAGACCCTAGTGAGCCTTAGGTGAAGGCTCCGAACCGGGGGCGCTTGGAGAGTGGCCTCTTTGCCGGCAGACAGCCGGGAAATTGAGGCTTTCTCCCTGCCCCAATCGGCCCCGCTGTGTCGTGCCCCGTCATGGGACTTAGCAGCGCCACCGATTTCCAGGAGTGAAGACAGCGATATGATTTAATATAAAAAGAAGAAGTGGCATCGAATCGTGAGTGGAAGGTCTATTTTGAAGCGTGAATTTGAATCCCCCGCAAGCGTTTAAGCGTATGGGAGGAGGGAGGAGTCCCCACCCCTTTTGAGAAGCAAGATCTACAAAGGGAGCGCGGAGGGGGAAGAGAGAAAGAACTGTTGGTGAAAGTACCGTTGGGGTTGCATAGAAGAATACGACCTTATTAGCTTCCTGGGGGAGGCGGCACGAACCTTTTAAAAGTAAACAATAAAACAAAATGTCGACAACGGGGAAGGTCCTGCAGAAACCGGAAGAGAAGGGAGGAGGGACTTCCGGTCCGAGTAGCCCCCCCCAGAGCTTGCTGTCAATCAACAGGAAAATGAGATTCTGCACCCTCTGCTGGAGCAAATGCAGAAAATCAATGAAACCCTGCTTAAAGTGGAAAGTGTTCTCATCAGTCGACAGGAATTGATATTGGAAACAACAAGGAAGATGACGGAAATTGAACAGAAAGCGTGGATTTTAAGTTCTCAGGGCGTAAAAGAAGAAGAGAAAGAGGATCTCGGATTTACCTTGGCGAATGTATTGGTACCCCTAACTGGCAGTGAAGCGAAAGAATTAAAAGAAGAGGTGGATATGGCTCCCAAAGCCAATTCCACTTTTATAAAAGAAATTACTCTGCCAGTAGAAGGGGGGGTCGAGCATAGCAAGCAAGACATCGGAGATCTAATTTTTTGCGAAGTGGTTATGGCGCCCTGGAAATCTGAAGGCCACAAAAGAAAGAAGAAAGATTACATCCTTGAAATGCAAAAACTTCTGAAGAGACACGCTGGCGTGAGGGAAGACGCAGCACTCAAAATTATGATAAGCAGTGAAGAAGACAGCAGCCCAGGGGTAAGAGGTGAAGGAAAGGAAGCCATCAAGGTTAAAAAGGACTTAGTCCATAATTGGAAGAGACTTAAAAAGAAGACATCTTAAGGATTGTTTGTGTTGCATCTGTAAGGAGCTGTTTAATTACTAACCCCAATGGACTTTACTAACTGTATTAACAGAGTGTCTTTGGACTTTGCAAAGTTAAAAAGAAGATCTCCTGACCATGATGGATGCCGAAAAACGGTATTAAACACTAACTAAAACTAACCCATTTTAACAGAGAAAACTTCACTCCATCTTTTTTCTTTCTCCATCTGTCTACCCCTTCCTTTTCTTATAAAAAGAATAAAATTCTCTCCTCTTTAGGAGAGTTTTGCCAAAAAAAAAAAAGACCAACAAGGTTTTATTCATGGTGTGAGCTTTCATGTGCAAGGCATACTTTTTCAAATAGACTGGAATGGAAGGTAAGCTTCAAATTTATAGACAGGGGCCGAACAGCAAATTGACACGTAACATGAAGATGTTTTAAGAAATGTGAAGACAACCTACATAACAAGCTATGGTTATAAGGTCAACCGTCGTAAAGCAATAAATATGTCAAAATAAGAGTCTCATAAAAATGCATGCCAAGTAGATTTAGCCCAAACTCCAGTTTATTTGCAAAAATTGCTTTACAGCTGTTAGCCTTATAACCTTAGCTTGTTATTTAGTTTTGCAAAACTGCAACATCTATCACTTCTCTCCTCCCAATGCCTGCCCAGCTGTGCCAAAACTTTCCATTGCAGTATATGCTCCCCTGCTTGCCTGATACTCTTCAAACCTTATCTCCCATCCAAGCAAACCTACCTCAAGGTCCTCCTGCTGCTGCTTTCCCGCCCGGATGCTTTGCCCTCCTAGTGTCACCAAATGCCCTTGCCTTGTCAGCCAGTCTCTTCCTTGTGCTACTGTTCTTCAGGCTCAGCATCTGCAGTGCTGTCTGTGTTACTGTTAAAGACCCCCCTGCAGACTTTAATGTTAATCATGGGTGCTTTTCAGTGCCTCAGAAGGGGGAAGCTTTATTCTGTCTGTCTGAATTTTGGCAGTGTGGGTGTCTTAGGGGAGTACTACATTCCTTCTGAGTTTTGTCCAGTTTGGATATAAAAACATGAAGGTCCAGACCTGAGAAAGTGGGGATGGTCTTCCACTGAAATCAATGGGAATTGATTTAAAAAATAGAATTATTAAAATGAAACAATAATGAAAGAAATAAAATCCATATGAAACAACCCAATAATGAAACAGTCCCTTTTGGTATTAATAGCAAAAAACAAAGAAACAAAACAAACTCACATGCAAAAGTCTAATGTGATCCTTTTGTTAGTGGAAGTGACTTTTCCCAATGCAAGGGCAACTTTGGGACACAGCCATTATGTTTGGTGTTGCTGTTGTTAAAAAGTACAAGTAGCAGAGATCCCCATTTCAAAACAGCCATGTACACCGCAATGTTTTGCTTGGTAAGTACATCACTATTAATTTGTGTAAGCATGCATGACAGATGGAAGAAAAGACTTCCCCCCCTTCTTTTTAAGGTATTGTCATATGGTTCAGTGGCATTCTAAATGCAAATGGAAATCCAAATGAAGGTGCTCACCAGTCCATAAATGAAGCAGATGTTTCTGGGTTTCACTCCTCTATTATTTCTTTTTTTTTTCCGGAACAGGGTAAAGAATAGAAACCACTGCTTAAGAGATTCGTGTTGTCATAAAAAGCAAAAAGAGAGAGAGAGAATAGTTAACAGTTCACTGCTTATTTCTGTCTTCTCATGAACGAAAACAAGTAAGGTGACATGCACAAGTCTGAGTCTTCTGAGTAGTTCTACAGATAGAAATTAAGCTGGTGTGAATTCGGTGTACATGTAAATTATTTACACTGACAAGTCAGCAGAATGTCATAGCTACTGTGTCGTGTTTGGGTATAAGAACTGAGGACATCACAAACCATTTTTGAAACATTTGTGTCTCTTCTCCTTGAGGCGAGGGGTTAGCACTGTGATGAAGAACTCCCGAGAACTCCAAATCTTGCACACTATTTTTGTTGTTTTTATTAGTCTTAATAAAAAGCATTCCATGGTTTTTGTCCATGACAGGCCTCTGTCTCTCATTGTACCTCCATGACTCCTTTGAAGGTAAAAAGGGGGAATGTTTACTGGTAATGCTGCCCTCAGTTTTTTCCTGGTCAAACAACAAGCTGGATACAGAGTTTGGACCACCCTTCTTATGAGCATTTGGGGCTTGTTAGCTTAGAACGAACTCAGGGAAGGCATTTATAAAAGAATGCATGCTGTAGACAGAATATAAAGAGAGAGGTTTTTGTACTTTTTCTATACATGAAATTACAGATGACCCAATAAATCCAAATTGCTATAGATTCAGGACAAGCAAAAGACAATGTTTCACATAGCACAGAATTGATGGAATTCACTGCCATAGAATATGGTGATGGCCAGTGGATTAGTTAGCTTTCAAAAAGGACAGGACAAATTCATGATGATAGGTCAATGGCTATAGACATGAAGGTGAAATGAAACCTCCATGTTGAAAGCTCGAATATGAATGCCAGCCCCTAGTAGCAATAGTGGAAGAGGTAGTATTGACTCTATGCAAAGATAACTTGGTGTCTCAACAACTGTACTGGAAACCAAAGATTATGCTATAAGAATTAGAGAACGGTAACCACTGAACAACTGCCAGCACACTGCTAACTGCAGCTACCAAACTAGAGACAGCAAGTATGAGCCAGAGATCCATGGAATTCATCACTGCCACCGCCCATTTTTCATCTCTTTGTTTTCTCTGCCTTTTCTCACCTCACTTCAATGACCTCTTCTGTTTCTGACTGCTTGCTGCTGCTTAGAGCATTAAGAGGATGGGGGAGCGTGCCATTGTGGCAATGCCACAGCATCACTTCTGGTCACATAACTGGAAGCAATGTCATGCACTGTGGAGAAACACTAGCAATCCCCAGAGTTTCTGTTGTTTTACAGTAGAGTTTGGGAGGATTGCTAGAGTACCATAGTGACACATGATATCACTTCCAGTAATGTGGCTGGAAGCGATGCCATATGGTGTGTAACCCCCCCCCCACACACACACACTTCTAGGGGGTTGCCAGACCCTGGCACACAACCCTATACTTCCCTCCTTGAAACCCACTCTCTCTTCTTAGGCCTTTTTCTCCCCATTGTCCATTTTCCATTCCCCCAATCATCATTCCCTCTCAGTCTCCTTGCCACTGCTCCCACCCCCCAAGCTGCAGTCATACTGGAGTTTCCTAGGCCTAAAGCCTACTACTTTGGTTGCTAGGTAACTCCATAGTGCCAGCTATGATCTCATGAGATTTCATGAGACCTCAGTCAGCATTATCTGTTTCTGTGGGAGGGGGTGAAATCTCCCCCAAATTATTTTTATAAAAAAAATTGAGTCCTACAATGCCAAGACCATGGCCAGACAACCCGGAAAATCTACAACAGCTTTTGGGAGTTTTTTTTTTTTTTTGCAAACTGATGTGTTATTCTAAGTTTGCAGAGAAGTCTGCCACAAAAATAGGTGTACATGGCCCCATCTCCTTCCCTTCCTCTCCCCACAACAGGCACTGTGAGGTAGGTGGGGCTGAGAGAGCTCTAAGAGAACTGCTTTTGAGAGAACAGCTCTAAGAGAACTGTTACTGACCCAAGGTCACCCAGCTGGCTGCATGTGGAGGAGTGGGGAATCAAGCTCAGTTCTCCAGATTTGCATCTGCCACCCTTAACCACTATACCACTACACCAGACTATGAATACTTAAAGATACAATATTCTTGCATGGATGTATATTTAGGCTAATTATCATTGCCAGAAATGGCATTTGTTCTGATCATTTGTGTTATGTTTTTAATCACTACCTTAATAATCACTGGAAATATGAGATATGGGTCCAATATGAAATATTGGCCATGTTGGCGCAAAAGGTTTTGGCTTGGATCCTATAACATCATTCCCAATGCATTTCCCTCTGGCCACGGTGGATGCTTCCTCTTCCACTAGCAATCAATGTTTTTGCACAGAAAGCACTGGCAGCAGCAGAAGTGAGCTCCCCACTGGAGGAAAGCCTCTGCAGCAGCCAAAGTGAGTGGCACGGGGAACAATGTCATAGGATCCATTCCATGGTATTTGAACGTAATGTTTTGTATATGCACGTAATACAGTTTTGGAAAATATGAAAAAAAATGAGGTGGCAACGTGGTGATCAATTGCTGCAAGGGTAGAATGGACTCTACCACTTAAGACTGCAAGTGAGGGATCACACTTGTCAAAGTTCCCCCGAATTTTTATTAACCTCTGTAAGTTAACCATGGCATGGGCAAAGCTAGGATAGAGCCTAAAAGAAATATTTTGTTTGCAGAGTGCTCTTAGTTCAGAGAGTATTGAGAATGTGACCACCCCACCCATGCAGTCTTAAGTGGTGCATCCCATTCTGCAGTGTCAGAATGTTACTACCTGCTGTGTGAGTCCACCAAACCTTGGGGATCTTTTAATTGAAAACAAAGGTCCCGGTGACACGAGTGGGATACTGCGCCGCTGAAGGGAGGCATATTAGAGCTGGAGCAAAAAGATGCACGGTAGTGCAATCAGACGGGTCCCCGAGATCCCACGCAGACTCCGGTAGCCGGCAATCACACGGTGATGTTGAAGTGCATCAAAGAGTTTTGCCTTCACATTCTTGTGCATGCACAATGTTACTTTTTTTGCATACTGTGGAGGCTTGGAAAAAACACATCCAGCGCAACGGGACACATGCACATGCTGGATGCGCCGGATTAACTCCACTTCCGTGATCCGATGCTTGCTTGCGAACCACATTTTCCAGTTGCTACTACCCTTTTGCTGGTACTTTTTAAATCCGCTTCTTCGGGCTGACATTATGGGTTGGTGATGGGTGTGCTACGCTTCTCCGATGTTGCCGTATAATCGTGTCGATTTGATGCGCCCTCAACCTGTCCGTTTCGCGGGACAAATCCTCCTGTGTGACCAGGGCCAAAGACTACTTAGAGCCAATGTGGTGTTGTGGTTAAGAGACACAGACTCTAACCTAGAGAACCAGGCTTGATTCCCCACTCCTTCACATGAAGCCTGCTGGGTGACCTCGAGCCAGTCACAGTTCTCTCTCAGCCCCATCTACCTCACAAGATGCCTGTTGTGGGGAGGGGAAGGGAAGGTGATTGTAAGCTGCTTTGAGACTCCTTGAATTAGAGAAAAATAGGATATAAAAAAAGTATTCTTTTTCTTTTCATAGTAGGTATGGGTTTTCCAATCAAATCCTTTCAGATTTTTATATCAATGTGGTTTCTTAAAGAACAAACAAAAAACCCAAGTAATATTGGAAAATCATATCAAACTTTTCGGTGAGAAAGACCCTAATCTATACATTCATATATATGTTACTCTGTGCTTTGAAGATCACATATTTCTTCAGAACTTGTTCCCACTCAAATAGGTGATACTCTGACGCTTAAGATTTTTTTTTAAAAAAAAGCTTATTCATAACTAGTACAGAGGCTACATTTTTTGACAAGATGCTATCTACAGCATAACATAATAACCTCTTTGTGTTGTTTTCCCAAGTTGTCATTAGCTGAGGAGAGTGTCATATTTCTTCCTCAGCATCTTTATTTCCATGACCAGATCTTTTGTCTTGCATCTCTTGTCAAAATGTCAGCAGCGGAGGGCGCAAATCTTTCCCCTCATGTCAGGAAAATATTCTGAAAATATGTTGTTAACTTCAGTGCCTTTTGTTGCTTTAAAGCAGGAGCTTTGAAGTTATGCTGTTGCGCTCTAGAGTTGACTGTGGGGTAGATGATATCCTTTCCTGTTATCACTGAACTCTCTCTCTCTCTCTCTCTCTCTCAAGGCAGGAGGAGAACCAATACAGCTTGAGCATAATAAACATCTGTGTCATTCTGGTACTGTTCAGCTTTCTGATGCTCTTATTAGACTTTTTGATAGTTTAACTCAGATCAAACCAGGCCTCAAAGAATATGTGTATATATCTCTTTTGAGCGTGGAGAACTTAAATTGTGCCAGAGAGTCAGAGACATTCAGTCTCCTGTGTTCTCAGTGAAATCTTGGATGATATTTTTGTGCTGACGACTTTGAAACTGTAAAGGGCTGATACAGTATTGAAATGGACAAATACAAACCAGAGTAAAACAAAATCAGTTCAGCCATAAGGGGGGTGAGATTGCCAGCCCCGGGGACTAAACAGTATGCTTTTAAAATAGCTTTCTGTCTCCATTATTGTGCAACACATTTTCTTTTATTTCTGCAGAGGGATTCCGGCAAATTGCGTCAGAGATATCACCCCTGCAGTAAGTCACAACTGTTTAATTTTGTGAGGCATTCTCAATACTGAACTGTGGCAATTATTACTATATAATGAATATATTTTATTTCAAAGCATGATATACCTTTTCGGTAAACGATCCTTTGTGAGCCAATGCGGTATTATGGTCAGCATGATTAAAATGTGGAATTCGCTGCCAGAGGATGTTGTGATGGCCACAGAAATAAACAGCTTTTAAAGAGGATCAGATAGATTCATGGAGGACAAGTCTATCAATGGCTACTTGCCATGGAGACTGAGGGGAACCTCCACATTTAGAGGCACTAAGCCTCTGAATCCTTGGCCGAGGACAGACTGGCAATTTGCCCCGGGAAGGGACCCGGGCCGACAACGATTCAATACCGGAGTAAATGGAACGTTCACACAGGCACATCTGCCTGGCGTCCCCTACCCGTAGCCTACCGGTGCTCTTGCACTTCACTGCCAGATTAAAAAAACACCTGATAAAAGCCATCGCAAATCCAAAAGCCCGCGTTCGTCGCACATTTCTCCGCTTCTGGGGAGTCTGAACGTGCAGGCGAAAAGCTGGGAGCAACCCTCGTTGGGCACGAGGCAGCAGCGGTGTGATTGGCTGCGCTCCACTCCACTGCCCAATGCGGTGCCGGCATTGCAGGGCAAAAAAAAAATATCGGCAAAATGCGCTTATGCGCACATACACCCATACACCCACAGCCGAAGTAATGGGGAAATGGCGAATATAGCATGCCTCCGGCGCGGCAGTCTGAACGCTCCCGCGCGCCTCCGTCCCGTATCTTCCAGCAGTGGCCCCCACTGTGTGGACGGGAAAACCCGGTATAGTTTAATCCGGGGGTTTTTTTGCTACAACTGGCTACCGGGGCAAACTGCCAGTCTGTCCTCGGCCCTAGACCCAGGAGGCAACATCAGGAGGAGGTATTGACTTCTATGGCCTGTTGTTGGCTGTCCACTGTGTGAGGTAAGGTACTGGACTAGATGGACCATTGGTCTGATCCGGCAGGGCTCTTCTAATGTTTTTATGTTGCATTATGTCTGACAAGACCAGGGTTCAAATCCCTTTTCTGTCATGAAGCTCATCAGGCAGCTTTGGGTGGTTACTCCCTCTCTCTCCAACTAAACTACTTCATAATAGTCCTTTAAACATGATTCCTCCCATGTTGACTGAAAACATGGAGTGGGGGGCAGCTGGAATGAACATGCTGACCCTACCCTTTGCCTCTGCATAATTTTGGGGCCATCTGCCTGGCACCTATCTGTAGAGGAAGTCCCTGTGCATGTACTCCCTCCCTGCGACTGGGGACAATGTTTTTAGAATGTCGCCTATCACAGGGACTTCTTCTGCACATAGGGTGTTCTTCAGTCAGCGCAGGTAGGAGTTGTTTGTATGTTTTGTGAAGATAAAAATGGGAACAGAGGACCCAGCACATTACCCTGAGTTCCTTGGAGGAAGGGGAGGATAAAAAATGTTATTAATCAATTTTCAAACTTTAAATATCCTTTTATCTTCTCTTGAAAGCCACCCTGTAAACACTGCACCTAAATACATTAGTAGATTATATTTTTCCCTTAAATCAAATATAGTGCTGAAGTACAATGATAGTGATATATTGGCTTACCCACTTCAAAACTTCCTGTGATTCATAAGTGACATATTTGTACCAGGGAAAAGAAATGGAAGAAAAACCGGTCTAATGGGCTTAATCTGTGGTCAAAGGATACATGGGAGAACATACAACTGCTTGTTATTTTACTTTACTTCTTGTCGGATAAAGAATTACTGCCTCTCAGAAGTATTTCTACAAAGCAAGAGTGAAAGAGGGTTGAAAAGAAATTGCATCATACTGAAAAGGGGAAGTATATCCAGTCCCTCCGGAGATTACTCCAGATAATTTTGATGAATGGTCCTCTCATCAAATTGCTTTCAAACTGTTTAGAAGTGATTTCTTTCTGAAATGTGATTGTGCCGCTAGAGGTAAAATGAGCACATTGTTGTCTGGCTTCTTGGTTGTTCAGTTTGGGAATGCTACCAAGGCACAGAAATGACAACAGCAGAAGTTACATGTTGCTAGGAAGCACGAACACACACACACACACACACACACACACACACACACAAACAAGCGACAGTTACTTCCATTTGCAGACAAGGCCTTCCGGTAGGACTGTATTTTAACTGGCCAGATGCAATGGAAAACAGGTTCGTTCATATATCTTTAATAATTGTGTACAAATAGTGGAAATTGTCTAGAAAATGGCAGCCAAAATGATCATCATCTTCTCTACAAAGAAGAAGAAGAGTTGGTTCTTATACCCCACTCTTCACTACCCGGAGGAGTCTCAGAGTGGCTTACAATTGCCTTCCCTTCCTCTCCCCACAACAGACACCTCATGAGGTACGTGGGGCTGAGAAAGCTCTGAGTGAACTGTGACTGGCCCAAAGTCACCCAGCTGGCTTCATGTGGAAGAGTGGGGAATCAAACTCAGTTCTCCAGATTAGAGTCTGCCACTCTTAACCACTACACCAAGATGGTGTAGAAAGACTAAGGTAATGGGGGTAGGTAGGGGAAAGGCAAGATGGGGCAAGAGAGAAATTTATAGAATTATGGATGGCATAGAGGAGGGTTCTCCAATATGGTGCCCTTGGATGCCACAGTACCCACCACTTCTTCCTCTGACAACTACCAAGCTTTTCAGAAAGTGGGCGGGGCTGTTGTAAAGCAGGGCTTGTTATTGGCTGCCCTTGTCAAATTAAATGGTTTCCCACAGCTGAAATAGCAGCCCAGCCACAGCCACTGGAGAATCAGAACTACTGGTAAGCATAGGCATTTGAGCATGGGTCTGCTTTCTGTGGCAGCCTCGATCATGTCACCCTTCAGCTGTCATTTCTCCAAGCTAAAGAGCCCAAAGCATTTTAATCTTTCTTCATAGGGAAAGTGTTCCAACCCTTTTATCATTCTAGTTACCCTTTTCTGCACTTTTCCCAATGCTATAATATCCTTTTTGAGGTGTGGCGACCAGAACTGTACACAGTATTCCAAATGAGGTCGCACCATTGATTTGTACAGGGGCATGATGATACTGGCTGATTTGTTTTCAATTCCCTTCCTAATAATCCCCAGCATAGTGTTGGCCTTTTTTTATTGCAGTTGCACACTGTCTAGACATTTTCATTGAGTTATCTACTATGACTCCAAGATCTCTCCACTTGCTCAGTCTCTGCCAGTTCAGACCCAATCAACGAGTATTTATAGTTAGGATTTTGGGCTCCAATGTGCATTACTTTGCACTTGGCCACACTGAACCCCATTTGCCACACTGACGCCCACTCACCCATCCTCGACAGATCCCTTTGGAGTGCCTCACAATCCTCCCTGGTTCTCACCACCCTGAACAACTTCATGTCATCTGCAAATTTAGCCACTTCACTGCTTACTCCTAACTCCAAATCATAATAGACAAGTTAAAAAGCATTGGACCAAGTACTGATCCCTGTGGTACCCCACTACTTACCACTCTCCACTGAGAAAATTGTCCATTTATACTCACTCTCTGTTTCCTATTTATAAGCCAGTTTTTGATCCATAAGAGGACTTGTCCTTTTATTCCATGACTACTGAGCTTAGGAGCCTTTGATGAGGAACTGTATCAAAAGCTTTCCGGAAGTCAAGGTAAATAATATCTATTGGGTCCCCCTTGTCCACATGTTTGTTCACTCCCTCAAAAAACACTAACAGGTTAGTGAGACAAGATCTTCCCTTACAGAACCCATGCTAAGTCTGCCTCAATAGTTTTGCTCATCTGAGGCTGCGTTCAGACGGCCAGTCAATCCGGCCATGAGCCCTCCTAAAATTTTATCCCGATTTTTTTAATCCAGCCTAGCACGACCAGACACCCCCCCCCCGTGAAATAGCCTCACCACGCGTTGTTCCCGCCGTGATTTGTCTGCACGGCATTCACTAAGGATTTTTTTAAAAAAAGTTTTGTACATGCGCATAGGCAAGGCTGTGCCTCCCATCGTAGTAACATCTTGTCCCTAAAATAAATAAGCATGAATATTACATTCCTCGTAGTGCTTATCGCTGAATCGTCTCGTTAAAGCGCATAGGATTTCATTTTAAAAATTGCGCTGTCGCTCGGTCTGACGTCAGACCGAGCGGGAGCTTACGCTAATGAGTGACCAGACGGAAGAAGTCGCAGTTGTCGCGTGGGTGCGAAACCCATAGAAACTGCTTCTTTAAATCAGGATTGGAGCGCAGCAGAACGGGATGCCTGGACCGAATATTTCCCAGATGTTTATGTCTGGTCGTGCATTTTGATCCGCTAGGAGTCATTCTATGGCGGATCAAAAGATCCGTCTGAACGCACCCAATGTGCCTACTAATTCTTTCTTTAATAACTGTTTCTACCAACTTACTCGGTATCAGCATCAGACTGACTGGCCTGTAATTTCCCAGACCTCCTCTGGAACCCTTTTTAAAGATAGGAATGACATTAGCTATCTTCCAATCCTCAGGAATGGAGGCAGATTTTAAAGAAAGATTATGTATTATTGTCAGGAGATCCACAAGTTCACATTTGAGTTCTTTCAAAACTCTCAGTTGTATGCCATCCGGGCTTGGTGATTTATTAGTTTTTACACGTTATATGTTCAGCATGATTGACATGCAATTATGTTTCAAAGAGAGGAGGGAAGTATTGCTTTTGGTTCCACTTCCTGCAGCAGCCATTTTGAGCTTGGGTCTGCTTTCTGTGGCAGCCATTTTAAGGTGGAGCTCACTGCATCCTCTCCTCCAAGGATGTCTGCATGCTCAAAAATGTCAGGGACCCTGGTGTAGTAGAATTTAGGGATGCCAAGTGAAATTTAAGGACAGTAGATTCAAAACACAGAAACCAAAGTTCTAACTCAAGAGTTGCCAGCAAGTAGGGTGGCCAGGTGAGGCCGACAAGCCAGTGAAAGACTTACCAGGAAGCTCTGGGAGAGGAAGGCTCTGAAAGAGAGGAAGGAAGAAGTGTGATAGAACTCTGAAGCGAGTTCCCGGTGAGTTGCCTTTGCAGTGTTCCTTTTAAATGCCTTTTCTCCACTGGAAATAATGTAGGATGGGGGCACCTTCTTTTGGGGCTCATAGAATTGGACCCCCTGGTCCAATCTTTTTGAAACTTGGAGAATTTCTTGAGGAGAGGTGCCAGCAGCTGTGCTGAAAATTTGGTGCCTCTACTTAAAAAAAATCATCAACAACAGCTCCCCCAGAGACCCAGATACCATTAATTGATTCTCCAGTATTCTGTATAGAGACCGGTCTCCATAGGGTATAGTGGAGCGCCCAGTGACCATTTCCTCCCCCTATTCCCAACTGGGGATTAGAAATCCTACCAGCAAGAGTCAGAGGGGGGGCAGGGCCACAGTCTGTTGCAAGAAATCTAACCCAAATCACTTAAAAAGAAGAACTGTTAGAGATAATTTTTGTTGGGGGGGTTGCGTTTGTGTGAGCGCACACCCAGGGCTCTTTTTGTAGCAGGAACTCCTTTGCATATGAGGCAACACACCCCTGATGTAGCCAATCTTCGAAGAGCTTACAGGAGCCCCCATAAGAAGAGCTCTGTAAACTCTTGGAGGATTGGCCACATTAGGGGTGTGTCACCTAATATGCAAAGGAGTCCCTGCTACAAAAAGAGCCCTGTGCACACCCATGCCTAGAAGTCATGGCGACCTCTGGCAACTTCTACTGGGGCACAGAGGACATTCAGAGAAGAGGCTTGATAGCTTGCCTCTGGCCTCCCAGCCCTGGTATTCTTTAGAAATCTCCCATCCAAATATTTGCCAGGGTCGACCCTGCTTAGCTTGGCAGGCTTTAGAGGAACCTAGATGGAGATGAAACTTTATGAACCTCTTCCAGCAGTCCCTTTCAAGGAATGGTGATTCAAGCTGAAAGCAGTCAGATGACCCTATGGCAGAAGTCTGGATCTGCTGTGAGGAAGGCAATAGGCAGAAGAGGAAGGGGGAGTATAGGAGAGGCAGACAGGAAAGGCAGATGACCCATATCCCAAGAACCCCCCTCCAGAGAGCAAACCATCAAAGGCTTCAGTACCGTTTGAAAGACAGATCTCCCCTCCCTGAGAATTTCTGCAGTCCCCTTGTGAAAGTCAGTGTGTTCTGTGAGAACCATCTGCAAGGCTGTAATAAGAGTTCATCCATGCAGGCAACGTCCACTGTGTTACAATTACCGACTGAGTTGTCTGTGGCAAGCTACAGCTGCAGCCCAGCACTTGCCAGGTTTTGGGGTCATGTGATTCAAACAAAAGCCACCATACGGGAGGATGCTGTCAATTTGCTTATCAACATGCTCATCCTGTCCTGTTTGAAAGTGAAAGGGAGGAGGGAGAAAAAGCATCAGAAATCCTCTCTGCATTTGGAGTGGGGGCAAAATGTCAGCCACAGAGGGTAGTGCTTTCAGGAGAGGGGGGTGGCATAGAGTGGTTTGGGAGTGAGGCTTCCAAACCAGTTGTGCTGAAATTAGTGGCCTTTTGTTAGGGCTCATGCTAAGCAAAGGATCAAGCCTGGGATGTATTTTTTCATTGCCCAGTTCTCAACACTAGAATCAGAGTAGTGTGTAGAGGTGTAGGCGTCTTTACATTGGAAAGGTACTCTGCACATTTATGGGGTTTTATGCATCCAGCAGAAGAAGCAGAAGCAGCAGCAGCAGAAGAAATTGGATCTATACCCCGCCCTTCACTCAGAATCTCAGAGCATCTTACAAATTCCTTTTCCTTCCTCTCCCCACAACAGACAACCCCGTGAGGTAGTTGGGGCCGAGAGAGCTCTGAAAGAAACTGTTCTTTCAAGGACAGCTCTGACAAAACTATGGCTTGCCCAAGGTCATCCAGCAGCTGTGAGTGGAGGAGTGGGGAATCAAACCCAGTTCTCCCAGATCAAAGTCCAAGCACTTAACCACTACACCAAACTGGTGTCCATCTAGTGCTTTGCTGCCCACAGTGATGCTTCTCTTGCACTTATATGGAGCTTTGTTCATATACTATTATATCATTTAATTAGAGATGCCAGCTTCCAGGCCGGACCTGGGGATCCCCCAGAATTACAGCTGATCTCCAGACTAAAGAGATCAGTCCCCCTGAAGAAAATGGATACTTTGGAGGGTGGCATAGTACCCTACTGAGATCAGGACAGGCTCCAGGTGTCTGGGTGCCTTAGGCAGGAAGCCTGGGGCACCCCCACTGGGGATGCCAACCTCCCGGTGGGGCCTGGAGACCAGGGGGCGGCGGCGGAGCGCTGGGTTTCCTGGAGGCTTCGCAGCTGCGGGGCCCCCAGGAAAGCCAGGGAAGGGGCGGGGTCTAGCCGCCGCCCCTCCCTCCAAGCGCAGGCTTTCCTCAGGGCTCTGCGGCTGTGGGACCCCCAGGAAAGCCAGGAAGGGGGTGGGGTGGGTCTAGCCACTGCCCCCTCCCTCCCAGCGCCAGCTGTCCTGGGGGCTCCGTGGCTGCGGGACCTGCAGGAAAGCCAGGAAGGGGGCGGGGGGCTAGCTGCCGCCCCTCCCTCCCAGCGCTGGCTGTCCTGGTGGCTCCATGGCTGTGGGACCCCCAGGAAAGCCGTGAAGGGGGCAGGGGGGTCTAGCTGCTGCCCCCTCCCTCCCAGCGCCGGCTGTCCTGGGGGCTCCACAGCTGTGGGACCCCCAGGAAAGCTGGGAAGGGGCGGAGATCTGGCGGCAGCGGCGGGCACCTGGTTAGGGAGGCGGGGGGGCGCTTTTCGGGGGGAGAATGGGGCGGCATTTGGTGCCCCTGAGGCCGGGGCGCCCTAGGCGAGCACCTAGTTCGCCCAATGGGCGATCCGGCCCTGACTGAGTTTCCTGTCCTACTCAGGCTCCATCCCCAAATCTCTAGGAACTTCCCAACCTTGATATGGCAACCCTAACCCCCCCATCCCCTGCCAGTGGCCAGGTGGGACCTGGCAGCCCTATGAGGGTCTTCCACAGGGATTTAACAGCGCCAAAGATTCTAGGAAAGTGAGGTAGATAGCATGGTATGGGGAAACGTGGGCTATCCAGGTCAAGGAAAGTATAGGGTAAGAATAAACTAAAGAATGAACCAGAGGCCAAAGGAGCATGGGTAAACCCAAAGTCTTGATACATGGCAAATTTCTAAAACTAGACTGGAAAAATCTGTCTGTTTCCCATGAACACTAGCTATACTAGTGTCTATAGCCCACATGAGATCATGTGGCATACTGTGCACTATCTGCATGCACTTCCCCATTGAAATTAGGAAGCTAAGAACGATGCGGGGAGGGAAACAAATGGGCAGGGAAGGGCACACAGACAGGTGGTAGGGGACGTCAACAGGGGAGGGGATCAGTGACACTGTGGGGTGTCAGCCTCTAGGTTGGACCTGGGGATCCCCCAGAATTACAGCTTATCTCCAGATTCCTGGAGAAAATGGAGGCTTTGGAGGATGGACTCGGTGGCATTGTACCCCACTGAGATCCCTGCCCTTCCTAGGCTTCATCCTCAAATCTCCAGGATTTTTCCAGCCTCAGTCTGGTAATCCTACCCCCATCCCCTGGTGGTGGCCAGGGGGACGTGGCAACCCTAGCACCACTAGAAGAATTCAAATGTAGCAGCTGCCACCCTTCAGGGTATGCTGATGCTGGCCCTGATCCCTGAAGCAGGTTCATTGGTTCTCATTTTTTTACAGAGCTGGCAAATTCAAGAGTAATGACAGGCCCACTTATTTTGGATTTTTAAAACGTCATCTGGTTCATTCAAGTTTGATCAAAACATCATCAAATTGACAAAGGCACAAATTATGATTGTGGCCTGTCTCTTTTACTTGTGCTTTCTTTTATGCCCGGCAATCTGTCTTTGCCCATGCTTTAATCTCTCGTAGTGCTGCAGTCATCTTTATCTCAGCTATTACTAACAGTCCTGGAGAGATCTCTTGATTAATCTCTTTCAATACAGTCATCTGGCTAACCTTCTCGCTTGCCCATATTTTGTAAACTGCATTGTCTTTTGGAAGAGAAAAAAAAAAAATCTTCTCAACTCTGAAGTCTGCCACTGCAATTGTTTGGGCATTAATAATAAGCTCTTTGAGAAATGCCTTTAATGATAACATAATATCTCCGTAATAGCCCATTGGTCTTTGATATTTATATCTCTAGTGAAATCTTGCAGAGGTATCTCCCTTGCAGCCTTTTCTGTCTGAATTAATCGCTCTCTGTTGAGAATCCTTGTGGAGTCTGAATTTTTCCCACTTCTCATGACCTGCATAATATCAGAGAAACATACCATATCTAGTGATGTACTTGCTGGAATGCTGGGGGTGGAGGGGCAGCATATGCAAAGCAGTATTTTATCTTTTAGCTCACTCAACAACAATGTTTTCTCTCTCTTCATGAACAGAAACGCCCTTAGTATCTGGGCCACCCAGATCGTTTGGGGGCCTACGACAGGTATGATGTTGGGGACTCTGCTGTTACCCCCTACAAGGAGGTCTAGAGGTTGCCAACTCCTGGTTAGGAAATTCCTAGTGGAGGGCAGAGTCTGGGGAGGGAAGGGAACTCAGCAGGCGTGTGATGCCATGTCCACCCTCTAAAACTGTCATTTTCTTCAGGGGATCTGATTTCTGTTGTCTGAATATCAGTTGCAATTCTAGGAGATCTTCAGGCCCCACACAGCCTGTTCTAAAATAGGGGGTTATGCACATAAATTCTCACTTTTTTTTTCTTGTTCTCTTGTTAAAGATGGCTAGGTGAAAGACATTTACCTCAAAGACAGGTAATTAAAGCAAAATGATATTAACAGTTTGCTAGTGGGAGAATGCAGTCAAGAAATCAGAGGGAGACTGAGGTTGGGAAGGGCAACTGTGGTGGCCTGACCTAATTCCTCATTCAGATGGAGGATTTTCCCTTTGGTTTGTTTTTTCCTCCTTCCTTTCTGGCTAGGGTTGCCAGAACTCTGGTCCAGGCAGGATTTACCCCAAATTTGGGGGCTCCAGCCAGCTGGCTGGCAGGGGAAGACCCACCCTCAAACAGGCACATCTCACATTGGCATCATTGATGCAATGACATCACACATGGACATTGCATGGTGACCTTAGCATTTTGTCCAAAACGCAAGAGCATTATCACACAACACCCTTGGCATGATGATATCACTTTTGTGTGATGTCATCATGCTGATAACATTTTGTATGGTGATGTCGCCCCACCCTCCCCACTCCTGGAAGGCTCCTTCCCACGCCTGCCAGCAGAAAAATCTGACCTGACAACCCTGTTTCTGGCTGAGCAGCCCCTTTATCTATTTTTTTTCTTATATGAAGATATATGGATGTCCCACCCTGTCACTTTATAGTATTTTGATGCTGGCTCAGCCCAGGAACTTGAGGGAAGAGACAAGATCACCCTCTTTAACTTAAACTTCTGAAAATGGCACATAAGAGATTGTTTAAAGTTAAAAAATAGACAAAATGTTTTATTTAACTTGGGGGGGAGTCAGGTGACATCAGGGGTAAAGTGTCTGAGGTGAATCAAATATAACTCTGAGTTATTATAATCACAAACTCCAGTTCATATATTTCCAGCAAGTGACAGTTCTTAAAGCTTTTCACAACGTCTTAGAATCTTAGAGATAAGAGGCTTTGGTTTCAGTGTTTCCTAAACACTCCAGTTCACTTACTTGAGTTTAACTGACTCTTCAGGTTTCAAAAGGCAGGGATTTACTACCAAGGAAACAAATTCCTTCTCTGAACACACCAGAGAGATCACTCCACTCTTTAAGCTATTTCCCTTTCAAACTGGGCAGGTAATCACTTCTCTCACTAGAAGATCTATCCCCTTTTTTGGCCCTAATGGGGTCTTCACCAATCCTCTCGCTCCTCCTTGCCAACCTTCCCAGTCCTCAGTCAGTGCTAAACTGAGTTCTCTTCAGCAGTCAGTTCCCAAGTCTTTCTGCTCAATTGACACTAACCAATCAAATCCCTTTGAACAGCCTGCCACTCAAGGCTCTTGGGCTCTATGAGGCATTAAGCCTTCACAGTCCTTCACATGTTTACACAGCACTTATGAGCTTTTACAGCACTGACCTTCTCAACAGCCATGAAGGAACTAGCAAAGACCTTTAAGTGTAAGGATGCATCATTGGCAACCAAGATTAAGATAATTCATACAATAGTATTCCTCATTACCATGTATGGGTGTGAAAATTGGACAATGAAGAAAGCTGGCAGGAAAAAAAAAATATTCATTTGAAATGTGGTGTTGGAGAAGAGTTTTATAGATAGAGTGAACAACTGAAAGCACAAATCAAGCCTGAAATCTCCCTAGAAGCTAAAATAACTAAACTGAGGCTAAAGTGATCTTCATCCACATTTTCACTGTGGATGAGGATATGTATTTCCATCCATCCATCCATCTAAAAGAAAGTCCCCTCACCGTAAAATCAATGCCCAGGCCAAACCCCTGGACCTAGAAACACGAAATTTTGGGAGAGTACTCCTACCATGATGTAGATGCTCACTGAGAAGGAATTTTTAGAAATTCAACCCCTAAGGGCGTCAAAAAGGGTATGTGCTCCCTCCATTGCTTCCTATGTGGCTGCCAGGCTGCTGCCTCCTTGCACCCCCCATTCTCTGATTGGTCAGCTGCAAAGCTCAGTGTTCTGAGGGTTAAAATAAACCAGTTACGGGAGACTGCAGAGAGTGAACGACAGTTGAGGAAATCAGGAATGGCCAACCACCTGTGTGGTGCAGCAAAGCTGCTGGCCTGGCCCAGCCTCCCCATGGCTTCAAACACACTCCCCTTCACCTCCTACACCTGACAGGCAGTTGTCTGTCATGTGCAGCAGTGGGTGCTTAAAGCCATCAGGGAGCCCCCCCCCAGCAATAACACCTTAGCGATCCTGCCGGCCCAGCCTCCACAATGGCTTGCAATACGCCAGCCCCTCCCCTTCTGCACTAGACAGGCAGTTGTCTGTCAGGTGAAGCAGAGGAGGTGGGATGCTTACAGCCATCAGGGAGACATGCTCAGCAGGATTGCCTTAGCACTGCTGCTGGCCCAGCCTCATCAATGCCTTTAAACACACTCCCACCCCAACAGGTGGGTATTTGTCAGGTGTAGGAGCAAGGCCAGAGTACTTTAATCCATCAGGGAAGCTGCCTAAGCAGAAACACCTTAGCAATGTAACATAAATAAGAAGCATTTTTGTAATAAAAAAGTATGCCCTGCACACACACACACCCAAAATCCAGTCCCCAGGCCAAACCCCTGCACCAAGAAACCCAAAATAAGGGGAATGCATCTCTACCATGACATCAACCCCCCACTACAAAGAGATTTCTGAGCAACACAACCCCTAAGGGGGTAGAAAATGGGCAAAATGTGTTCCCCCAATTGTTTTCCATGTGCCTGGCAGGCTGCTGCCTTCTTGTCCCCCTCCCCATTGGTTAACTGTATAGCTCAGAGTTCTACTTGTACCCAGCTCTCTCTGATTGCTCAGCTGTAGATTTCAATGTTCTGAGGTAAAAACAGTTAAAAGAGACTGCAAACAGTTGAGGACAGTTACAGAAATCAGCAGTTTGAGACTCCTGAGTAGACATTTCTCATGACACCCAGCATGGCAACTGAGTTTATCAAGCGAGATAGCATACACTCCCATGTGCTGTCTCAGGCAAGAAACATACACGTTTCATGAAACATACACACTAATACACACAAGTGATTGTTTATTGCGGATGGATTTTTATTGTCACATCAGTACAAATTACAAAAAATTAAAGCTCTTTTGTATTTCAGGACACATTTTGTACACAGAGATTTATAAATATCATCATAAAGGACAATTGTAGCCCATCATACCAGGCACTTCATTTTTATACAGACATTTTAGTTGCTCTGGAAGAAAAAAACAGGCCCCAGAAAGCTGATGCTTGTCATAATGATTGCCTTGTTAGAAATAATCTTTTTTAAAAAATCATTTGCTATTTTACAAAATTCTTCTCTTTCCCTGTGTTCCGGTAAACCCAGCTTATTTGTGTTTTGATTTAATGGCTAAACAAGTATTCCAAAATTGTCAGATATAGCAACATAAGTAGGGCTTATTTTTTAAAAAAGAAGTGAAAATGGACCCTATGACAATATTGCCAGCGGTTGTCACTTCAGTGTCTTCATTAGTCTGTTGCTGGCATCTCTGAACAAAATACCATTGATAAATGAATATACTCATTGCTGATGGAGAGGTTGTCCACAAAGCTTGTTTTCCACAGGCAGTTAAGTGCTTATTGTCCATCTGAGTTGCTGTACTTTATGAAGGAGGAAGTTTTGGGCAGTGAAATCAGCTTTCAGAATCTGAAATAAAAGGGATTGAAAAAGAGTTATAAAGAAGGGGGAGGTTATTAATTCCTACTTGATGAACATTTGAGAACTATAAATACATGATCTATGAAGGTCTCTCTCGTGGATTCTTTATGCTGGAACTTCATTACCAAATAGTTCTGCATTTAAAGGAGTTAATCCTGGAGAAAAAAATGGATGCGTGAAGATGTACTGGGAATTTCTACAGCTACATATTTCTACAGCTACCATTTCTACAGCTACATATATGAAATAGAGAGATACCAGGCCCCACATAATTGCAGAAAGCACATGCTCTGTCTGGAAGTTTTGGCTGCTATTCTTCAGATATTTCACTCAAGCCAAGAGTCTCCAAATTCAACTAAAAATTTCACTTCAGGCAAAGTATTAGTGGCCATTCTAGCTCAGTGAGATCTATATGAGAGCCTGTTTAAATCAGCTACATTGAGGATGTGAATTGGTATAGTATAGCCTGATCTCTTCGTCAGATCTTGGAAGCTAAGCAGGGTTGGTACTTGGACAAGAGACCACCAAGGAAGACTTTGCAGAGGAAGGCCATGGCAAACTACTTCTGCTTAATCACTTGCCTTGAAAACTACTTCTGCTTAATCACTTGTCTTGAAAACCAAAAGTCAGCTGCAGTTTGATGGTACTTCACACACATACAGCTAAACTGACAGGGAAACCCACAGTTGGTCTTAAAAGCTGTGTGTCTCCGGTCTTTCTGGAGATGATTTGCATGAATACGATCAGATTTTTTAGCATATGATTACATTATAAAGACTTGGCAGCAGAGCACAGCACTGCAAAAGGAAAGCGGGTACAAAGCAAGTGAACCCATCCTGTTTGATTTGGGGAAAATTCTATTGTGTTTTAGGAACATAAAGTTATGTAAGGGAGTCGGCAGAATTGGGACAAGGATATCAAGGAAACCGGTAGTCATCGTAAAGTTTAAAGGTAGAAAGATGATCAAAGGTTAAACAGAAGAAAAGAAATAGTTCTATTCAAGTTGAAAATAGGACATTGTAACCCAAATAAATGTTTAGATTTAATTAAAACTCTTGGAAAGAAACTTTTGTGTGCCAGGAAAAGTTTCCAAAGTCATATATATATATATATATATATATATATATATTTGCCTTCTTCCTGCAAATGTCACATGTGGGAAGAGAAAGATATACTATTGCTATAATATGTGATCTCTCAATTTCATTGGGGAAAATATCTCTTGTTATAAAAGGAAGAGGGCAAAGGGAGATAAGATACCTTTCTAATTACAGAACGGAGATGTGGCATGAAAATATTTTCACTTTCTGAAGCTTCATTCTACTGAGGGAGACAGCAGAAGCCTGAAAAGCATTTACCTCTGCACTGACAGCAACCAAAGGTCAGTAGAAGGCAGAAAAGCTGCCCATGAACATGAAAAAAAAAGGAGGAGCTGGGAGAGATTAACTCAATGCCATTTATCAGAGAAAGGAAACAAAAGCTGCAGCCTAGTAGGAAGAGATCCCCAACAACTGTCTTTCCAGTAAAGGTCTACTGCACTGAAGAGCAATTAGTTCACACAAGGAACTGCACTACACAGAAGCAAAGAAACCCCCTCAAAATATACAGAATTAAAACAGTTCAAAGATACCCATGCAGTATTTCCATTAGTTTCTCTGCAGGGGGTCTGATAATGAGGATTATCCTAAACTGAAGTTTTTATTTGGCATGATAAATTAGATTTACAAAGCCATTCCTAGCGGCACAGCCAGATTTGCTAGGCCATTTTAAGTAGCTCCTTGGGGAATGGCTGAGAGTGGCAGTTTTCCAGCACAGTCCTAAGAACACTTTCCTGGGAATAAGCCCCACTGAGCAGTCTTCAGTAGCATTCTGAGTACATCTGCTTAGCAGCAGTGGAAATGTTGAGGGATACAGTATGATGACAGCCACAGAGTTTGAAGGAGAGAGAGAGGTGGGAGGGATGACAGGCACACACACACACACACACGAATGCGAGAAGCTGCCTTATACTGAATCAAGCCATCGCTCCATCTAAGTCAGTATTGTCTTCTCAGACTGGTGGCAGATGTCCAGGGTCTCAGGCAGAGAGGTCTTGCACATCACCTATTGTCTGGTCCTTTTTTAACTGGAGGTGCCAGGGATTGAACCTTCTGCATGCCAAGCAGTTGCTCTATCACTGAGCCACAGCCCCTCCCCAGGCATAATAATATTTTGCATACATGATCAACATTACAAAGCCCTCCATCATGCAAAGAGCCATATATTCCCTTACCATGGGCCAGATGCTTTGCAGTGAAAGCACAATTATGCAGTTTGAGTTTGATATAAGTATTACTTCTACCCAGCTAAGATCTGAAATTCTGCACTGAAAGACTTGCACATTATGTATGATGCACATTATGTATGGTGACTGGGCACGACACCAGATAAAAGGAAAGAATACTACTATATTACTTTGATACCAGAAATGTAAACAATATGAAAAAAAAAATGTTTTGCCAATAATTACTCCATCCGTTCTTATGCCTAAATAAGCTTCATATAGTTTCCCAGTAACTGCGGGCCGATCTGCATTTAGCATTTTTACCAAACCCACCCTGGTACAGAAAAAGATGCAGTTCAAAACCACATTCAACTATCCTGGCCCAGCACTGTGCTGACTGCAGAGTCACCTCCGAATGGCCATAAAACAGCCATAAATCTATGCAGACAGCCACCATTAAACCAGAGATCAAACGAAGTGAAAGCAGCATGCAGTCTGGACACTGCCATAAAGTGCGACACTCAATCAAAGTGAAAGTGACATGCAATGTAGATGGGAATTTCTGTTCCAGTGTGGGTTTGGTAAGACAGCGGAGCAAATGCTAGATGCAGATCGGGCCTGAGAGGAGGGTAAGAACATAAAAGAAGTCAATGTTGGATCAGGCCAATGGCCAGTTGGGTGATAGTTCTGTGGGTCCTGTCTTTTCCCTTTTTTCTTGAAAAATCAGTACCAATAGAGCTTTCTTCCAGATAGAAGGAATATACCCAAATTATTTATCATAGAGAAAAGAAGGATCAATAATTCTGCCCACCATTTTGGGTTTGATTGTAATAGATGTATTGGTACACCATACAATAATTACTCTATGTTACATACCTGGGTTTCTGGATTGTACTCAGGGACGACATATTCTGTGCGCCCATCATAAGTGATGGTAACATTTGTGGCTGATGTGGCTGCGAGTCCCCAGATATGAAGGTGGCCAAACTGCAGAGGGACTGAGTCACTTAAGTAATTGTTGTGATCCACATAGACATTCAGTGCATTCTGTGGGGAAAGACCAAAGGAATAATTGGATTCAACAGGAACTGAGATTGGCTCACTTTGCTGCCCAGAGTAATGTGCCAGTTCATTTGCATCTGGAAGTGGCATGTACAATAGGGGTGATTTCAGATGTCCCATTCCCTCTTCTTTGTCCCCAGAGCTGGTGTTTTGATTTTACTTTTTCCCTTGTGCAAATCAACCCTGTGATTCTTTATTTTTGTACCATTTTCTGTTACTTGTCCTGCATACATTATATGGATGCATTTTTCAATCTTATTTTGCATAAAGAAATCAGCACAGACACTGTACATTCATTATACTTATAAATGGCACAGATGGTACATGCATCTACAGTACAAGCAAATCTGCAAAATCAACAGCAAAAAGTGTAGAACCAAACCTGATTACAAAAATCTAATAAATATATGCACAGATTATAATATAATATAATATAATATAATATAATATAATATAATATAATATAATATAATATAATATAATATAATATAATATAATATAATATAATATAATCATGCCCAACATGGAGTGGTCAAGGGGCCCATCACAAGAGGTAAAGGGACTGGTACCTCTATGATTCCTTTAATTCAAGAAATGAGATTACCCTAAACTATGGGCATTCATGGAAATGCATGTATAGGACATATACATAGAAGCGTATGCAAAAACAGGCTCCGGATTGCATAGGGAGGGCCATATGGACATGCCTATGCGTTTTTGTGGTTTTATGCATATATTCCAATGAACCCAAATTGGTTCAAGGGTGGGGAAGAGGCAGAGCTTGCTGCTGTGATCCTGCTCCCCTTTCTTCCCAATGTGCATCCAGTGTATGTGCCTCAAATATCTGAAAAGGGCGTGTATTTGAGATGACTTTGCAAAGAAGAGTGTGCATATCAGCTTCCAAACATTCACCAACAAGTTATCTATAGCTATAAAGTAATGGTCATCTTATTTTATATTTATTTAAAGTGAAAAAAGAAAATGACAATGATAAATACATACTAGAGATACTTGAAATGTTGCATAGTAGTACTTGCCCTCTTCATAGGTATCTGGAAAAATAAAGAGACCGAGACAATGTATTTTCATTATAGAACAGTAAGCTATAATTTAGGTCAACAGTACAGGAAGTGTGATCCTGTGGCAACATGTCATGGAAAGGGAGAAGGGAAGGCCAAGGAGGAGAAAATTTACCTTCCTGTTCCATCCTGCTCCCCTAAATACCTAGATTCTTGGATCCAGCTCTTGAGACAACCACAGCTTTGGCTGTCCTGCTCAAGTGCAGAGGCTGCAGCAGCTATTTCTAGGCTCCACATTGGCTGGGGTGGGGTGGGGAGATTGGGTTGATGATTGTATGATGAGAACTTGCTCCTGCCTTTTGGCCCTCAAGCCATCATAGGGGTTTCTCATTGGCTTATGGAATGAGCATAGGATTGCCATCTCTTGGTTGGGAAATTCCTGGAGATTTGGATGTAGAGTCTCAGAAGGGCAGGGTTTGGGAAAGGAAGGGAGCTCATCAGGGATATAATGCAACTCAGGATCACCCTCCAAAGCTGCTATTTTCTCCAGGTGAACTGATTTCTGTAGTCTGGAGATCAACTGTAATTCTGGAGGTTGGCAATCCTCGATGAGCATGGGAAGATGACATCTATAATGTTTAAATTCTGTGATTGGAGTGAGGCTGGAGGAGGCAGGAGGCAGCACGTTCCTACCCACTTTGGGCTCTAATTCCAGTCATCCATGTCCCCTGTAGGGGCAGGTTTTTATTATATAAGAAAGCATCCTATAGGGGCGTCTTCTTTCCTTTGCCCACCCTTCTTCCTCCCTTTTTTATATCACCCTCAAGCATCATTCCATTCCATTTTTTCCATCTGTCTCTTATCCCCTTTGCTCAATGACCTTCTGTCACTGTTTCCTCTCACTTCCAGAGTCACACCTGTAGTTTACTGCTTTCCCATCACCTCCTTTCACAGTTCTGGAAGCTCAGAGTCCTCATCTTACACAGTCCTTGCCATGAGGATTTTCTGTCAAATGAACCTATGAAGCCTTCTTATAGTGAATCAGACCATCAGTCTATGAAGGTCAATATGGTGTCTCAAGCTAAGGTCTTTCACATCATCTACTGCCTGGTCCTTTTAATTGGAAATGCCAAGGGTTGAACTTGGGACCTTATGCACACAAAGTAGATACTCTACCACTGAGCCACAGTCCTTCCCCTCACACATGCACATCTGTGCTTTGAGTAATCTTCTGGGAACTCAGTTCCCAGGAACCCTGTGGGGCAATTTCAGATCAGGAAATTTCAGAGCCATTTCAGGTCAGGAAAATAATGCAGAGGGGGAAAGGCTGAAACATCCTCTTCCCACATGCTGAGGAGGCCAAATTTGGCCCCAGCACACAGGAACTGAGTTTACAGAGGGAAAATCTCAATGCATGTCTGATGGAATGAACTCATGGCAGACTCAAACGCAATCTGAGGATGGCATAATGTGCACTTAGGACCACAGTGCTGTCTTTACAGGAAAGGGGATATATATATACTTTACACTATCCATAACAATATGCTCAAGGTGGTTTATAAAATTCTATTAAGAAAACAATATACACAAAACAATACGAGCACACAAGAAAGCAGCATTAAAAGAACTTTGAAAATAAACTGGTAATTTAGCACATTGGCCTCATCAATTCCACCTCCTTGAGGAACTGGAGGAGGGAAATTGAGGATCAATTCATCTTCCCTCTGGAAACAAAAGGCTGATGTCCTCTTGATGACATAAAACTTCCTATTTGGGAGGAAATAGAGTCTGGGAACCAACCAACCCCTTACTATAATCCTCCTCTTCTAGGCCCCAGGCTCCTTGCTTGCCTCCTATGTAATTCTCACCTATCAGCTAGAACCTGCCTCTGCTCATTGTTCTTTGCTACCTAGAGTTCCATGGCAGCATGAGAACAGAGCACAACTGTGCAGAATTGAGAAGCTGTACAGTTGTAACAGGAGAAGCATCACAGAACTTCAGGAGAAACCAGTAACAGAATAGAGTGATATATGTGAGCACCATAAAAAACCCACAGAAGGCATAATGATCCAGCAGCATGCTCTTGATCCCTTAACCATAGATAGGAGGAACATGACATCTGCAGCAGGCCATAGAAGGATGTAGCCTTTTTGTTCAGTTTTGCTTCTTGGTCTTTCTGTCCTTTCCTAGTGTGCACCACAGGAGTGTGAATTTCCCTTACAAAACTGGTTTGACATTGAGTATCACCACGGGGGTTAGCAAAGTAGGTTGACAAATGGGCAAAGCATGGATGAGGTGAATAGAGTACTGGGTTTGGATTGGGGATGCTTGGGTTTAAATACCCTGTTCTGCCATGAAGCTTGCTTGATGACTTTGGGTCAGGGTCTCCCTTGATCCACAGTGCCATCCTAAGCAGTATTATACCCCTTGACAGCCATTTGCTTCAGCTGACTTAGATGGGTGTGACTCTGTTTGGATAGAAACTCTTATCTTGTGAGGATAAAATGGGATAACACCATTATAAAATATTCTGAGGGAGGATTGTGTGTACATATGATGAGTAATGGGGAAAGATTTTGGTCTCATTTTGTCTAGCAAGACACTTACCAATACCAACTCCATCATCCCAGAACAGCTGACCTTGAGCATTCCCCTGGTCATCCATAGCAACAGTTAGCCCCATGGGATTCAGTCGGCTGGAAGAAAAAGTAAAACTTTAGAAAGAAGTACCAGCTTCATTGTTGTTTTCCATTACCAAAGAGGGGGAAAGAACATCAACATGTCAAAGATTTTCCCTGCAAGGCACCTGATATATGATTTTAATCTTGGGGCTGAACCCTACTGGCATAAATATTTGTCCAACACAGAAGGCTGCAAGGATGATTCACACATGGACTGTAAGGACCGTGGCCAGGTCTTTGAGACCTACAATCCTACTACTTGGATTTATGGAACAGAAACCGATATGATGATTCAAGGCACAAGGTGCTTAGGAAACTGAAATGAAAGGGCCTTTCTCAAAAGAATAATATAAAACAGCACATTCTTATGTGGAGCTTGTCACATTGTATCAACTCCAAATTATAGTTGGGTCCCATTCCAACAGATATTCAGCTAACAGTAGAGCTTTTCAGTAACACAAAGGGGAACCAAGTTCTATGAACATTTTTGTGCACTTTGACTAACCCCCATTGGCATTATTTTTTTGGGGGGGAGGCTCACTGTTAGTGCAACAAGACTAACACTACCTTTCTTGTGCCGCACTGGCAGGCAATGAACACCCAGTGCAGCATTTCAAGAAAGACGTCTCTATTCCATTATGGAGATCATTGTGCCCACAGGCAGGCTTCCATATGTCTGTCAGTGGACCAGGTTAGTGTCCATTCTATCCTATTTCATTGATCAATACTCAAGAACCAATGAGTCGGTAGCCTGAGAGGTGATGAGTGCTGATAGACTGAAGAGGTCTTGGCCAGAAAGTATAACCCAGACACAGCCTAGTTAAAGAAAGACAGCTGAAGAAACTGAGATTAAAATATTGCATATTTCACAGGGTGGCCTTCAGAAACTTAGAAAGCTTTCGGGTCCTGTCCTCTGCTGCCAACTGGAACAGCTCCTTGCCCTCCTCCAAATGACAGCCCTTCAAATACTTAAAGAGAGCAATTATGTCCCCCCTCCATTTCCTCTTCTCCAAACTAAACATTCCCAAGGCCCTTAGCCTTTCCTTGTAGGGCACAGTCTCCAGATCTCTGATCATCCTCATTGCTCTCTTCTGCACCCTCTCGATTTTGTCCACATCCTTTTTGAAGTGAGGCCTCCAGAACTGCACACAGTACTCCAGGTGTGGCCTGACCAAGACAGTATACAGAGGGGCTATGACCTCCTGCAATTTTGATGCTATGGCCCTTTTAATACAATCCAAGACTGAATTTGCCTTTTTTGCCACCGCATCACACTGACTGCTCATATTTAGTTTACAGTCCACTCTTACCCCAAGATCTCTTTTGCATACACTGCTCCCCAGAAATGTATTCTCAAAGATATGTCTGGCCAGAAATTGAAAGAGAGATTACTTGGGAGTTCCTCATAAGCTTGTTTGATCTCCTTGTTACAAATGTCACAACTAAATAAAATTGTAACAGGCGGATAGGTTTACAAAAGGATGTGCTGATTCACCTTGGTATATACAGTTCATGTGCATCAAAAAGCACAACAGGCTTTAGATGAGGCAAGTAGATTCGTCTGTGAGAAGTTTTACATACCTGTATGCGGTGGTAGTTTCCGGCTCTTGCCAAGGGATGATATAACCACCCCTAATATGTAGATTGATATAGTCTAAAGGTGCTGGAAATACTTTGAACAGTTTTCTGACTCCAATGTACTCTCCCTGAAAAAAAAATATTAGCAAAACTTTAAAATTATAGCCTTGCCTTGTGCACTGACTCTCTAACTCTTCTCATACTATTGCAGTAGTAGAAAAAAGATCAGAATTCAGCCTCTTATACTAATTTTACAGACTGAGAATCCCTGCTCTTGACTTAATTTGGAAATCATAAGATATGTGCATGATAGCTACGTGTCAATAAATTATACAAGCAAAGTCTTGAATTTGCAAGACTCCAGAATCTGGATAGATGGCTATTTGTAGCATTATTGGTGAGAACAATTATATGTGCTGCTCATTCGTGCAAACTACAGATCTAGCCCAGCAAATTGAAGCAATTTAAAACCCTATTGATTTCCATAGAAGAGTTAAGTACATACTTAACAGCCTTCCTTTGAAAGCAACGAGACTTGCATGGCAACCCTATACAGAAATAGTCCCATCTAAACCAATTGAAATACTTGTGTTTAGGCTGGAATAACTCAGCACAGGACTTCACTGTTGGAGATATACTACCTCCTAAGCTTGTTGTCAAACCCTGGCTGCTAATTCTCCTTTTCAAATTGGGACAGAGCAGCTCAATTTCCAGCAGAAAAAGATGGGCCTCTCCTCCTCCATCTCCCCTCATTTGTTGCCTTGCCCCAGTCTGTGTTTGCAGTAGGTCCATGGGTCTGGAATTATATTTATGTACCTGATCCATTTATGCCCCACCTTTCTCCTCAGTGGGGACCCAAAGTGACTTACATCATTCTCCTCTCCTCCACTTTATCCTCACAGCAGCCCTGTGAGGCAGGTTAGGCTGAGAAAGTGTGACTGGCCCAATGTCACCCAGCAAGCGTCCATGGCACAAGTGGGGATTCTAATTTGGGTCTTCCAGATACTGTTTGACACTTTTAACCATTACACCATGCTTTGATGCTGGAAATCTAAGATCTCTATGCCCCATTTAGCCTCTGAAAGTACAGTAGGTGGATTTCCCCCCCCCACCATGGGTATATGAAGCCTGTGAACTTATCTGCAGAAGTCAGCCTATGTCTGAAAAAAATTAGAATGACACACATTTGAGTAAGATACACAGTGCCATCCTATACAGATTAGCTCCAGTCTAAATCCACTGATGCCAATGGAGTATCTCTGCAAAGGATTATGCTCTAAATCTTGTACCTAACCTGCAAGCAGCAACTTTGATTTGAATTTCTGTTCTGATTGAGAGGTATTTTTAAATGGCTTACCGTATGATAATCATACCATCGTGCACTGGGAATGTAAGCATTCACTGACCTAGCACCCTAGAATGTAAAGAAATTAAGAGCATCATGAAAATATTCTGGGTATGTTGATTCATTAATATATTACCCTTTAAATGTTGTAATGATAAGAATGCTTACTTCATCCAATACAGGGCTTATCAATAGTGTTGGGCCCCACATAAATTGTTTGTAGATATCCCAGGTTTCTCTTTCATACACAAACCTTGAAGAAACATTGTGAAACAAGGGTTATTTCATCATTCACACTCAGTTTCAATATGTGATAAACCAGGTCCTGTTCTAAAAATGCACGGCTTTTTGTTGTTATTTACAAGATCAGAAATACAAATGATTCCACGAGACACCTGGTGAAATATTTATGGGACCCAGCACTTTAAGTGCATGAAATTCTGGAAGCCACATATTATTTAACATATTCATCTTTACAAATCCCAAGAAATGTAAAGAAAAGGTGTCATCTGATTTGCCAAAATGAGTCTCAGACAGATTAAGATTCCAGTCCTCAATCAGGCCTTCCGGTGCCATTTTAGTACAAGTACAAAGGACGGAGTTCAGATCCCCTTATCCATGAATATCTGAATCTGAACCAGTTACCATTTCTCTGTGTAGCTTACCTCACAGGACATAGACACATGAAGCTATCTTATGCCAAGGCAAACCATTGTTTTTTCAAGGTTATTGTCTACTTTGACATATGGCAGTTCTCCTGAAACTCAGCTTACTTACTACCTGATCTTTTTTCTTACTTTAAAAACAACAACAACAACAACACTGAGAAGTCAGGGACTGAATCTGATACCTCCCAAATCCAAAGCAAAGGCTCTTCTACTGAGCCACAACCATAGTGGCCCAAATGAGAAACAAACTGTAACACATTGTGAACATGGAGATCAGGTAAAAATAATGGTAATAATAATAATGGCTAGCCTTCTGTTCTGATCTGAATTTTGATTAAGTCATTTATTTTATTTACTTTTCCTCCTTATCAGAGTTTCAGGGTAAGATAATGAACTCTTGTTCATGAGGCAGTTTGCCTCATAATCAAACCCATGTCTAACACCATAACATTCTGCCCATTGGTATCTCTTTCTCCTCTATAGTTTCTCTAGGTGTAAAAGCTCAAGTGTTTGGAAGTCTGAACCTGCTATGCACTGCACTGTAAACAGCCTGGTTGTAGGACTTTTGCTCAGAGTTAAAGGGCAAAAAAAAATCAGCTCAATTTTTTTCTTTGTAAAAATAGTCATTTGCATCCATCTGCAAGGTGAATGCTAAATCACTCCTCACTTTTCTCACAGACAGGAAGCACCCCTGCTGTGGTGCCAGCTGTTTGCATCCAGCTGTTTATTGCCTTTTATTAATTATCTGTGTAAAGTTCTTTTTGTTTTCTCCATCGCTGTCTTGGTGCAAATTGAGCTGAGATTTTTACAAGATACTGGTGTGGTGGTGGTGGTGGGGACTTAGAGAAAGGGGTTTCCAACCAGTGAGCCAGACCTATGCAGCCCAGAGGTGGAATATGAGGTCACCACTATCAATCTGCCCTAAGGCAAAATAGTAATATGTGCCACACGCACAAAACAGGAACTGTAATTACGTGCAGGGCTTGGTTTCTCTGTGGTCTAATCACCCAGGTGTGTGAATTCTACTTATTTATTTCATTTGTATCCTGCCTTTTCCCCCAGTGGAGATTCAGCCTGGCTTACATCATTCTCCTGTTCTCTATTTTATCCTCACAACAACCCTATGAGGTAGGTTAGGCTGAGAGTGTGTATGACTGGCCTAAGATCATCCAACAAGCTTCCAGGGCAGAGCAAGGACTGGAATCTGAGTCTTCCAGATCCTACTCTGATACTCTACTGGCACATACATATGTAAGCATGCACATATTAACACAGGGTAGGATCCAGCCCAATTCTCTTCCTTACTACTACCCCCATCCCATATGACTTTTCTGTGCAGGTCCTGTGTTCCCCATAGAGCACTTCTGATGGTCCCCTTCCTTCCTCTTCTACCAGCTGAAAAGCTGGTTTGATCCAACCCAAAAGTTGGGTGTATCTAATGGTTCTATTAAAATAAAATTTAACAATAATAAACTAAAGTATAATAACTATTTCTATTATTTGTTTTCCCAGTCTAACACTAAAGGTTAACTATTGAGACACAAGCACAAGTCAAAGGTTATACCAGATCCCCAAAGTACCGATGATGAGGATAGCTGGGCCCAGCCTTTAAAATAACTTGGTAGGTGCTGAACGTGTGTAAAATGTGGCACTGAATACCATCTCTGCCATGGCCTCTGTGGTGTGTTCCAGAGCCCCTTCTAACCATTCCAGAAGCTGTTTACAAGAATGGAAGTGTCGGCCAGTTCTGCAGAGCAAGGCTGCTTCATGTAGCCCCAAAGGGCAGAAAGGCAGGATATCGGTTTTGTAAGTAAGTCAGTCAGTAAGTCAGTCAGTAATAAACACGCATTCATTGTGCCCCTTTCCCACATTCTGAATGAGTCCAGGTACCACTTCAGATATTCTGAAAGGGAAGTAGGATCCGAGGATCACCTGCCATGCTCCCTTGTGCTGCCCCAGCTTCTGCTTCGCGGCATCCCTTTCTAATCCCAGTGTGGGAAGTGCTGGATTGAGGATCAACCGGGGACTCTATAGGGTTTTCTTGGCTCAGTGTTTGTAGTATGCTTTTGAGCTGACTCTCCATATTTAGAGGGAAGGGACTGGTGATTATGGGCAGGAAAAGACCTATTATATAAGTTCTTTTTGTGTCACCAGCTTTTGGGTGGCATGAGATGCCATGCTATTCTACCTCCTGTTCTATGTCCCAGAGAATATCCCCTTTCAATACTTACTCATGCAGCAAAGGACGTGCAACGGTGCTGCCTTTCACATGGGCAAGATGCATTAATGTGTAGAGATAGGGTAGCAGTCTGTATCGTATGCTGAACACATCCCTAGACATGTTTATGAATTGTTCATCAAAGGATACAGGATCTTGTCTCTGCAAACGAAAAGAGAGTTGATTTCTATGAGAGAACAACTCCCTCCTCCTTCATAAGAAAATGCACGTGGGCATCCAACAGAAGAAAACATTGCATCATGGAATTTAAGAGAATTCAGAATGAACTAATAGATGCTGATCCAGCAGAAAGGGACAAACATGATGATTATGTTTTGGAGATCTCATATGAAGCTGGCTACTATCTAAAAAGAAAGCCTAAATAAATCCGGAGAGCTGATCTTGCTGGTCTCTAGAAACCCTCCAGTCTATATGATCAGTCTTTGGAGAAGTCAAGGTAACCGAGTAAACTGGGAATGCTTTGGCAATAAATTAATACTGACATTATTTCTATTGCAAGCAAGAAAGAATCAGCTACAGTTGTGTAAACTGTGTGATGTGCACAAAGAAGATTTGCATTAATAGATGCCCTCTGTGTCGTGATCTGAAAGTTCAGGACAGAAACAAGGGCGGGGGTATGGACTAATCACCCTTGCAGTAGGCTGACTAAAAGGAAATAATGTTATGTTTCAAAGAAAGCTGAAGTCTGAAAAATGGGGGAGCTGCACCAAAGAAAGTCCACACCATAGTTAAGAAGAGTTAGAATGCGAACCCCAACTCCCGCCGAGCTTGCGCTGACGGGAGGGGCTGATTTTCCTCCTCGTGAGGCAGGAAGAGATGACACCGGGGCTGTGAGAAGCGCAGCACCAAGCAAGGGACAGAGCCAGCCTACTTAGGCTCGGCTCCTGCCCTCTGCCCCAGCAGTCCTCCAGCGGGCTCGGCCCACCCTCCCGCCCTATTTCAATGCAGGTTTCAACTGGTTGCCTTTTAATGGGGCCAGGTAGGGATTTTTCACCCCCTTTTCAATTTGGCTTCAGAAGGAGGGGTGTTTTTGCCTACCTTGCACTGATGATAGTGTTGTTGGGAAATTGGCTATGGGGGGCTGTTGTTTGTTAAATAGGATGGTCACTTTATGGTTAGGTGGGGTAGCACAATCAGGGAATTGAAAATGGTTATAAAGGAATTAAAGGGTCCTCCAAGAACGCCTTTTGGGCCTTTGCAGCTCAAGGCCAGGAAGGGGTGATCTTCCTTAGAACAATCTGGCCTGGCCTATCTTAGTAGGCCTTGCGGCTTCTGGGGTGGTGGACAAGGGGGTTCTCCTAAATATACCAAGCCACTAATCGAGAGCTACATTGGGTGGCTCGAGATCGGGGAAGGTGCCCAGAAGGAAATGAAGGTGGGTCAGGAGTTTGACACTAGTCATATTCCTCAGTACATTTTAGCAGCCCCTCGCCAGTTGTTTGATTATAAATAATTAATAAAGTGGCCCTTGCTAAATCCATATTGGTGTCTGTCTCTTCATTCTGACTGTGGTGGCAATGGGGCAGGTGTCCCACTACTGGGCATTCGCCAATTATTCATGGACTTGGGTTGTGTGTTTTCAGGAGAAAAGTGGGCATGTAAATATCTTAGCAAAGTAGATCAGCCTATATAATACTGACAAGTAAATTTGACAGGTATATCACGGAAATCTGCCTGCAGAATAAATACCTCCAGATGACACAGGCAAATAAGCTACGGGATACATTTACAGGAAGGGTAAAATTTACAGGTCAGATGGACAGGAATACACTGAAGGGAGATCTGGTGATAGCACCAAATTGTAATAGTAGCAAATTGTAGACATCTTTTCAGTGGAGACTGAGTGAAATAATCCCTTTTCTTTCTCCAAATGTCCACTGGACTGGCTCACTATGGCCAAAATAGTATATCCTTTACTAGCATCTTTAATTGTGATGGCTTTTATAAACAGTTACATAGCACACATATGAGCACACAATATACTATGGGTTGTACGGGGGTGTTAACTGTCTCCCTTTTCATGGAATGCAAATTTGATTTTTTTCCCTTTTTTGCCATTAAGTCACAGTTGACTTACAGCAACCTCACAGGGTTTTCAAGGCACCAGACATTCAGAGATGGTTTGCCATTGCCTGCCTCTGCATAGCAACCCTGGTATTCCTTGGTGGTCTCCCATCCAAATACTGACCAAGGCTGACCCTGCTTAGATTCTGAGATCTAATGAGACTGGGGTATTCAGGTCAGGGTGCAAACTGGATTATGGGATCAGAAAAGAAGTGAGCATCTAGTAAAAGCTCCCCAAGGCTTTTTATGAAGTCTGTCGTATGCTCTGGAGAGGAACAGTCCTATTTTATGCAATATATTGCCCCAAACTATTGACTCACCATAGTTCCCATCACATTATGGTTCCTAGAGAAGGTGTAAAATGCTCCAAGCTGCATCCATCGAGTACACATTTCGTAAGTTGTGTCATTGAAGAAGCCGCAGATGTCCGCACCACACTACAAGAGCACAACAACATGAAAGGAGTTAGAATATCACGAGTCATACTAGATTGCCAGGAAGTGTTTAAAAGAAATTGAGTTAATTCAATAACACAACTTACATAGGAAATTCCAAAAATACTGTACTCCATGATGCCTATGAAAATGACAGAAGTAGCATTTTTAGAATCATTCATTTTAAAAATTAATTTACATATCTACACTTAGGTAAACATATAACAATTCATGCTGGTAACAAAAATCCATGTTTTTCATGCTTTTATGTCAAACTCGATTTGACAATGGGAAATCTGTGATCCAATCTGCCACTCCTTTAGGAGTCAGGTAGGTCAGGGGGAAGGACTAAGGGCCATGCTACCAGACAAGAGGACTTAACCATGAACCCACTCAACCTTCCTCTTATAAATCACACACAAACACAAACACACCAAGCTCCTGTTTGTAGGAAAACATGCAGTTACCGTACAGGGATGCTAGTCATTCCACATAATACTGAGTCTAAATGCAAACTGGTGGATTTCCATTGCATCATTTTTTTCAAAATACACCTCCAGTGAAAATCATTCATGAGAAAGCAGCAGCATCAAGAATTGCCTTCTAGATTGAAAAAGTAATAAGTACTGGAGATGATAGGTATTTCAATCAGAAATGGGGAGCTAATACCAATGACCACTGTAAGGTAAAGGTAAAGGTTCCCTTGCTCGAAAGCCAATCAAATCCGACTCTAGGGACGGTGCTCATCTCCGTTTCCAAGCCAAAGATCCAGCATTGTCCGAAGACTTTTCCATGGTCATGTGGCTGGCATGATTAAATGCTGAGGCGCACAGAATGCTGTTACTTTCCCACTAAAGCAGTATCTATTTATTTACTTGCAATTTCTTGCTTTCAAACTGCTAGGTTGGCAGGAGCTGGGGCCAGAGATGGGAGCTAACTCCATCACATGGCACTAGGGTCTCAAACTGCCAAGCTACTGACCTTCCAGTCTGCAGCTCAGCGGCATTCATGAGAAAGCAGCAGCAGCAAGAATTGCCTTCTAGATTGAAAAAAGTAAGAAAGACTGGAGATGGTAGGTATTTCGATCAGAAATTGAGAGCTAATACCAATGACCACTGTGCCATACACATATTCACCTGATAGGTAGTCAAACTCTTTTTAATCCTAAATAGAACAATTAGGGATGCCAATCTCCAAGTGGGACCTGGGAGAGGGACTGTGACTCATTGGCAGAGCATCTGTTTGGCATGCAGAAGGTCCCATGTTCAATCCCTGGCACCTCCAGTTAAAAGGAACAAATAGGAGGTGTTGTGAAAGACCTCTGCCTGAGACACTGGAGAGCCACTGCCAGTCTGATTAGACAACACTGACTTTGATGAACCAAGGGTCTGATTCAGTAGAAGCCAGACGCATGTGTTTATGTGATCCCCTAGAATTACAGCTCTTATTCAGACTACAGAGATTAGTTCCCCAGGAAAAAATGGATGCTTTGTGGGGTGGACTCAATGACCTTGTATCCCACTGAGGTTCCCATCTTCGCTCCATCCTCAAATCTCCAGGAGTTCTCCAATCTAGATTTGGCAACCCTACCCCCCATCTCCTGCTGGTGGCCAGGGGGGATCTGGCAACCCTAAGAACAATACAGATGATCAAGTTATCTGGAGTGAGACTCACCCCAGACTTTAGTCATCTGTATATGCTTTAAATTTCATTAACATTTTAAGTAAAGTCACATGTGACAGGCACACATTGTATTGCAACATTTTAAAGTATGTTGTCGAAGGCTTTCACGGCTGGAGTTTATTAGTTGCTGTAGATTTTCTGGGTTGTGTGGCTGTGGTCTTGGCATTGTAGGACCTGACATTTTGCCAGTAGCTGTGACTGGCATTCTCAGAGGTATAACACAGACAGATGGAGTACTCTCTGTGTCAAGGTGATCACAGCAACTAATTTTAAAGTATATTTTCTATGTATTCAAAAGATCAGTGAATATTCTAAAGATTGTATGTGTGTGAGTGAGTGAGTGAGTGAGTGTGTGTGTATAAAATCATCTGTGGGAACTAACCCCCTAATATTTTACAGAGAACCCTTAAAAACATCTATCATATATCTGTCATCTATCAATCAATCGATTGATCTATCAGGCAATTTTTTTTCTGATTGTCACCTTCTGCGGACACCCAACTCATGCTTTTTATGGGGATCCCCTGTCCCAGTTTGGAAAACATTCTAAGCAGGAGAGGGAGGCAAAGATGGTCCATTCTGCCAAAAAAAATAACTTTCTGCTGTGGGAGTTCTGCAGGATCCATGCCTGCATTTCCCCGATGATATTCTATTAAGCATACTATTAAGGTAGAGTACAATTGTTTTAGGATGGGTGGGAGGGATGCTAGGAATCCAGTGTTGAAATCTCCTCTAGTTGGGATTTTGCTCTGTCACTAAAGGAAAAGTGTTATCAATTTGACATTCTATGAGAAAATAATATTAACAGCAGTGGAGAGTCTTCCTACCAATAATGGATTTTTCAAGCTGGTCCCATCGTGCAAAGTTATCACCAAGCCAATGTCCTGCCCATTTTCCACTGGATGGATATGTTGAACGGGTAATAACGATTCCTCGTTCTTTTGTGGCATTGCGCATACCACTGATAACAGATACAAAAACAAGCACGTTAGAGGTGTGGTTTTTTTTAAAAAAAGGATTTTACATGCTGCTATATTACCTTTGCATGTCAGATTATACTACTTAAACAGTTTACCAAAATTAGAGGATAAGGCGACATTTGGCATCATCACACTGTTAAACTGACACCCAGTCAAGTAGAGCAACGTAAGAAAGACTACATTGTGATATCAGTATATCTCTGAGTTTTGATTCTTGGATTGCTACTTATTGAAGAAAGGAGGCAATCATACATTGCCATACTGGTTTGAGTGGAATGTAAGATGTTGAAAATAGCACATTTTATGGTAGCAAAAACCTCTTCATCACCTTGAAAACAACAGACTCTATAAGACAATTGAGGCAGCAAAACTAATAAGAACTGCAGAGATTTTGATACGGATGTAGATAGCTTTGTCTTTCAGTGAAAACCTCATCTAAATTAAGCAGCCTTAGAACTGACTTGGATGGCCCAGGCTATCCAGATCTCATCAGATCCTGGGAGATTAGCAGGATCAGCTCCATTTAGTACTTGGATGGGAGATCACCAAGGAAGTCTGTGGTTGCTATGCAGAGGCAGACATGGCAAACCACCTCTGAACATCTCTTGCCTTGAAAACCCCATGGAGTTGCCATAAGATAGCTGCGACTTGATGGCAAGACCTATTTGATGTCACCAGCTTCCATTTTTAAAAGGGATGCTGGCAGCTACAAAAACAGGAAAACATCAATCTGCTTGGCCCCGGTCTCCCACAACAGGAGATTCAGTACTGTTTATTTTTTAAATATATATATATATATATATATATTTATCAGATTTTCCACTTAATAGAACCTACAAAAATATATACATACATTTGAGTCTACACTTCCCATATTTCATTTATCCAAACATACAGGCATTCCCATCTTTCAAAGAAAATATTATCATCTTTTCCTTGCAGAATCAAACTTAATCTTTCCATTTTGGCTACTTCCAATTAATTTAGCTTCTAACTCTTCTCTTGTGGGTATCTGCTCTTGTTTCCAATATTTTGCAAGTAATATCCTAGCCATTGTTAGTATATATACTAACATGTATTTATTATTTCGCTTTATGTTTTCCGGTATTAAGTTTAACAGCGCTATCTCTGGAGTTAACTCTACTTTCAGGTTCATTATTCCTAATATCGTCTTCTGCACCATCATCCAATATTTGGTGACCTTACCACATCGCCACCACATATGAAAAAATGTCCCCATGTTTGCCTTACATTTCCAACAATTCTTAGAAACATTAGGGTGGCACTTAGCTATTTTATCCGGGGACCAATACCAGCGATGAAATACTTTATAAATATTTTCCTTATAGCTAATAGGAGATTCAGTACTGTTTAGATTTTAGTAATTGCTCTGTCAATCACAAATCACATTTTTAACACAGTGATAATTTTTTAAAAAGTCATGCAATGGGAACCAAAAATTAAGACAAGACTTTTATAAACTATACTGTTCATACCTTGGGAAAATGTCAAAGAACAAACTTAAGAATGATAATATGATTGCAATATAGGTTGACATTTATTGGTTGTTCTTAACATTTTATGATGCCAATAAGAAACACCAGAAAATGTTACTATTTAGAAGGGAATCACCAGGTTTTCAAAATACTTCCTATTCTTTAAAAATCTACTGCTGATGTCTATTATTTAGTAAGATCAATTTTAATATACAGGGCAAGAGAACTTTTTCCCCCTGGAGTGAAAAAATAACAATCCTATTCCAAGAAGGGGAAAACTGATTATTAAAGATGGAAGGAAAGATTTGGCATCTGATAATGGATCTCCAGCATAAGACTGGGAACTTGGCATAAATTGGAGAGCACGTGGCTCAGGAATAGAGAACTGTGGGATTGTGGCTCAGTGACACAGCAAATGCTTTCAACCAGCACTGTTTCCATTGTCTTCATGTGGGTTAAATTAAGGCTTTATTAATTGAAATGGTAGATCTCCATCACAAATATCAGGCTGGATCCAGACAAAATGTTCTACTAAAAAGTGGAGATGTAACTTCCCCTTCCTGTTGCTGACTCCCAATTCTCCTCTTGTGCTATTCAGAGACATCCTGGCTGAGTTCAGACTGGCAGCTCGAAGCGGGAGCCAGTTGTGGCAAAAAAGCCCCGGAACAAAGTTTTCCGGGTTTTCCTGGTCACACTGCGCTGACTGATGCGGGAGCATACCGGGAAGAGGCGCGTGGGAGCGTTCAGACCGCTGGCCCAGAGGCACAGCTGTAAACGGCTTTTCCCTGGTAATTTGGCTATGTGCGCATGAGCACAGCTGGCCGATTTGGGGAGGATCCCATTGTGCCAGCACTGCATTGGGTGGTAGAGCAGAGCACAGCCAATCATATCGCTGCTGCCTTATGCGCAACGTGGGTTGCTCCCAGCTTTTCGGATTGGCATTCACACTTCCCGGAAGCGGAATGATGTGGGATAAATGGGCCTTAGGGATTTGCTACCACTTTCACCAGGTATCTTTTAAACACAGGAGCAAAGCAGAACAGCATGGGTTGACTACGGGTGGAGAACACCAGGCAGATGTGCCTGTGTGAATGTCCCCTTTAATCCACTTGTGAAACGTGGCTATAGCAGGGCAAACTGCCAGTCTGAACTCAGCCCCTCTGTTCCCTCTGGATAAGTATTTCAGGAGATCAACCAGCCATTGCAGGAGGAATCTAAAAAAGTTCTGTTCTGCTGACAGTAGTGTTTTCTTTCAGCAGAAAATTTAGTCTGCATCCAACCCTTCATCTGTAAAGGGTGGGCTGTAACTAGATATCCAGTTAGGTAGCTGTTTTTGGCAACTCTGCCATGTTTCCAAGCTTGGCCACCATCTTCATTGGCTTTGTTTATCTGAGCCTGTTCGTTAATTGTGCTGAGATGTGTCAAGCCTCATCTCCTTCACCCAATGTGAGGGTTTGGTTGATTCTGCTTAGAGATCAAGGGTATTCCCCACCACAAACCCGCCCCTCTGCTCTAGCAAATTATGTGTTGTTTTAGGAATGATCCTTAATTTTCAAATGCCCTAAGTGCTTGCCAATTATCTCTGCCTATATCAACCCACCCCATTCCTGCCATCCCTATTTATGACCTAACCAGTCAAAGATCAGGCCTAGTGCCTAGATTATCAATTATCAGCACTCAGCAGGTTAAAAAAGACACCCATGTGCCCATTCAAGAATACTCCAAAAATTCCAGTTTAAAGAATACAAGATGATCAAGACATGCAAACAACTTACTAGTAAGTGGGTTCTGCTTGTGACCATCCATACAGGTTATGCACATTATAGTGGCTCACAGGTGTGCCATCAGGAAGCTGCTGTTCAGCGCCCATGCATGTTGTCACCATATCCAGCCCTCTCCCTCGTAATGCCAGATCTAAGAAGACGATAAATGTCAAATCATGTTATTAGTTAGACATCCACTGCAGATAATAAATCATGAAAAAACGGTATCTTAAATTTCTTTGTGGCTGCTCAGTTCCTGTAGATTGTATCATTTTCAGAAAGGTACAAAGCAAACCAGGTTCCTTCAACCAGGGTCCAGCGTGGGTCTGAAAAACAATTTAGGGCACACTTTAGAGCAGGGGCCATGTGGTACCCATGGTCACCATGGCATGTGCTGACACTTTTCTTGGTGCCCAAGTGCTTTTAGAAAAAACGGAGCCGGTGGAGCTTTTGCCCAGAAGCAGGGCTTCTGATTGGCTGTGTGTATTCGTAAAAAAATTACACCATAGCAACAAGGATCTTCAGTGTGTGACTGGAGGTAACTTGTGTATTGCTAAATAAATATTATCTAGCATATTTTAGCTGTGTGTAAGCAAGACAATATTTTTAAACAATATGTTCCTTTTAAAAAGCATCCTGTTAAGCAGAGCTTCTGCCTGAAATGTTGAAGAGTTACTATTAGGGTAACGCACCAGCTCACTGCCTGACATATGTTGTTGGCTCTCCCTTCTGTGGCAGCCATTTTGTGGTTGTGCCCACCAACCTGTGTCAGAATTCCAAAGGTACCTGCAGGATGAAAAGGGTTTTGGACTTTTGCCATAGAGGAAAGTTCTCTTAAGCCAATGATTATATCTTCTGTTGATAATTTAAAGTGAGATTATGAGTTTGTATGCCAGTTTCATCCCATATGACCTGCATGGGGTATATGGGTTACACTGCTGAACTGTGATCAGCATACTAGTCTGGGTTCAAATTTCTTTAAACTTTTTGGATTGGCCACTATGTTTCATCCTACCCCACTTCATGGGATTCTTCTGAGGATAAAATGGAGAGAAACCACTACTGCAAGCTCAGCGGAGGAAGGGTGGGATAAAAACAAATTCTCATGGCACTTTTCAAAAAAAGGATAAAGATGCACATTTTTGCCCATAAAGCAGATTTTTAAAAAACTAGATGGGAAATTTTTTAAATATTTTTTTAAAAACATTCAGTGAAAATAGGGCTTTTTAAATCAGGATAAATGAGCTTGGTTCGGTGGAGCATGCTGAGGTAAGTAAAGATTTTTAAAAACTTATTCAAAAGTTCAGGGAGGAGAAACAGGGGAGTTGAGGGCACATATTCTTAAATCCATTATGGGAACCAAAAATTGAGGCAAAATATAAATATAAAGTTCTCTACAAAAAAGCAAGCAATCTGTGATTCAAGAAAATAGAAGCTTATTGTTAGGTTTGTGCATTTAAGAACAAAATAACATAAGAGAAGCCAATGTTGAATCAGGCCAATGGCCCATCTAGTCCAACACTCTGTCACACAGTGGCCAAAATATACCAGGTGCCATCAGGAGGTCCAGCAGTGAGGCCAGGACACTAGAAGCCCTCCCACTGCTGCCCCCTCCAGCACCAAGAATAGAGTGCATCACCTGCCCCAGACTGAGAGTTCCTATCTATACCCTGTGGTTAATAGCCACTGATGGACTTCTGCTCCACGTGTTTATCTAATTCCCTCTTGAAACTGTCCATGCTTATAGCTGCCACCACCTCCTGTGGCAGTGAATTCCATATGTTAATCACTCTTTGGGTGATTCCTTTTATCTGTTCTAACCCGACTGCTCAGCAATTTCATGGAGTGCCCATTTGAGTATGCCAGAGCCAAAATTATGTTTGGGGATACCTGGAATGACCCTAAATACTCCCCAAATTCTAGGAGTAATGAAAATTTATTTCCTGGAATTTCATGGGTGTTTGGAGGAAGCACAAGAGAGCAGAGGGAAAGAGAGGAAGACAGCCCTGGGAAACAGCTGTAACTGGCATCTCTGTTCCCAAGGTCCAGTAGATCTGGCTTCCACTGACGGCCCTTTAAATTTTAAAACTGTAATGAGTGAACCAGCCCTGGATTTTCCATGCCAGTGTTGTCAGATGTACTTGTTCATATGCCTGCACAGGTCTGTAATAATTATTTTGTTTTTGTTTTAACAAGTTTATTTATGATTTTACATTACAAAAAAGAATCACAATATGGTTTCCTCTACAAAAAAATATAACAATATTTATAATTTTCATTACAAACACTCACATACACAAAACAAAGAAGAAAAACAAAGAAATAAATAAAAACCCACAATGTTTTGTATATGTAATATAATTATGGAGTTGTCTGTAATAATTCTTATAGTGCAATCCTATGTAGAGTTACTCCAGTCTAAGTCCAGAAAGGGATCTTGCCTTCTTTCCCATGCCATTTTCATGAGCCAAAACAGCTCTCATGTGTGTGTTTTTCCCCATCTGGTTGTCACACATACATTGACTGCTTGCATGTGCAGTCCATTGCCATGGCAAAAAAAGCCCCTCTGAGGCCATTTTAACTCAGAGAAACAGGGTTGCATAGGGTTGTACTGTTAGAAAAATAACTTTAGATAAATCATGTTGTATGTGGGTTGTTTTTTGTTTGTTTGTTTGTTTTACTTTCTCACCTGGCATATAAGGAGGATAGTTTAAAAGGTGATTTCTGCAGCCACCAATAGCTCCATCAATGAAATTGGAAGGTTCGTTCATGTCCTATGGTAATTTTTTTGAAGGTCACAAAAGAGAGAAAAATTGAATGCCTTATAACTGCTCTGGACTGTGAATTTCAGATGATGCTTTTGTACACAATTAAATAAAAGATATTCCAGTTTGCTCCCCCCCCGAATATGAATGTATTTTGTATTTATATTTAAATGCATATACCACTTTTACAACATAAAAGGCCTCAAAATGGCTTGCCTTTAACAACTGAAACACAGTAACAATGCCATAAAACATCATTTTATAATTAAAAGTTTTCTTAATCATTATACTTGGAAAACAAAACAGCATAGCAGGAATTAATAGCAGTCTAAGTATCCAGAACGTCTAATGGTATAAGACAGGGTCCAATCTGGTAGATTTCTTTTTGGGTGAAAGTTCTGCAGTGCAGGTGCTTCTACTGAAAACAACAACTCTTGAGTGGACAACATGACTACATATGGTGGTGGGAAGCAGAACCATTATGTGGATGTATAGAAAAAAACCCTATCTGCAGGTTTATAACTTAAACACATGTATACTATGTGGGGTGTGTGTGAAAAGACATATATGGAAAGGGGGGACATGGAGAAGTGGAGTAAAATCTTGAGAGAAGATGTATTTTTGCAAACCTTGTTGAAATCGTTGTAAGGAGACAGGTAAGCTTCAGGGATGGGGGTGTGGGGGCCCTAGAGAAAAGGAGCTGCAAGGGAGAAAGGAGGGAGGCATGAGAAAGGAGTCGCCTGAGTAATGTAAGAGGAAAATGTGAATGGAACAGAAGTGACAAGATAGCAATTAAGAGGGGGCAGACTTATGAAAATATTTGAAAAGAACAAATAGCAGCATCTCTGATGTTAATCTTATTTTATGGAACAGGGGTAATAGATGGCAGAAGACCTTCCCTAAGATATTCTGGACCCAGATCAAGGCAGTCCTAAAAAGCATTTTCCTGTCTTGTGTAGGATTCTGAGTAGACCTGCTTATGACTGCACTTGCAAAGTAGGGATATCTTTCAATTTCTCGTTGTGCTGTTTGAACATGAAAATCTTATTATGATTTCACTTTTCTTTGTGCAAATTCAGTCTGTGTTTTCACATCATTTTCTGTTTTTCTCGCACCAACTTTTTTTTAATTAAATGTTTGCATTTTTAGCATGTTGATAAATCAGCATTATGCATATATTACAAATGATACATACTATGTGTAACAAAATAAATCTGGACTGACACGACCTAATCACAAAACAAGTATAAAGCCAACAGTCGTGAGAGTCTGACCCACAGTTCAAACAGTCATCAAGACTTGCAAAGAAAATCTGAAGCACTACAACATCATATACATAAGAAAAATCCTTGAACAAAGGTACATAATCCAATGCCATCCCCGGATTACATAACAACGTTTCAATAATACATCTTCTCCAAGGAGATGTTATACAGCTGCAAAAGCTCTCTGTTTCATGAGTACTAGACAACAAGTCTTAAAGAATATATATTAAAATAGGACACATCTTGGCAAACATTCAGGCTCAAAAACATGCTGCTATGTTTATATTATTTAAGACTTGTTGTCTAGTACTCATGATGTGTTATTGAAATGTTGTTATGTAATCCGGGGACGGCGTTGGATTATGTACCTTTGTTCAAGGATTTTTCTTATGTATATGATGTTGTAGGGCTTCAGATTAGAATACACAGTATTTTCTTTGCAAGTCTTGATGACTGTTTGAATTGTAGGTCAGACTCTCACAAGTGTTGGCTTTATACTTACTATGTGTATACACTGAATCTAAAAACTACATGGCACGCACATACAATAGAAAGACACCTCCCCCCCAATACAGAGATGAGCACTGAACTGAAACCATTAAAAATATGAAGAAATAGAAAAGGAATAATCTCTCATCTCTCCTTTAAAGATCAAAACCAAGACCTTGAACTCATCCTGAATGGAGAGAAAAGAAAACAAAATATGAAGAAGAGCTTGAAGACATTCAGAGTAGCAAATCTCTTGAAGATTTCATACAAAGCCAGCAAGGGAGTAGAGGAAGGAGAGGGAGAGGAGGAGAGTTGGATTTATACCCTGCCCTTCACTCAGAGTCTCAGAACAGCTTACAATCTCCTTCCCTTTCTCTCTCCACTACAGACAACTGTGAGGTGGGTGGGACTGAGTGAAATCTGAGAGAGCTGCTCTTGAGAGAACAGCTTTGAGAGAACTGTGACTGACCTTCTAGCTGGCTTTATGTGGAGGTCTGAGGAATCAAACCCAGTTCTCCAGATTAGAGTCTGCTGCTCTTAACCACTACACCACAGCTGGCTACACCAAACCACTAGACCAAACTGAGGGGTTGCCAACCTCGTGGGGGGGCATCAAGATCTCCCAAAATTACAGCTTATCTCTAGACTACAGAGTTCAGTTCCCTTGGTGAAAATGGTTGCTTTGGAAGGTGGGTCCTGTGGCATTATACCTTGCTGAGGTCCCTCCCCTCCCTAAACCCTGTCATCCCCAGGTTCTACCTTCAAATCTCAGGAATTTCTCAATCGAGGGCTGGCAGCCCTACTCTCAGACCCAGGTTCAAATCCTTACTCTTCCATCAAACTTGCCACACAACTTTGGGCTAGTAACCCTCTGTCAGCTTGAGCTACCTCAAGGGTTGTTGTGCAGATAAAACTGAGGAGGGGCGAATGATGTAAACTGCCCTGAGCTCCTAGCAGGAACATAAAATGTACTGAATTATAATAGCAAGAGGTGTCGAACGATTTATTAATCAGAGAAAAAAAAACAAGATAAAGTGGCTGGTACTTACAGTCCACAGGCCATCAAATTTCAGGGTGTTGTTATAATAGTTCTCTATTTCTCTTTGCCACCATTGTCTTGTGGAATTGCGAAAGAAATCTGGGAAAGCCACATAAGCCCGGTAATGCTAATAAATGACACACAAAGCAAAAAGTTAAAGGGGCATAAATGAGATTGCTGCACATTGTACTTCTCTGGATGGACAAACCACAGAAACAAAACACTTGCCTGAAAAGGCTAAATCAAAGCACTCTCACCATCATTTATAGACCCATGAAACTTAAAATGTTGGAGGGTTGTTTTTTTTAAGTCAAAAACATTTATACTGGAAATAACCCCCTCCCCCCCAAGAAATGAAGAATAATCAGTGAAAGAGGAATGCAAACATACCTCAACCTGGTATTCAAAATCTGCATTTTTATCAATCTCTATATTTGGGTAATCTGGCCACACCTAGTAGAAAAGTTAGACACAGATAAGATGTTACTGTAGGATTTTTGAAGCTACACAGCATCTTAAGGTCTAAATTGTTTCTGTATTCTGTATTATTTCTGTATTCAGTTGGACCTACCTCTACCAATCTGAGAATGGGCTTCAACAGCAGAAACACGCAGGACAAGAACATAAAATTTACACAATTTAAATCTCCTGGCCAAAATCTACGTGATACTATAGGCATTCCAAAGTGCGTGTATATGGCTTAGTCAGGCTTTCAACTCCTTATAGGGCAGGAGCAGGACGATAAAAAAGCCCCTGCTTGCACACTGCCAGTATGGTGTAATGGTTAGATTGTTGAAGTAGGATCTGGGAGTCACACATCCAAATCCCCAGTCTCTCATAAAGCTATCTGTGTGCCCTTAGTGCAGCCAATCTCTCTTAGCCTCACCTAATTCATAGGGTTGTTATGAGAATCAAACTGGGAAAGAAGTATGTATGGCACCCTAAGCTCTTTGGAGGAACAGTGCCATATAAATAAATAAATAAATAAATAAATAAATAAATAAATAACTGTTGAATCTGTCACCATTACAGAGCAAAAGTGGTTATGCTGGCTAGAGATCCAGGAATCTGATTTGGCCAACACTTGTCTAAATAGCTGGTTAAATAAGCACATCTTTGTGTGTGGGGGATGTTATATGTGCATGAATACAGCACAATGGATCTTCAGACAGATCTCCTATTCAGATCTCCCTGCTCAAGAATCACATGGAGTTGGGTGTAGTAAATAAGATGAATACAGTTTTACATCTGCTTGGCCATACCTTTGCCCATGGTATTTCCTTGGTGCCGGGCCATGTGATGAAGACATCCTCAGCCAGCCCATCTGTGAATGCTGGATATGGTGCAGTTTCATTGCCTGATATGGCTGGATCCTGAAAACAAAATGACACTATTCATTCATTCATTCATTCATTTCCCCCATTGCTTATGGCTTGGGGGGGGGGGGAGCCAAGAGGAAGCTAAAAAAACCTACAAAAATCAACTATAGTTCAAAACAAATAAATATAAACAAAGTAAACTCTCAGTGAATATTTTTCATAAGACAGCAATTCATATTACATGGAATCACCAAATTAATTAATTGTGCCTGGTAGATATTGTCCCCCATCTCCATGTGCAGAATATGAAGGCTTTGATTCTGTTTCTTAATTCTGGCCTGGCAGATGTCTTGTGGGAGACAGAGTTCCAGAAGGAATGTATTATAGTGGGGGGGAGGATCTTGGAGAGAAGTGATCTACTCTTCAATGGACGGAAGATCTGAGCAGGGTACAACCACATAATCTCCAATCACAAACATGTAGGATTAAACAGTGGTATGTATTTCTTCATACAATGCGTAATGATAATATAGCAAAGACAATTGCTATATAAACTTACATAATTGTAAGTTTATATAGCAATTGTCTTTGGTTCAGATGGCTTTACAATGGTGTTGAATAAACTCATGTATATCAACAGCTATTAGCCGTGATAACTAAATGGAACTACCAGGTTCAAAGGCATTGTACCTTTGAATAGCAGTTGCTGGCGGGGTGGGTTGAGTCAAACATCAGTCCATGTGTGAACTTTCTGTCTGGCCAATGTTTGGAAAATAATGCTGGTCACTATGTCAAATCCAGCAGGGCTCTTATGTTATTAATTTGTCCTTGAAAGGTAATATATACTATCCACCAATGCATAGGGAAAGCAAAACAAGAATGATGAAACTACAAACCAGGATGATGATAAATCTTCTGCTATCATTATGTATTTGATCAACTAAAGCAGGAAGACCTTGAAAGTGTGGGCTCAGTGTGAAGTCAAGTTGCCGTTCCATATAGTCAATGTCTGTATATTGCACATCCTGTGTTAAAACCAAAGCAATGAAGATATGCAACATTAACTTTTTTTGCTCAGCAGTGAAAATTATCAATAGATTACACCTTCAATAAATGCTAACGCAATTTTGCAGACTTGGGCAGCCATCTTTACAGCTGCTATAAATCTGATCAAGTTTGCGACTCCCCACGGCACAAGCTGGAACAACGAAAATTTGAATTCCCATTAGATTATTAATTACAGTTCTAGCATGCAACAATGAAACTTATAAGGTTAAACATTAGGCAATTAAGTTTATGATGCATGACACATTAAAAATACTACACTGTACTGCCCTTCAATTTCTTTCTTCATTATTAGTGTGTGCTGTTATCGAAATGACGCTTATGAACAAAGGGCTAAAGGAGATTAGGGGATTTGATGTTCTCTTTAGAGTATTCAAAGTCAATACTATAATAATGCACCATATATGCATCCAAAATCTTTGTTATCCAAGTTCTCATAAATATCTACCTCTACATGAAGTTCTGTATTAGTATAATCCTGCATAAAGCGTACTGGTTTTTCATTTTATGCAGAAACCTTAAATATGAGATAAATGATATATTCCATATGAGACTCCTCTCAAAAAGAGATGGGTTATCAATGCCAGGGATAAAGTTTCCCCTTCACTGTAATGTGTTTCTCATGTGTTGGGCCCACAATATCCTGAGACAGTCCCAAGGCAGTCATGGGGGCGAAAAAGTCCTAAGCTTGATCTAACAAGAATGCATCTGCATGGATGCTGAAATGCAAGAGCCAACAGTCTGTGGGTCACCATAGTGTCTGTTAGTAGCCTCCACGGGGGTCTCAGGATCCCCCAGAATTACAGCTCATCTCCAGACTACAGAGAACAGTTCCCCTGGAGAAAATGGCTACTTTGGAAGGTGGGCTCTACGGCACTGTACCCCCTGAGGACCTTCTCCTTCCTCAGCTCCATCCCCAAACCTCCAGGAGTTTCCTAACGTGGAGCTGGCGACCATAACTGTGCAGCATTAGGAGAAAATGGCTACTTTGGAAGATGGACTCTATGGCACTGTATCCCCTGAGGACCCTCTCCTTCCTCAGCTCCATCCCCAAATCTTCAGGAGTTTCCTAATGTGGAGCTGGCAAACATAACTGTGCAGCATTAGGAGAAAATGACTACTTTGGAAGATGGGCTCTACAGCACTGTAACCCCTGAGGAGCCTCTCCTTCCTCGGCTCCATCCCCAAATCTCCAGGAGTTTCCTAAAGTGGAGCTGGCAACCATAACTGCTCCCATCTCCCACCAGTGGCTGGGGGGGGGGGGCCCTGGCAACACCAGTCTCCATGATCTCTGCAAGCTCAGAAAGAGCACTCACTGGAAAGCTGCATGACCAGTAGACCAGTAAGATGCCCAACCTGTCCTTTGGTCCCAGCACAAGGTACATACAATCAAAGCTGGTAGAACTTGGTCTGAAAGAAATATTGATGGACTATCACAGCAGCCCTACTCTCCACCCCATCCCACAATTCGAGTCTGATGGAAGATGGCATAGCCAGCTAGTGTCACCTAGCTATGTCCGAATTAAGATTAACTTCATTCAGCCATTTTGGTGTAGTGGTTAGTGTGTCAGACTAGGATCTGGGAGACCCAGGCTCAAATGCCCCCTCAGCCATGGAAGCTTGCTGGGTGACCTTGGGCTGAATACACTCTCTCATCCTAAGTGACCTCACAGGACTGTTGTAAGGATATGGTGGAGGAGACAGGAATTATGCAAACCACTTTCTCCCACTGGAGAGAAAGGCAGGGTGAAAATGAAGTAAATAAATTAATAAAATGAATCTTCCAGCCAGGTCACTATCACACAACAAGCATGGGCTTTCTTCTCATCCTAAAGATTATGAATCAAAGAAGACTTTATTTTTTTTTTTCATTGACTTGGCACACTACAACATCAAAGTGTGGGAAACACTGGCAGTCAACATGCCCTTACATCCTGAGTCGGGACGAAGATTGGAAAAGAAACAAACTCAGTCTCTCTGTCTGCATATCTCTCAATATTTATATTCCTCCCACTGCTGCATCTTCAGTGCTCTAACTGCACTACAAGCAAAAATGAAATGTCCCCCAGAAGCAGTTCAAAACAACAAGCTGCCAGCAAAGTCTCTCAGTCCAGTCAGAAGCAAGCTTCAGGGGGGAAAAAACATACACACAAAATCAGACAATACACTGTCCCTAAAAGCATGGAGGGGAAACAAAATGGAAAAAAGCCTTCTTCCTCAGCTGTTGGGTTTTTTTTAAAAAAAATGTCTGGGATTGGCTGTTCTGTCTTTAGGCAAGTTCTTAAGATGTTCTGTCTCTCAACTGGCATCAACTGGCCAGACATGGGCTGTGAGTCATAGCCTTAATGTAGTGGTGATGCAGTTACAATTTATTCTTTGCTAAAAGTTTTGTTTGGATTTTCATCAGCAACACACCACAACTACAAAATACCTACATAGGGTATCTTCGATTCCTTCATAGCAAAATAGACTTCAGCGACTTCAGAATCATTTTGATATCCATAGCGGCATAGCTGGAATCCCAAGGCCCAATAAGGTGGCATTACTGGTCGTCCAATCAACTACAGATAATACAAAAAAATGTGTTTTCAAAATTCAATCAGGAAATGATGTAGGGAAGTGATATAAACAATAACATCGCCCTGTTTGAGTTGAAGTTTCATGGGCCTGCCATGTCTAACAACTAGTGACCCCAGAGAGGTGATGTGGACTTTCATCTCTATCAAAAGTTGCATTTAGCCAGTTCATTTGTGTCAGCATGAAGATCAAAGATGTCTACATTGTATGAATATGTGCTGGACAGAGGCCCATAACTTCTAATATTACATCTGTCTTACTTTGGTATATTGCTGAACCACTTGTTCTGGAGTTGGCCCCAGAACTACGTAAAAGTCCAGAATTCCCCCAATTGTACGGTATGTTAAAGCAGGTGTTGGCTGGAAGGTGACATCTGGAAAATGCAGAAAATAAAATAAGTTATAATTGATTAAAAGTTCTGAATGAATCAGCCCGCAATAAATAAAGTGTATTATTTTAAATTATTTAAAAGATGGATTTTTTTTTACCCATAGCATTACTGTTCAGCAAAAGAACACCATGAGCATTTCCTTCGTTTTCAAGGCCCATGTAGAAGGGGTGGAAACCGTATGAATTCAATTTATACTGTAAAAATGCAAAAGAGACAAAAACTATCATTTTCCAGCATCTATATATTTTTCTTCAGAAACTCTTTGCCTGCTTTTAGTAACAGTCAGTTAACTGAGTAATGTATTTGCTATTGATCATTACATTTGTTATCAAATGTACTAATTTATTGTAAAACAGTTGTACACTCTGTCCCAAAGGGTTACAAAGATATCAGATACACAAACATCCAGACACAAGTACACATATACATCTGGGTTTGATTCCACAGAAGATTCCTCCAAGTGGAACAGAGAGTGATCTTTGCTGAGTCCCTCCTCTGGAAGTAGGTCTCCTACTTCCCCCTCATGCTCTGAGTGGCAATGGGAAACAGAAGCTGGGGACAGAGGATCCCCTGGCAACCCTAGCTCCAATGCATCTTATTCTGCAAACTATGTAAAACAATGTTTTCTATAACTTTTCTATAAAGGTAATAGAGCTACACTATAACAGAATGGCTCTAGAAGGCACTTTATAAAGGGAAAGGGACTCTGGTTGGCGTTTTAGGGCATATTATCTGGTTGCTGCGCACATTAAACAGTTGAACAACTTCTGAGTCCAGTGGCACCTTTAAGACAACGAAGTTTTATTCAAGGTATATGCTTTCGTGTACATGCACACTTCTTCAGATACTGTGAAACTAGACTTTCTCAACCATTACATATAGATGGGGAGGGTTAGTTGACAGGAAGGGCCAGTTAGAGTCAAGATGCATATGTAACTGGGTAATTATAGCTGAGATTAGATTAAAGCAGTTGGTAAGACCTGTAAATAGCAGTAAATTAGTATACAAGTATAAGAGTTAACAAGCAGCTGTGAGAACCATTTGAGTCCAGTGGCACTGCCAAGACTGGACTCAAACCACTCCTCACATCTATCTGTTCACAGATCTTACCAACTGCTTGCATCCTGACTCTAACTAGCCCTTCCTGGCAGCTAACCTGGCCCCCTCTACCTATAAGTAATGGTTGAGGAAGTCTTGTTTTACCGTATCTGAAGAAGTGTGCATGTACATGAAAGCTTATACCTTGGATCAAAAATTGTTAGTCGTAAAGGTGCCATTGGACTCAAACTTTGTTCTGCTGCTTCAGACCAACATGGCTACCCACCCGAATCTCAACAGTTGTCACTGTATTGTTTTCTACTAATGTCCTAGTATTTTTTTAATTATACCTGCACTATATATTGGCCTACACTGTGTAATCCTCATTAAGTCTCCGTGAGAAAGGCAGACTATAAACACAATAAATAAATAAAATAAAATTTAACAGCAGAGCATAGGAGGCAGATGGCTGCTAACTAGTCAAGGCTTACACTGTTTCAAGTAGGCAGTCCTGAGCTGCTTTAAACTCTGGGAGGGAAAAGACAGGCTGCAACATCTTGCCTAGTTAAGTCCTGAGTTCTGAATAGCTACTCACCCCCCCACCCCTTATCAAACCACAGATGACTTATGTTGACCTCATAGTATTTTCAAGGCAAGAGACATTCAGAGGTGGTCTGCCAATGCCTTCCTCCATATTACCACCCTCGTATTCCTTGGTGATCTACCATCCAAATAGTAACTAGGGCCGGCCCTACTCAGCCTCTGAGATTTGATGAGATCGGGCCAGCCTGGGCTACCCAGTTCAAGGCAGCTGCATAACACTCAACATAATTTTTATTTAGCAAATTGAGGCATTTTACATTTCAGCACTCCATGATTTCTTTCTTTTAAAAAAACACCACATTTTGTGCATTAATAAAATCTTAATGGATTTTATCTGCTTCAGAAAGAAACTTAATCTGAACTCATCTCCCCCACACAAGTGAGAGGGATGATTAAAGAACAGTCATATAAACATCAAGAACTTCACTTACACCAGGAGGCTGATCATGAGTGAACATTCCCCAGGTTTGCCAGTTCATATCCCTCCGGTATTGAGTGTGTTCGGTTTCTCCAAATCCATACACATACTGTGATGGAAGGCGAGTAGAAATCTGAATGAACATGTTGCTGAAGGTGAAGCCAGGCACATGAGAATCCCAGCTGCAAGAGAAGCATGGTTACTCCATATTGTCATGAGAAAAAATGCTTCTTATGAGCAGAACTGAATAAAAAATTAACCTGGATTAACCAATGATATCAGAATAAACAAATACAATTTTCTGCCATGTTTTCCGTGATAAGGTTCACTGGTTGGTGCTTCATCGGATACCATAGATCTCAGGTGATGGTAAAATGTAATGCCACACATGTAGCAACTTTAAAAATACAAAATGGGGGGGATGGCAGCTTCAAACAGTGACTAAACTGTATAGAACTTTTCAGACTGCAATATATAAGTACAGAATTATTTATTGCAGTCACACATAGTATTTTATAATCCTTGTATCTGTATTGTTGTGAGCAACATCTAATCATTCTTTGTGTGTGTGTGTTATCTCATCCATTCCCAATGTCTTGTTTGATAACAAACAAGTTAAAGAACCTTTCAAAACAATAAAGTGTGACCTTCAAACTTTTCTGTCTGCCACAGAGAGCCAGCTGAAATATTTAGAATATTTAGTCCCCTTCTGTTGCCACCTTCTGTCAGTGAGTGAAGACTTTGTTTTGTTGGACATTCCCTCAATGATCCCTCCTTCCTCACCTATGTTTTATACTTCACATATGCTTTGACTGTTTTTAACTCTTTTTACATTTGTTTTAATGGGATAAGTTTACGAGGGGGGGTTATTTTAATGATTTTATAATGTGTTTTATCATGTATCTTTTAAATTGTTAGCCACCTTGCTGGCCCTCAAAAGGGCAGAAAAGGATAAATAAATTTGTAAATAAATAAATTTGTAAATAAATAAATTTGTAAATAAATAAATAAATAAATAAATGTTTTAGGTATCCTGGTAGAAATAATATCTAAGATGGAACTGACGCATATAGAACTGTAGATGTCAGTCATGACATTTCGCAGGAATGAAACATTCACTAGAGATCACAAAACTGCCTTAACACAAATAAGGCAGATATCAAGATGGCTAATCTAAGCCACTTCAACAATCTCCAGGATTTATGGCACAATAATAGTTAAGCACAGGATGTGCCGAGTGCTATACAAGTACAATATAATAAACTTAACCATCCCTATGTGTATAATAGTGTTTTCTGTACAAAATAAAAACTAACCTGCTACTGAGAAACCAATACAATCCAATACAACTTGATAAATATACAAAATATCCCCAAATAACCATAACATAAGAAGCACTTATTGTCAATCATATTTGGTTTATAAATCACAAATCAGTTTTTCTTCTATATATTTTTCCTCCTTTTTTTTCAGTTGGTTGCAAGTTTATTCCTCACCCCATCCCCATACCTAATAGGATTACAGGCAGGAATGCTGGAATGTATATCATAGTTCCATGGTCCCGTCTCCCCGCTGGTTGATAATACATGCTAAACAAAATGTATTAATAAAAACAATGAAATCACTTACATAGTTGTTCCTGTGCTTCTCCGTATGATCTGTATGCCAAATGGTTCATTCACAATTTTTACATCATAGAGCCGTCCACTTGTAACTGTCGGGGTGCTTGGTGTGGACAGTGGTACTGGAACTTCATATCTTTGGTTGTTGGGATCTTTGATCTATGAACAAGATGGAACCTTAAAATGTGCAGAAATAGTATATTCTTTGGGTCATTACAATCATTACATTATTCTTTGGGTCATTACAATGGCCTTCATGCATATATGGGTCAACACAGAACACCAGTTTAACTATTGTGAGCCTAAAGTGGAAATCCTTCCACATAACATAAGAACATAAGAACATAAGAACATAAGAGAAGCCAATGTTGAATCAGGCCAATGGCCCATCTAGTCCAACACTCTGTCAAACAGCGGCCAAAATATACCAGGTGCCATCAGGAGGTCCAGCAATGGGGCCAGGACACTAGAAGCCCTCCCACTGCTGCCCCCTCCAGCACCAAGAATAGAGTGCATCACCTGCCCCAGACTTAGAATTCCCATCTATACCCTGTGGCTAATAGCCACTGATGGACTTCTACTCAATGCTTCATTTGCACATGAAAGCTTATACCCTGAAATACCTTGAATAAAAGTTTGTTGGTCTTAAAGGTACCACTGGACTCAAACTTTGTTCTAAGAAAATACAGTTACCTTGAACTGCAACATGTTGTCAGTATGGAATATCACATCTAAGCTCAGAAGGTCAACAGCTGATGAATTATCATATGGGTTAGGGATGCTGGTGTTTCTGAGGAGGTTAGCTGAGGTACCATTAGGACGTTCCACAAGGTTGCTGACAGTATAACCATAGTTCATGGGATAATAGCAGAGTGGAACACCAGGAACAGAAGAAAGCTGAAATAAAATGCAATCTCTAAGTAGTCAGTATTCTATGAGACACTCCTATGCTTTCAATTTTTTTGAACAGATCCCCCTTCAACCCTTGGGCAATAAGGGCACATGCATAAATGGGATACAATGACTGTTGCAGCATTAGGAGAGCTGTGCACACCTATAATTTCCATGACAAGTGCACATTATTCTCCTAGTGCCTGGACATACAAGGCCCATAAGTCTCCTAGTCCTCCCATCAGCCTGGTGCACTGCTTACATATTCATACATAAGCACTGAATTGTGAAGGGAGAAACAGGGCTCCAGTGAGCCATTGGCAGTGCATCTATAGACAGGGGGTGAATCCATGCTAGGATGGACCATGAACTTAGATTTTACTTGCTATTCTGATGTCATTTATAGGATTACATTTTGAACTGTATAAACTTCCTTAAGCTTTCTATGAAAGCAGACTGCAAACTGTAGACACAATTCACCGCCAAGGACAGATTGCAAATATTGGGAAGACCTCTCTGTGCTCGAGATACCAAAGAGCTCACCTCAAGAATCCCTTGCTGGGGTCACCATAGGTCGGCTGCGACTTGACATCACTTACATATATACATAATGCCATAAGAGTCAGTGTTCCCTCTCAGCCAAGTTAGTGTGAGCTAGCTCACAGTTTTTTAGCCTTCAGCTCACACATTTTTGTCTTAGCTCAGGAAGGATGGCTCCAGAGCAAATTAATTTATGCAGTAGCCAAATCACTCGCTCACAACTTTAATGCCAGTAGCTCACAAAGTAGAATTTTTGCTCACAAGACTCCACAGTTTAGAGGGAGTATTGGATTAAGATTCCACCTCCAAAGAAGTCATTTAATCCAGAGGAACTGATCTCCATATTCTGGAGATCAGTTGTACTTCTGGGAAATCTCCAGGCCCCACCTGGATGTCGGCAGCCCTAAAATGATCAAAAGAGCCATGTGACAGAAGTAGAAGGAACCAGAGTCTACATCTGTCTGTGACAAAAAGGACTACTGAATGACCTCACCTCACTATCCTGCTGCCCTTTCAGTGCTCATCGAAAGAGTAGCAGGAGGCATAACACTCTTGCAGCAGGTACTATACAAAAGTGGCAAATACCACTCTACAGGGTCCTAGCAGGTAAGACTCTGCAAACCCCTTGAAGGTTCCAACCCATGGATTAAAGTCCATGGCTCTATAGGAGAGGAATGACGGTCATGGTCAATTAATGTACTTAGTGCAGTAAGAAATGGTTCCCTTCATCCTCTTCCAAGCATATCACTTCCACATACCTCCCAGATACAACCACGCTCTTCACAACTGGCTTGAGATGGTTCTGGGTATGGATGGCAGTTGAACCTTTCATCTTCTGGAAGTCTCTCTTCAGGAGGCTGCCCCCACGTTAATGAATATGCTTGCCCTAGGTTAAGCTGAAGGTCTTTAATGTGCAAGACCTTCAGAAATAATAATAAAAGGCAACAATGAAGCCAGGAATTCCATTTTACATCTTTTTTTGTGTAATCTGAATTAGGACTACATCTTTATAGCTACCTGTACAACTGTAGTAGTATAGTAGAAGAGTGGGGGGAGATGGACCTTTCTGAATTCTTCTGCCAGAAGCAAGTATGAAGCAATGCCCTTATGGTACAGAAGCTAACTGGAACTGGAGGGTTCCTTGTCCATTCCATATTAGACAAATTATGTAGGTCAAATGACCAGAATTTGGGAGAGAGGGAGATCATCAGAACAAGAGGTTGAGAAGGGAAAGCTTGACTCTGTGCTGGGGAAGGCAAGTTATCCAAGATGTGGTGGTAAACCCTGGCTCATTGGCAAAATTAGGGAGAACTCTCAGCCAACTAGAAAATCAGGCCAGTGGTTAACTCTGATTTTGGACATACCCAACTAAGAACACTCAAGGAAGTGTAATGCATGCCATATTTTTCTAGTTGGGTCGGCAGAGACAATTGATTCCCTGCCTGAATGTTCCTGTTTCTAAGGGCTGGTACTCAATGGTCTCTTTCTTTAACAAGAGATCACAAAGAGGAAATGATTTTCTTCACAACTGATCACCACCCAAAACAAATAAAAATAAATTAGGGCACACTGAACCATTTTGGGGACTGAGGGTAGATTTAAGAACACGTACAGAGAGAATTTATTGAAGTAAGTGTTTCTGATTTTTTTTTAAATTAAGATGATAGTAAAACTGAAATTGTACCCAATCCAGAGACTAAAAGAAAAAGAAACCCTCTCTAATTCAGTTTCAAAATTATTATCTTACCTTAGTTGTAAAGTTATATGTTGATGTATGATCAGATTGGATCTCTTGACCATACTGATACACTATAACCCTGGGAGAAAAGGAAGATTCTACGCCAAGGATTTTAATTTCAGTAAATTTTAAGTTGTTGGGGTCATGATATCCCGAGTGGGCCACGTTGATGTCCAATGCATGCTGAAAAACAGATTTTTCTTATATTTCATTTATGACTTCACAGTTGTTCACCTTTACCACTATCTTGCTCCACCTTCTTTTAAACACATAAGTTACTTATTATCTTATCTATTCAATATAAATATAAACAGCATTCAAAGCCCAAGTGAACTGGTTCTAACATCTGCCATGGTTTTATACTAGTTTAGGGTTGCCAGCTCCAAGATGGGAAGTTCCTGGAGATTTGAGGGAGGAGTCTGGGGAGAGCAGAGTGTGGGGAGGGAGCTCAGCTGGGACATGATGCCACAGAGTTCACCTTCCAAAGTTGTGGTTTCCCCCAAGGGAAGTGATCTCTGTCACCTGGAGATCAGTTGTGATTCTGGAAGAACTCCAGCAGTTGGCAACTCTAAGCGGGCCTAATATATTGCTTTGAAGTCTCCTGCTAGACCCTAGCTGAACATTAACTTCTTCTTGCCAATTTAAGAAAGACTATTTCTTTTTTTTTAAAACCCTTATCACTAAACCTGTTGACTGCCACCTTCTCTCTCTCTCTTCTCAGCATAAATGCCGTTTTCCAGTTAACTTATTCCAGCCCTAGCTGAACATTTAACTTCTTCTTGCCAATTTAGGAAAAAACTATTTCTTTTTAAAAAAAATAAACACCCTTATCACTAAACCTGTTGACTGCCACCTCCTCTCTCTCTCTTCTCAGCACAAATGCCGTTTTCCAGTTAACTTATTCCAGCCACAGAATTAGAATCTTTTTGACTCATGCAGCTATATATAATTTATTTTAACACTTCCGTCACAAGGGAATTCCACAGTCTTGGAGCTATCAAGAAATAGCCTCTGTTCCATGAAACTACTTGTCAGATTTCAAAACGTGGGGAACATGAAGCAGGACTACTCACAATGATCTCAATGGCTGGTCAGGCTCAACCTTTGGGTGCCCTGGTCACAGACTATTTAGGATTTTAGAGATAAAGCAGCTGCACATAACCAAGGAACCCTGTAGCTGAGAGGCTGCTACACACACAATCACACCTTTCAAATTATTACAGTCCGAAACACTGAGAAAAAGGTTTCTTAAGAGTGGACTCTTTAGTGATTTGACATGGGTTCCTTACCTTTTGTGATCACAGGATCACATTGCCTTATTAAATTAGCACTGAACAACAATACAGAAGTCGTTAGATGGAAAACATCCTACTGACTTCATTAATCTCTGCAACTATTACCTCCCCCCCCCCAAAAAAAAAGTTTGTTTATTACATAGAGAAAATAACTAACTGTCCAAAATACTAAATCTGCTATGATTCTTAACAGTCTGTTCAGGAAACACAGAGAATAATCCAGTACAGATTACAGTCCAGTTGTTTTGCAGGTACAAATATACAATTTTATTTGTTGAAGGGTGGGATCATCAATGTTTGTTGCATCTGTAACAATCATATATCTAATAGGGTCCTATCTCATATCTCCTTATAAAATACTATATCCTTAGTGAGCAATAATACAGCTGAGCTGACATCAGTATCAAAGGCTTCTATTCCTAGCTGGTCCATATTTGAACGCATTACATATGTATGGAATTATAATGTTCCATTTTATCAAATCAGGAGACTGAGATTTTAATTGAAAAGGTTTCTCCTTACTAGGTATCTATCAAGAAGAAAGCAACAAACAAGCATATAGACTGAGCTTTATATGGCAATACCCTTGCAGTGCTAATAGTAAATATTAGCAAAATAAATTTCTTCTCCTCCACGATTAACATTTCATGACTTAACAGGGATGCCAAATTAAATATGAAGCAGTAGTGCCAGGAAAGCTATTATGAAGGGCCGCTATTTTAGCATTCTCAAAAAAAAAAAAGGGGGGATAGAACCATTGTTTATTATTTTTGCCCTGTGAATAGAACTGCTTTTCACTCAATACCATGCATAATAGCAGAGTAATCATATTCCATAGCTAGAACAAATATGAAAAAGAATGACACCTTGACAATGTCGATACTTATTATATGCATTTCAACTCACTGGCTTCCTTATTCCTTATATAGATCTATTTTACTATAGAAGGCATTTAACACAGGGGAAAGAAAGCTCTAATTTGAACTGGATTCATTTGATTCTATTTTTTATTCTATTATTCTTACTTCCAATACTTTAAAAAGGCTAACATGAATTCCAAGGGAATTAAAATTCCTTCATTCAGATAATTAGACCCTAGTTCTGCAGTCCCCAACCTTTTTGAACTCATGGGCACCTTTGGAATTCTGACACAGGGTGATGGCACAACCACAAACAGCTGCTGCAAGAGGTATGGCCAACCACTGCTGTGGGGCACTCAGAGAAGATCACACAGGGAAGCCAGGCATGTTTGCCTGGCTCCCCTTCCTGTCTCCAGCCAGCCCAGGCTGCCTGAAGATGGGAAGGGGACCCAGGAAGACATGCCCTCCTTTTCCCCTGAGCCTCTCCTTTTGTGGAGAGACTCAGGGGGATTTAAATGCCTGGCTTCTGTGCACAATCTTCTCTGAGTGCCCTGCAGCCACAGCCGCAGGGCACTTGGAGAAGATCACATAGAGAAGCCAGACATGTCTGCCCAGCTCCCCTTCCTGTCTCCAGCCAGCCTGGGCTGCCTGGAGACGGGAAGGGGAGCTGGGCAGACATGCCCTCCTTTCTCTCTGAGCCTCTCCACTTTTGTGGAGAGACTTGGGGGGGTTAAATGCCTGGCTTCCACACACGATATTCTCCGCATGCTCCGCGGTCTTCTCTTAGTGCTCACGCAGGGAAGCCAAGCATGTCTGCCCATCTCCCCTTCCTGTCTCCAGCCAGCCTGGGCTGCCTGGAGATAGGAAGGGGAGCCGGACAGACATGCCCTCCTTTTCCCCTGAGCCTCTCTGCTTTTGCAGAGAGACTGGGGGCGGGGCGGAATTAAATGCACGGCTTCCTGCCAAGGTGGGCTGGGGGTTACTGAAGCAAGAGGGGGTTTAAAATTTAAACCCCTTTCTTTCTGGTGTCACACCACGGGGGCAGTGTGACTCTAGAGGGAGGGTGTCTAAACTTGAAACCCCCTCTCGTTTGGCTTCCCCTCCACTCTGCCTTGGCAGGCTGGCTGGGAATGGGAAAGGGAGGCTTTTGAAGATGCCTCTCCCCCTTTTTGCTTCCCCTTCTGACACACTTCTGGTGAGAGAAACAGAGTTTTTAGCATATAGTGGCTGTAAGTGCAAAATGGGAAAAACCCAAGCGTGCGATAATATCATTGCTGAAGTGAATTAGGACTCTCTCTCTCTCTCTCTCTCTCAATGGCTATAGTATTCAAGCACTGCCAAAATAACTGATATTTATTAAGCTTATAGCTGAACATTATCTGGTTCTTAAAACTAGTATACAGCCTTAAAAGTATACATACCTGACTTGCATTAAATGTATGTAAGAAGTAAATGCCATTCTCATATGCATCTGTAATAAGAAAGTAGAACAAAATATCCTTTGTGATTGTTGTATTATATGCGTAATAACTAAATATGTTTTCTTAAGATATGATAGACTGTTGATATATGCTAGACTACGGAAGAGGGCAACCGAGATGATTAAGGGGTTGTAGCACTTTCCCTATGAGGAAAGAATGAAGAGTTTAGGAAAGAGACAACTAAAGGAGGACACGATCGAGATTTATAAAATTATCCAGGGGGATACAAAGAGTTGACAAAGATTTTTTTTTTTTCTCCCTCTCCCAAAAACTAGAAATCAAGGACATCCAAAGAGGCTATTTTCCAGTGCTGCTATGACCCAGCTTTATCCCATGAAGGCTTCCATACACTGAAATAAGTAGAATAGTTTCAGTTCTGCTCCAGAAGTAGTGGGATTGCACCCATCCTGCTTGCACTATTGTCTACATAAGTTTCATCTAATCACAACAGACTTATGGCTACCCCAGTAAGGAGCTTCCAAGGCAAGTGAGAAGTGGTTTCCTGTAGCCTTTCTCTACAGAGTCTTTCTTGATGGTTTCCTATCCAAGTTTCTGACCCTGATTAGCTTCCAAAATCTGACAAGATAGGGCAGTACTATACCATTCCACATCCTGAGTACTGTTCACATATTGCCTTTCCAAGGCTAACAACTTATTTGTTTGCTATAAAATTTATTTGTTTGCTATAAAATTAAACAATTTATTTGTTTGCTATAAAATTAAACAATTAAAAAAGGTTCCTTCCCATGCCAGAGTTGCTACATTTTGGTATGATGATCCTAACTTAGGAAGAAGAGATATTATGGACTCCTCTCATGTTATCTAGGTCTTGCTTAATATGATATATTAAAGTATCCACGTGCACTGCCATATGTCCTTCAACTCCACACAGCACAGTTAGTAGTCCTCCTCCAGTTTAAGTGACGTTCTCCTGGAGGAAGAACCACTTAAATTGGAAGAAAGCTCCTTAGGCTGGCGTGGATTGGGAGAATACATGCCATTATCTTAGTGACCCATACACTGCCACTGTAAATAGGTCAATATACTTCATACATACCAATTTTTGTTCCATCATCCCAGTAAAGAAGCCCCTGAGCAGCTTCATTATCATCCAAAGCGACTGTAAGACCCATTGGATTTTTTCGGCTAAAAACAACATAAGAACACTACAACAGTAATGTAGCTTTCACAGTTCTTTCAAATTAAGCTAAACATGTTTGGGATATTATTTCTGTCTTTCTGCAATATCTGGAACATCTGATACATTCCATCTTATTTTTATTCTATTTTTGTTGTAGGTATTTATCACCACTGTGCCTATTGTTTGGCTTAATCTATTCCCATGGGGGGGGGAGTAGGCAAAAAAGCCCACAGCTCATCTGACTGTACCTGGCTTTGGTATTTAGAGCTGGCAGTTGCCATGGGATAATGTATCCTCCTCTGAGGTGAAGGTTGATATGATCCATAGGTGCTTGTAAGCGTTTTAACAGCTTCCTCTGTCCTATGTCTGTATCCTGCAAAAAACAAATAAGCTCAGTGTGATCTCTAAAATCATAAACACATGTATTCTACATGGGTAAGTACAATTATATATTATTATTAAGTGATCACCCCTCCTAAAGTCCAACAAATACCATTGAGCTATAGATAACTTCATTCTTTTCTCAGTTGTTTCACCTCAGCCTTGTATTGCCCAGACTCAAATTACTCTTGGACCCCAACCCATAGAAAGTCAATCATATGTAAACCATCTGCAAATTAAGGGGTCTTTAATTAGTTGTGCTCTCCTTAAGTGCTACTAACTTCTCCTGGATCCTTTCAAATGGGTTTTTCAAAGCTATGGTATTATACATTGATTAAGATTAAGGGTGAACAGATTTCTCCTTTATTGTTCTGGAATGGCACTGTCTACACTTTTTTGCTCCTTAATTCTGGTTCAGCTAGGAGAATTTCTCTAACTAATTCTACAACTCAGGTATTGTGAAGTTTGCCACAGCTTTTATTTTTTGGCAGCTCATTTGCATGCCCCCACCATGCTACCAGTGTTCCCATGTGCATTGATTAAAATCATAGACTCACCCCCTTGTTCAAAGCAGGATCAGCCTAGAGCATCCCTGACAAGTGCTTGTCCAGTTGCTGCTTAAAGACTGCCAGGGAGGGGGAGCTCACCACCTCCCTAGGTAGCCGATTCCACTGTTGCACAACTCTTACTGTAGAAAAGTTTTTCCACAACACTATTGGTGGGGCAGATGTGAGCCTCAATGGACAGACAATCTGGAAGGAGTACTTTACTCTCAGTTAAGTCTGGGTTGTTGTTTTTTTTTTTTAAATGCCACTCCAGAAAACCAGCAGCCATTTTCACATCTTTTCCCCGTATGCAGAAAAGATGGCTGGGGGCATTTTATTAAAGGGATGATAAAATGGGACCCCTATTTCCAATTCATGTGAAACTTTGGGAATCTTTAGAAGGGAGAATGGACTATGTTTTGATACTATTTGGAGAGAAACATCTGCTCAGGAAAATCTGCTATTCCACCCCTCATGAATATCAATGGATACACAATCTGATCTTAATGAAAATGGAAATGGCACATGAGAAGACTTCATGATACATTTCTGAGAATTCTTAAACCAATACACCTTTCCCTTCTTAAGTTATGAAACAGATTTAAAATGGGATTTTTTTTGTGGGCATGTCTAACTATCATGAAGTGCATTTATACACCTAGTCTATCTTTTTCTTTCACCTCTCCTGCCTCATAGCTGACAGCTCTATGGATGACTGGCACAGTGATTATATATATAAAAATCAGTTTGCACAATTAAAATGCAACATTAAAATCTGTTTAAAACTGCAGAACCCATAGCAGCAGCATACATGATGACTTGCTTAAAACAGCAGCCCTCTCCAAAATGCTTGTTGAAAATGGAATATCTTTACTTGTTTCCAGAATTTAAGGAAGAAAGCTGCTGAAGTTCTCTTTCAAAGGACACTATTGCTCAGAAAGCCTCCCTATTCTTCCTATCAATTCAGCCACAAACAGAGAAGGATCACAGAACAGAATCAGGTGAGGAGAAAATACTTTCTTACGTTGGGACCAGCTTTGTAGGATCTAGGGACTGGTGCATTCCAGGCTTGATTTAGATATTGCATTTGACATGTATGATGCAATCCTAAACAGCATTATACCCATCTAAGTCCATCAATAAACCCATTCTAAGCCCATTGCACTGATAGAGCCCTAAACCATCCTCAATTCTCCGGCCTTTGCCAATTAGTTTTCTTATATTCCTCACTGTGGGCTTTCACTAGGTGTATGGGCTTCTGCTCTTTGAAGATTTGGTAGAATAAAGTTTGGTCAGTTATCCAACTTTTTTATTCTTTTCAGATTTTGATTTTCTGAGTTTCAGGAGGGATGGAGGGAAGGCTGCTGTAATTTATAGGAAAATTTCTGAGGATTTTTATCATGTTCTTAAATCTAATTTTCAGAAGGTTTTTTATGTTTCTGATTTTAAAGTGCTGTAATTATCTCCAACCTTCAATGATTGGCCCACTTAAAACATGAACAGCAGGAGATTTACTTGACACTCCGCTACAATGTAAGATCAGCACATTATCTTTTCATTATAGCTAATTGCACAGGTGTAAATAAAGGGGAGGGGTAACAAAGATCAGCAAATATGACTGCATACATTAACATTAGTTTTCTCAGTTTCCCACATTTTCACTTTTCTCCAGCTATTTCTTTCCATCACAATGTCTCACCATTAAGCATTTTCTTGTGCAATCCTAAGCATAGTTACACCCTTCTAAGACCACCAATAAACCCATTCTAAGCCCATTGCACTGATAAAACCCTAAACCATCCTCAACTCTCCAGACTGGTATTCTATCACAGAATTTTTATAAACAGTTTATGTGAAACCCTGTTTTCATATTCTCCAAATGATGTACACCAGAATAACCTAGGTTCAAACCACTGTTTGCCATGAAACTTACCAATAAACCCTCCCTCCCTCCCTTCACTTCACTTCATTTCATTTTTATTATGATGATTATTTAAAGCTTTTCTATGCTGCCTTTCTACCCTACTCAGGGTCCCCAAGGTGACAACCATTAAACTGTTTCAGACATTAGCAAGCATTGCACAATATAAATACATATAAAATATCTACAACAAATAAAACATATAAACAAATACACACACATAAATGCACAAACAGGGAGGAGGGCTAATAAAAGTTAATGAGGGAATGCCAAACAAAATAAAACAACTTCACCACTGTGAAAGACAAAGATAGAGGGAGTGTGACGGACAAGAGGCTGTCCTGCCTCTGAAGGGAAAAGTAGCCACTCAACTGAACCTATGGGAGTGCTGTTCCAGCATCCAATCACCTTTCAGAGGACTGATGGAATGTGTGAGGGAAGCATGGTAAGAGTGCAGAACTACCTCAGGAAGAGTGCAATGATAGTTTTGGGTCTGCCTCAGCAAAAGACCAGAGAGTAAGAAGAGTAGCTCTGCATGGTAGTATGGCAAAGTGGTTTAACTACACCTCTGGGAGAGAATACAACACCCAGTTTTAGGCCTGTCTCTGGTAATGAGCAGACCTGGTACCATTTAGTCTGAAAGGACAGGCTGGTCTGGTGAAATCCTGTGTGTGTGTGTGTTAGGAGCCAACCTAGGGACTAGTTGGTAAAAGTCTGTTTGTACCCGGAAGTATTAAGAACATTCAAACCACACTCTGAAGTCATAATTAGCTTAAATTTATGTGCCTCAGCCAGGTTTCTCCTTTGACTACCCAGAGACCTGTGCTGCTGATCTGTTATCTTCAACCAGCCTAGGGTTGCCAGACTGCCTGGTGTGGTCAGTGGTCTCTCACTTTTGGGTGCTCCTCTTCCCCCCATCACCCCCTCTTATTGGCAGGAACTTGGAAATCAGGGATACTGGGGGTGACACTCTGGTTTTTGGGCAAAACCAGAGCATCACCTCCCGATGCCCCCAATGTGACTACATCACTTCCGGTTTTCATAGGCACATCACAATGCTCCTCCTCGCTCCCGAAAAGTCCCTCTCCCTTTCCCACAGCACAACAATCAGACCTGGCAATCCTAAACCAGCCTGAAAATAAATCTTTGTTCTTTATATACAACTCCTGCCTCAGTGACCTCAGTGTTCTGCTAGCTCACCATATAGTTTACCTCACAGCAGCAAAACCAAAGCCTTTACACTTGCTACCTTAAGAACCTCTGGCAACTGAAAGAAAGGTTGATCAAGATGGGTAGCCATGTTAGTCTATCTGTAGCAGTAGAAAAGAGCAGGAGTCCAGTAGCACCTTAGAAATGAACAAAATATGTGGCAGGGTATGAGCTTTCATGAGTTACTGCTCACTTCTTCAGATAAGTCTTTAAGGCACTACTGGATTCTTGCTGTTTTCTACTGAAGGGAAGGTTTACCCTTTAAAACCTGGTTCCTAGGGTTGCCAGGTCCTTACCTTCTACTGGCAGGGGGCTTCAGCCTGCTCCCCTGGATTGTCTGTGCTCACGCATAGTGCACACACTGCAATGATATCACCCAGAAGGGATGTTATTGTGCTAGGCACCATAGAGTTTTTAGCCAAATGCTAGAGCACCCCTTGTGTGACATGCCCATCATGATGATATCACCTCCAGGTGATGTCATCACGCTGAGTATGGCAGGTGCAGCAGGGCTCCTTGGGAATGTCACCAGTGTTCCCTCTAAGCTGAGTTAGTGTGAGCTAGCTCACTGTTTTTTAGCCTCCGGCTCACACATTTTTGCCTTCGCTCAGGAAGGATGGCTCCAGAGCAAACTAATTTATGCAGCAGCCAAATCACTCGCTCACAACTTTAATGCCAATAGCTCACAAAGTAGAATTTCTGCTCACAGGATTCCACAGTTTAGAGAGAACATTGGGTGTCACTCCCCCAACAGTCAGCTGGCTGGCAGCAAATTGGGGGAGGCAAAATCAGGGGACCACCCACCTCCATTGGGGGGAGGCAACCCTATTGGTTTCCCAAAATCATAAGAGGCTGTGTGGGTCTCCTCAGTAGGCATAAAAGGCCTGTTACAGGGAGACAGATGTTTCTCCCTGGGGAGGGAATTTCAAAGTTTCATAATTGAGAAGGCCCCTTCTCAGTTTACCACCCATCTAGTTTCAAAAGTCAAGTGTACTGCACTTTTAGAGAATTTTTATACAACTGATGTGAAAGTGCCATCTATTAATGGCAAAACTATTAAAGTTTGCTAAGAGGGTTGGGGACAAATGGATGATCATGGTGAGGTTTGGAGAAACAATAAAACTAAAATTGAACTTCTGAAGTGAACAAGAGTTACTATGAAATTCAGTAACATCCTTAACTAAAACCCTAGAAACAACATGCCATCTGTCCATCTTAACTATACTACACTTGTATGTAGAAATTAGCTAAGAGATGTATGGAGCTGCCTTTTTTGTGAGGAAACCCCTAATATTGCCACCTACTACACAGAAAACCACAAACTGAGTTATAACTGTTTGCTTCTGTCTGACAGGTAATTAGGAAGCTTCTGAATAAGGTCACTAAAGCTCATGCTCTTGCTTTCTCCTACACTACTACACAGGTTCTAGGAATTGTAGCCAACTGCATAATAAAACAACTTGTGCTGCCCCAGCTGAAGTAATCTTATACCTTTTGTAGGATCCACTGTGTCCATTAAGACCTTGCTTCCCCATATATATAGATATAGATATAGATATATACCACATATGTTGCCATTATATTCTTTTTTCTCAGGGATGCTGGGGGCAGATAGTTCCACCAGATAATACGACAGAACACACACACACACATGTAAACATGCATACAGAGATTTCACTTACTGTGTAATAATCATACCAGCGGGCATCAGGAAAATATGCATCCAACTCTGTCTGACCCTGTAATTTGAATATATGCACATATGTTAGAGAAAAAAAGAAAACAAGTGATTCTAAGTTTTTTTAAAAGGCCACATAGATTAATGTATTGATATTTTTACCTGTTGTAGCACAGGACTAATGAGCAAAGCAGGCCCCCAGAGAAACTGTTTATCTACATTCCATGTTGCAGGATCACTTGTAAACCTGGCAGCAAGATAATGTATTACTATTGTGTGATAACATTATTCCATGAACATTCTCTGAGATTATTATTCCTCATTTAACAACAAATAAAATGGGCATGTGCTAAAAAAACTTTTTAAAAAATCTGCCAAAAGGTTTATTTCACCAGATAAAATTATAAAAATGTCCAATCCCTTCCAGATGACACAGAAATGTAATTTTATCAGAAATTCGGTAAAACACAATGAAATTAATTTTATCATTAACAGATTTTGGTAAATATATATATGTAAAAGGGTGAATATGCCTGCTTGTGGTAGGTTTCCCAGCTCTGAGTTGGAAAATACCTGGAGATCTGGGGGTGGGGTGGAGCCTGGAGAGGGTGGGGTTTGAGGAGGGGCGGGGTCTCAACATGGTACAGTGCCATAGACTCCACCATCCAAAGCAGCCATTTTCTCCAGGGGAACTGATCTCCGTAGTCTGGAGATCAGATGTAAAATAGGGGTTAGCAAACCTAGCTTGATGGCTGTTTGCAACATAATGCCTCATTCAGAACCAATTCTTTTTCCAGTGCATTCAAAAGAAATTATATGTCAATTTTTTGCATGAGTGCACACATTACATCCAGATTATTTCAGTTATCACTGGATAATACAGTTACAAAAGAGTTCACATCAATCAATCTCTTGGCTCTTGATGGGGACACTGCTGATACCAGCATACTCTGTCAGGAGTCTGGGTGGATCCCTCCTTGTCTATCGAGGTGCAAGTCACAAATATGGCCAGACTGGTGTTTTACCATCTATACTAAGCACGGCTGCTAGCCCCTTTCCTGTCGCCCCCTGACCTAGCCATGGTAATCCATGCAACAGTCACCTCCAGGCTGGACTACTGTAATTCACTCTGTGCTGGCCTGCCCTTGAGACTGATCTGGAGGCCCCCACTGGTCCAGAATGCTTCAGTACAAGTCCTGGTGGGAACACCACAGACAGCACATATACGACCTGTGGTATGCCAGCTACACTGGTTACCAATGGAATACCAAGTCAGGTTTAAGGTGTTAGTGTTGCCTTTCAAGGCCTTGAGCGGTCAGAGACCTGAGAACCTTTGGGACTGTCTCCTCCAAAATGTCTCCAGAAGAATGCTGAGATCAGCTGACAACTTGCTAGAGATTTGCCTTTTTGGTCCTGGCCCTGACCTGGTGAAATTCTCTGCCGAATGGCATCAGGGCCCTACAGGATCTGATGCACTCTGCAGGACCTGTAAGGCAGAGATGTTCTCCAGGCTTTTAGTTGAGGGCAGCAATGGGAGGTTAAGACTGGCACCCTCTCTCTTTTCTTCCATGGCCCCCACATACCCTGCGCTGCGGGATAGCAGTGTAGCCAGCAAAGGAGAACTATTTTCTTGCCATCCTGATTGCTTTTAAGTTTTTTATTGTCGGTGATTTTGATTATTTAATTATTGTATCTTTTATTATTTGATTATTGTATTTTTAATCTTTGTAAATCACTCAGAGCCTTCTCGCAGGGTAAGCGATTCATAAGTTAAATAAATAAATAAATGTGGTGAGTCATCATTGCAGTAGGGCTCTTATCACTGATACTAAGTCAACTGAGGTGGGGGAAGCAACAGTGGTGAAGCATAGTATGCAAGGTTGCAGTAGTGATAAAGAGCAGCCACTTTGATTTATATTACAGAGAAAGGGGCTGAGTTCAGACTGGCATTTTGGCCCGAGATAGGTATGTTTCAGAAACATTTCACAAACAGATTAAAGAGCCGGTTCACATGTGCACATCTGTCAGGCATTCCCCAGCCATACTCAACCCATCTTGTAATGCTTCCTTCCCGAGTTTAAAAGATACCAGTTGAAAGTGGTAGCAAATCCTGGAAAGCACATTCATCCTGCATTCATCCCGCTTCCCAGAAGTGTGAACATGAACAAGCTGATCCGGTAGGGATGCTCTTATGTGCATATCTTCAGATTCCATTACAAAAAGCCGCTTACAGCCACGCCTCCACCAGGGGTGGGCCAACAGCGTGAACACTCCCTTGTGCCTCCTCCCTGAAATGCTCCCGCATCGGTCGGTGCAATATGAACGGGAAAACCCAGAACACGTTGTTCCGGGTCTTTTTTGCCACGACTCCCTCATGCTTCAAACTGCCAGTCTGAACTCGGCCAGGGTTTGCACATTCCAGCTAACAATCTCAAATGATCTGTTCAACTTTTTTTTCCCTGTTGCAGCTGACTTATGAAGACCTCATTGGGTTTTCAAGGCAAGAGACTAACAGAAGTGGTTTGCCATTGCCTGCCTCTGTGCAGCAACCCTGGACTTCTTTAGTGGTCTCCTACCGCAACCCTAGAGTCAGATTCGACTGGCTTTCGAGCAAGGGAACCTTTACCTTTACCTTTACTTACCCAAATATTAACCAGGGACAACTTTTATTAGCTTCCAAGATCTGACAAGACTGAGCCAGCCAGGGACAGACAGATGATAGATAGATAGATAGATAGATAGATAGATAGATAGATAGATAGATAGATAGATAGACAGACAGACAGACAGACAGACAGACAGACAGACAGACAGACAGACAGACAGAGTTTCTGTTTCAAATGAACGACAGTATGTTTAAGACTTACTCATTTAGTAATGGGCGGGAAACGGTGCTACCATGAGCATGGGCTTCATACATCAAGGTGTAGAGATAGGGGAGCAAAGTATATCTGATATTGAGCACATTCCTGGACATTTCTTCAAATGCCCTATCAAAAGCTACAGGATCTTGATTCTATAAAAGAAGAAAGAAAAAGAAGAGACAAATTGAAATAATTTTTAGACTTACAGAAATTCTCCAGGCTAATACATATTGCTAGTAGACTTCCTTGCCCATTCATATAGATATGCCAGGGCATTGTTTCTGCATGGAAATAAAGACAGTCTTTCTCTAGTTAGCTGAATTCTTTTAGTTCTAATTTCTATTAAACTGATATGAAGATATTGAAATTACATGGACAGTGGTTTGTGTCACTAAAGAGATTCTCAACACATGTCGACATGGGGCTGGTTCACTCAATGCTTGGATGAGGGATAGAACTTGATTACAGTGACGTGATCTAAATATATGAACTGATTTGTATTGGAAAACAGTGCATACGCCAGGATAATCTGTGGTGTTAGATCTGTTGTGGATCATTCACACATGCAAGTAAATGACTGCAACAGAATCATTGACCACACATGTGTGAACCAGCCCACAGACTTTACTGCAATAGTAGCAAATCATCTTTCATATGATTTCTTTCAGTACCCTCATCGACTCATTTGTCTTGAATTTATACGCCTATCTCCACAGACAGTATCTGAAATGTGTGAGCTTTCTAAGTGAATGTGAAATACTTTGGTCAAAAGAAGTCATCTTCAGGAAGTAAAGCAAAACAGGAAACAGGCAGTGTATGGTGCTATCTCAGTGGGAGATTTCATCTTTGAGATGGTTTGACAAATCTCAAAACCAAGGCTGGTAACAGATTTTGAGGTCCCTGGGTAGAGCAGGTTGGGGGTCCTGTGCCCACTAATGCTCTCTCTAAGCTGTGGAGTCTTGTGAGCAAAAATTCTACTTTGTGAGCTACTGGCATTAAAGTTGTGAGTGAGCGATTTGGCTACTGCATCAGTTAGTTTGCTCTAGAGCCCTCCTTCCTGAGCGAAGACAAAAATGTGTGAGCCAGAGACTAAAAAACTGTGAGCTAGCTCACACTAACTCAACTTAGAGGGAACACAGCTGCCCAACATCAACATCTCCCCCCAATTATGCAACTCTTCCCAGTTACTGATCCACATGCCTGTAAATCCTCCCCTTACCCCCTTGTGAGCCATCTCATCAATTGCATCCACAGTAGCAAGCACTTTTACCTGATGCTGCTGGGCAATGCACATGGCTGGGAGCATAAATGACAGACTGTTTCCAAGCAAGTGGGTGGAGGAAGGGCGGTTGCATGGGCAGCAGGAGAGGCACATGGGCAGGTGGGTCATTTGCAGAGGGACCTGCCATGTCCCTGGGCCCTGGTGGCTACCCCACCTCAAAATATACTGATGCCAGGCCCACTCAAAACAGAGATGCAGGCACCTTCCTGAGAGCCTCTGTGGCTGAGTTCAGTCTGGCAATTTGCCCTGCTATAGCCACATTTCAGTGAAATTTTAAAAATGGGTTAAAGGGGGCGTTCACACAGGCACATCTGTCTGGTGTTCCCCACTCATAGGCAACCCGTACTATTCTGCTTTGCTCCTGCATTTAATAGATACCTCGTAAAAGTGGTAGCAAATCCCCAAAGAGTGCCTTTATGCCGCGTTTATCCACTTCCTGGCAGTGTGAACGCTACGCAGAAAAACCTGCAGCAACCCGCATTGCGCATAAGGGAGCAGCGATATGATTGGCTGTGCTCCGCTCTATCGCCCAATGCATTGCCAGCAAAGCGGGATCCTCCCCAAATCGGCTGGATGCCTATGTGTGTATGGGCGCATGAGTACATGAGTGCTCATGCACTCATGTACTCATACGCACATAGGCATCCAGCCGATTTACCAGGAAAAAGTCATTTACAGCTGCGCCTCCAGGCCAGCAGTCTGAACGCTCCCGCGCGCCTCCTTCCAGTATGCTCCCGCATCAGTCTGCGCTGTGTGATTGGGAGACCCCGGAACAGTTTGTTCCAGGGCTTTTTTGCCACAACTGGCTCCCGCTGCAAATTGCCAGTCTGTCCTCAGCCTGTGTTTACCCCAGTAGGGCAAACAGCAGATCCATGGAGCCATTTTAGGCTAGGAAACTCTTGGGAGTTTCAAAGACAGAAATACCATCATCTGCTCTGGTTTGACCTACAGAATGAAGAAAGGGGAAGGGAGTGGGAGAGATTTGGAGGGTGGACTATGGAATCTGTGCCACATTGGCTTCCTTTTCCTGCAGGGCAGCACGCAAGACTTTAAAAGGTGAAAAGGCACACTAATGAGTGATGTCAGGCAGCCCTTTCAATCTTTATTAAAGGGTCTGAACAATATTGTGGCAAATTGGGTAAGACTGGAAGCAACATGATAACCCTGAATCTGCATTTTTAAAGGCTTTAAAAGGTCTATTGAAAGGTGTGCTGCTGCAAGATAAAGCGCTGAGTGTGTATGTGTGTTTTAAAAGGAAACTGTAATCCTTTAGAAATATGCCATATAAATACATTTTATTTTGCTGCTCCTTAAGCTTCAGTAAGAATATAAGTGCTATTTTTCTATTTATTTCCCCATTTGCTGGATTAACCCATTTTCTGCAATACATTTCTAGTCTTGTGCTCTTTTATTCCTTAGGGAACTGCCTTTCCTTTAACTGTTCAACAGTAGCTGATAAATGCTAATCCTAAAATTTTGCATACATTGAGGAACTGCATTTTGTAATTGTGAGTAAGTAAGGGTTAATGTGCCAAATGTAATTCTTTATATCTACAAATGAAACTTAGTGCTCAAGCATAGATACAGTTTCCCCTGCTCTGTACCAGAAATACTGTGGAATACTTTGACAGTGTTAAAGGATAACAAAGCAGTGTAAAGCTTCCTCTTCTCCTCCAGATTTCAACAATGACATCAATAAGCTTGGAATTTCTACTGCAAACAAGATGAGAGAGAGGGGGGGCTCAGTGGTAGAGTATCTGCTTAGTATGCAGAAGGTCCCAGGTTCAAGACCTGGCATCTCCAGGTAAAGCAGCTGGCAATAGCTGATGCAAATAAATTCTGCTTGAGACCCTGAAGAGCCACTGCCAGTCTGAGTAGACAACACTGACTTTGATGGACCAGTGGTCTGATTTAGTGGAAGGCAGCTTGATGTGTTCAACAGATTTCTTCTGAAAGAAGTTTACAACTTGATGTTTGGATATAGGAGATAACAGGAGTAAGGAAAAGGCAGGAGCAATGTGATTAACTAGATGTGAACAAATGACATTACATGAACCTTGATGCCATTGGCGAGAGAGAAGGCATGGTTTAAAAAGACTGGTGGTTAAACATGGGCTGAATAAAAGAGATATGTCCGAAGGAGCATTTGAAGAAAAAGGAGGAGTTTGGACCTCCGCGTAACTAAATGTTCCCCATTTGTTCCTCATTGCATATTTCCATTTATATTTCTTTTAATGAAACGTTTTATATTTTGGGAACCATTTTGGATCTCCGCAGTTTGCTGATTTTTTTTGTAGATTTCTTTGTATTATATATGCATGTACATCTTTTGCAAACAAATTACACGGCCTCTATATGTATCATTTAGACCTACAATATACATATATACAATATACATAGTATAGCAGTTGTAGAACTAGGTTCTGGGAGAACGAGGTTTGAATCCATCCTCTACCTAGGAACTAATTGGTTTAGTCCTAGGGATGCCAACTCCAGGTCAGGAAATTTGTCTTACAAGTCCTTTTCAATAGTTAGCCCATATAGTACACAAAGAAAGAGGTTATGGGTGGCCTTGGGCCACTCACTGTTCCTCAGCTTAACCTACCTCAAAAGTTATCTTCAGTAAAATGGAGGAAGGAAGAGCACAGTTATAAATTGTTTGCGTTCCCATTGGGGAGAAAATGGATGAACAATTCCAAATAACCTCTGGTTGTACCAATGAAGTATTTTGTGAGGGAGTTCCAAGTATAGGAGTCAATAAAATAAAATGCCAGGAGCTGTTTAAGATTAAAGTTGCAATCCTAAGAATACTTTCCAGGAGGAAACCTGATTGAACAAAATGGGATTTATTTCCAAATGCCCTTCAGAATATTGTTCCCTAAAACACCTTAAAATGTGGTAGAATTGGAAGAGCAACATTTCAAGCTTTTGAAGAGATATATCAGAAAGCTGAGGCAAGACCAATAAGAACTTTTAAGAAACAGAATTGTACCCTCTACCTCCCTTTCATTTGTACAGCATGACCTCCATGGTGAAAGCCATCCTCTGTTGTGGATCACATGCCTCTGATGCTAGGTGCTTGACACTCATACAAGCCCAGTGTCTTGCAAGGACAGCAAGTGCTCAATGCCATTGAAATGTGCTCCACAACACAGAACCACCTCTGCAAGGAGAACAATGCTGTGCACCTGAAAGGAAAGCATAAGATCTGAGCCAAGGAGTTTGGGATGGATATAAAAGGAACAGAAAAACAATGTAGTAATTTAAAGAGGTAAAAAGGCTGAAATGTGTCAATGGAAGGCCCAGCAGGAGATTCCAACAGTCAAGGAAGGGGATGACCAGACTATATGTAAGAAGTAGGTTTTAAGTAAAAAGAAACAATTAGATAATCTGTGGCCAGCCTACCAGACTTCCTATACCATTGTGATTCCTGGAATAAGGATAAAAGGCTCCCAGTTGCGTCCAGCGGCTACACATTTCATAGGATGTATGTTCATTGAAGCCACAAATATCCGCTCCAACCTAAACATATTACAAATAACAATGTTTTATTGTTATGTTTTCCAGGTATAAAACAACAGTTTAAATGTCGGAGTGATAATTGAGACTTACATAGGACATTCCAAAGAGGCTGAATTCCAGTAGACCTGTAAGAAAATGTGCAAAACTTTAATGAAATGTTCTTCCCTTATACCCCTTGTAGAGTATTTGTTTTGTGCCTTCCTCTCTCCCTTTTGGATAAGGAGAGAAACAGCTAGAGGTCAAGCACATGTGCTGTAGACATAAAATTCCACAGTCAGTCCATTCTAAGGGTTCCAGGTAGTAAATGCAGTAAAAATAACCCTCCTTATTACTCTGTTGGGGTCAGAGTAGACAAGTAGACAAGACAACATTGATTTAGATGGAATAACTATCCATAAGGCAGCTTCATACTATTTGTTTTATTTAATTTATTTAAAATATTTATATCCCACTTTTTTCCTGGGGTGATGGGATTCAAAGTTGTTCCAAGTAACCAATAGGCAAGATATTATCTGAGAGTTTTACAGAAAATCTCTGCAATACCAGAATAGCATTATTTTTTTTGTCACCAGACTGTTTCATTCCCAAAAATATTTGGGGAAGACCACTGCTAAGCAAAAGTGCAAAATTCTTTACCTGCAGAAGCCCCCAGATTAAATTCCAAGTATCTGCTTCTAAAAAGATTTTGGACAAGCTGCCCCTAAAAGTGTGGAAAGTTTTGAAATACATGGCAGGATATGCTGAAATCAAACCAGGCACACCAGGTACTCAAACAGAGAAATTCTGGCTGGCCTGAAAAGTACATATGCAGCTACTAAAGGGAAAATATAATGTGAAAAATGACCTTATGGCATTTCACACACTATTCACATACTCTGATCAATGCAAAGAAGTCAAATGCAAAGATTGTGGGGTGCAGCATAAGAATGTCCATAAGAAATGAATTAAATACGGGGGGTTTTTTTACTACCAAGCTCATTTGTCTGAGTAAATAAAATGTATTGAAATAAAATGTAAATTAGGAAAACAGATAGCTAAGAGCTTTCAATGCTACACATTTTGTTTATTTTAACTATAGTAGCAATGAAAGTGATTTCATAATTTACTAAATCTGGCCCAGTTTTAAATACTCTTGATTAGTATACTATTACACTTTAAAATCTCATATCTAATTGTTTGCATTGTTCATTATGTAGCTAGGTAACTTTTCAATGAATATCAGCTTTTCATTTACGTGGGAAACTGCAGAACAATTTAACTAATCTTGAGTAATATCTTCAGAAAATCAAAATTAAAGAAAGCTTGTTCCTTAAGAAATACAAGCAACAACTTATTTACTTAAAATATCCCAACCAAGTATAATTTCAACTTTGACTTACCAATTATAGAAGTGGCAAGATTGGACCACCTTGAGAAATTATCCCCTAGCCAATGCCCTGCCCATTTGCCACTAGATGGATATGTTGAACGAGAGATGACGATTCCACGTTCTCCAGTGACACTGTGAAGAGCACTAAAATTGGAAATAAACTAGGTGTAAACAAAGCCAGTGGAAAATATTTTAAATATGCAGGAACATAAAAGACTTCTTAAGACATAAAGATTTTCTGCTGTAACAAAACATTTAACACTCAGGGTTAAAATTTGAGATTAGCTAGGCAGAATATGAATTTGCCCTGCTAGTAATGGTCAAATGTATTTTGTGTCATACCCTGAAAATACTTTTCTGGTTCAGAATGTAGAACAAGCATTTGGACTGACCAGACTGTTTTATATTTACTTAGCTCAGGCCTTGACAAATTGTCTTTGGCTTTAGGAATCAGACTCATTTTTTCAGTCTTTAGGTTTTTGTATTTTAACGCATTTTCTAATAATGGTAATTTAATGGTAATTTTCTAATTATTGCTATGACAACATCTAATTCAAAACTCTTACTGTTTTTTTGTAATTTTATTAAGCAATGACAAAGGTATTGAATAAATATATATAGGTTAACCCCTATATACTATAGAAAACTAACCTCTAATTCTAATCTAATTTCTCTTAATTTCATTATGGCTTTGAAAAGATTCATTCAATTAAAAATAGGAGCCAGTATAGAAAGAAGCTGGTTAAGAAATGAACTGATCTACTACCACTAAATGGTGTAAAGTTAACATATAAAAAAGTAATTGCAAGAACTTCATGCACAAATAGAATTGCCAACCACTAGGTGGACCCTGGAGATCTCCCTCAATTACAGCTATCTGTAGACAACAGAGATTAGTTCTGGAGAAAAAGTCTGCTTTGGAGGGTGGACTACATGTAGGCTGAGTTCAGACTGGCAATTCGCTGCAGGAGCCAGTCACAGCAAAAAAGCCTGGTCACACGGGGCTGTCTGCTGCAGGACAAAACCAGTATGAGGCATGCTGGAGCGTCCAGATGGCTGGTGCAGAGGCGCCACTGCCAGCGACTTCCCCCCGGTAAATAGGCAATGTGCACATGGTCAGTAGAGTGGAGCACGGCCAATCAAACCATTGCTGCCGTCTGCCCCAATACGGCTTGCTCCCGGCTTATCCGCAGAGCGTTCACATGGCTGAGAAGCGGAATGTTGCAGGATAAACGCACTCTCTGGGATTTGCCACCACTTTAAGGAGGTATGCTTTCATCCTGGGAGCGAAGTGGAACAGCGCAGGTTGCCGATGGGTATGAAATGCCAGGCAGATGTGCCTGTGTGAACGCCCCCTTTAATCCACTTCTCAAACGTGGCTGAAAGGTTGCTATAGCGGGGCAAATTGCCAGTCTGAACTCAGCTGTAATTATACTCTACTGAAGTCCCTACCTTTCCCAAACTGTGCCCTATCCAAAATTTTCCATTCTGGAACTGTCAGCCCTAATTCTGTCTGGTATAACAGATATGATAAAGAAGAATTTCACATAACCCTTTTGAAGCTGGTTTAAAGCCGTTTTTTATCTGTTGTGGAGTAAACCGGTATAGGGCTGCCATTTCACACATTGCTTTCCCCTTCTGGTAAAGAACTGGATCTGAAGCGGTTTGCCATTTCAGACTGCACCACTTTTTCCTGCTTTTTCCCACTGGTTTTCACCCGTGCAGGCGATCTCCCGCTTTTTTTTTTAATGTTCGCTTTAGAGCGCTATAGCACTATAGTGCTATAACAAAACACTCCAGGCATTCCAATGAGTTGCTATAATGCTGTTGTGTTATAGCGCTATAGCACTATAAAGCGAACGTTCAAAAAAAAAAAAGCCAGAGATTGCCCGCGCAGGTGAAAAACGGTGGGGAAAAGCGCATCAGAACTGGGAGAGGAAACTGAAGACTAATTGGAAGCAGTTGACAGGTAAAGCACTTCAGCCCCATTTCCTAAATGGGACAGAAGTGTTTGTGTGTGAAATTACAAATATATTCCAATAGGGAACCGGTTCTAAAACGGTTCTGTCTGAAATGACAGACCAGAAACCGTTTGGGAACTGTTCCTCTTCTGGATTATATTGTCTGTCTGAAATTCCCCATCCACTTGGTTAAAAATAATTATGGCTTTTCCACTCTCTCTTTTCATGTAATATCTAAATGACCAGGGGCTTTAAGGCAATTTCAGCCCACAGGAAAAAGAAATGCTGTTCTTTGCTTGTTTACTAAATAGGAGACGAATCAACCTAAATATAATATCATTAGATAAGACATGATCTAACATAAGATATAATTCAATGAGGAATTCACATAATAAAGTTACCTAAAGAAGAAAATTGTTAAAACAAAAATTGCGTCCATTTCCTTACATAATATCCATTCTGTTGCCCCTTTTCAATGTTTACATTTTTGAAGTGAATTGCTAAGATTATTAATTTAAGAATGAGTATACACTTAAAAGAATGATTCTGCATATTCTACACAAAATTCTCGCCAAACTATGCAATCTTTTTAATTAAAGTAGTCTATCACAGGCCAAGTTAGGAGCAAAGGGTTATTTCCTCTTTAATTTCTTGAACTAGTGTCTTACCCTTTTGTTACTGTCCATGGGGTTTTCTTGGCAAAGATACTGGAGTGGGTTGCCATTTCCTTCTCCAGGGGATCACGCTTGGTCTGAGTTCTCTGCTGTGGCCTGTCCGTCCTGGGTGGCCCTCCACGGCATAGCCCACAGCCTCATTGAACCACGCAAGCCCCCTCGCCACGACAAGGCAGTGATCCATGAGGGAAAGTAGGAAATCAAAAGGTAACCGGAATAACAGACAAGTTTGGCCTTGGAGAACAAAATGAAGCAGGGCAAAGGCTAACAGAGTTTTGTCAAGAGAACACGCTGGTCATAGCGAACACCCTTTTCCAACAACCTAAGAGGCGTCTCTACACATGGACATCACCAGATGGGCAACACCGAAATCAGATTGACTATATAATTTGCAGTCAAAGATGGAGAAGCTCTATCCAGTCAGTAAAAACAAGACCTGGAGCTGACTGTGGCTCAGATCATGAGCTACTCATTGCAAAATTCAGACTTAAATTGAAGAAAGTTGGGAAAACCACAAGGCCATTCAGATTTGACCTAGATCGCATCCCCGATGAATATACAGTAGAGGTGAAGAATAGGTTTAAGGGACTAGATTTGATAGACAGAGTACCTGAAGAACTATGGACAGAGGTCCGTGACATTGTAAAGGAGGCAGCACTCACCGCCATCCCAAAGAAAAAGAAATGCAAAAAAGCAAAGTGGCTGTCTGATGAGGCTTTACACATAGCAGAGGAAAGAAGGAAAGCTAAAGGCAATGGTGAAAAGGAAAGATTTGCCCAACTGAATGCAGATTTCCAGAGAACAGCAAGGAGAGATAAGGAGGCTTTCCTGAATGAACAATGCAAAGTAATAGAGGAAAACAATAGATTGGGAAGGACTAGAGATCTCTTCAAGAAAATTGGAGAAATCAAGGGAACGTTCCATGCAAAGCTGGCCATGATAAAGGACAAAACCGGTAGGAACCTAACAGAAGCAGAAGAGATTAGGAAAAGATGGCAAGAATACACAGAAGAACTATACAAGAAGGACCTCGATGTCCTTGACAACCACGATGGTATAATCACTGACCTCGAGCCAGACATCCTGGAAAGCGAAGTTAAATGGGCCTTAGAAAGCATTACTAACAACAAAGCTAGTGGAGGTGATGGTATCCCAGCTGAGTTATTCAAAGTCTTAAAAGAAGATGCTGTTAAAGTGCTGCACTCAATTTGCCAACAAATTTGGAAAACACAACAGTGGCCACAGGATTGGAAAAGGTCAGTTTACATTCCAATCCCAAAGAAGGGCAACGTCAAGGAATGTTCAAACTATCGCACAATTGCACTCATTTCACACGCTAGCAAGGTCATGCTCAAAATCCTACAAGCTAGGCTCCAACAGTACGTGGATAGAGAACTGCCAGAAGTACAAGCTGGGTTTCGAAGAGGTAGAGGAACTAGAGATCAAATTGCCAACATTCGCTGGATTATGGAGAAAGCAAGAGAGTACCAGAAAAACATCTATTTCTGCTTCATTGACTATGCTAAAGCCTTTGATTGTGTGGATCACAATAAATTATGGCAGGTTCTTAAAGAGATGGGAGTACCAGACCACCTCACATGTCTCCTGAGAAACCTGTATAAGGGTCAAGAAGCAACAGTTAGAACCGGATATGGAACAACTGATTGGTTTAACATAGGAAAAGGAGTTCGACAAGGATGTATATTGTCACCTTGCTTATTTAATTTATATGCAGAGTACATCATGCGAAATGCTGGCCTGGATGAATCACAAGCTGGAGTTAAGATTGCTGGGGAAAAGATCAATAACCTCAGATATGCAGACGATACCACTCTGATGGCAGAAAGTGAAGAGGACCTAAAGAGTCTCTTGCTCAGGGTGAAAGAGGAGAGTGCAAAAGTGGGCTTGAAGCTCAACATCAAAAAAACTAAGATCATGGCATCTGGCCCCATCACTCCTTGGCAAATAGAAGGGGAAGTCGTAGAAGTAGTGACAGACTTCACGTTCCTAGGATCCCAGATCACCGCAGATGGTGACTGCAGCCATGAAATTAAAAGACGCCTGCTCCTTGGGAGGAAAGCGATGGCAAACCTAAACAGCATGATAAAAGCAGAGACATCACCTTGCCAACAAAAGTCCGCATGGTCAAAGCAATGGTATTCCCCGTAGTAATGTATGGCTGTGAGAGTTGGACTATAAGGAAGGCCGAGCGCCGAAGAATAGATTCTTTTGAACTATGGTGCTGGAGAAGACTCTTGAGAGTCCCTTGGACTGCAAGGAGATCAAATCAGTCAATCCTAAAAGAAATCAACCCTGACTGTTCCCTGGAAGGCCAGATCCTGAAGCTGAAGCTCAAATACTTTGGCCACCAAATGAGAAGGGAGCATTCACTGGAGAAGACCCTGATGCTGGGAAAGATTGAAGGTCAAAGAAGAAGGGGACGGCAAAGGATGAGATGGTTAGACAGTGTCATCGATGCAACGAACATGAAATTGAGCAAACTTCAGCGGACAGCGGAAGACAGGAGGGCCTGGCGTAATCTGGTCCATGGGGTCGCGAAGAGTCGGACTCGACTGTGCGACTGAACAACAACAGTGTCTTACCCATAGCTTACTCAAATGCTTAAAATTGTTTTGCATTATCTATGAATGGACGAGATCTTAGTACTACAATTTCCAAAGATATTTATTTATTTATTTTTATTTATCTTTTGTTGGTGCACTGACTCAAAAGTCCTTTTGGGAGGATCTCATCAGAGGAGCACCTCTTGTTGACTCAAGACAATGTGCCTGAATGTGCTATTGAAAAAGAAAGCATTGGATCTGATGCAATTAAACACATTAAATGTGGTATTAAAAACTACAACCTGCCACTGCATTTCAGAAAACAGGTTAGCAAGTCAGTTTACACAATGTTACATTTCTAAGCCAATTAACTTCAACGGATTTACAAGGGTGTAACTAGGAGGAGCTGCGGTGGCTCAAGTGGTTAAGACGCTGAACTGCAGGCTGTGGAAGGTCAGTAGTTCAGCAGTTCAAGACCCAAGAGGGCCGCATGATGGAGTGAGCTCCTGTCTCTAGTTCCAGCTCCTGCTAACCTAGCAGTTCGAAAGCAAGAAAGTGCAAGTAGATAAATAGGTATCACTTCAGTGGGAAGGTAACAGCATTCCGTGCACCTTGATGTTTAGTCATGCCGGCCACATGACCACGGAAATGTCTTTGGACAGTGCTGGCTCTTCAGCTTTGAAACGGAGATGAGTACCGCAACCCTAGAGTCGGATTCGACTGGCTTTCGAACAAGGGAACCTTTACCTTTACCTAACTATGTTTCAGATTGCATTACACATGTGAAATTTCAGTGTACTTGCATCCTTTGAATCAATATACTGATGCTTTAAAAGTTATATAAGGGTTTAATATCCCATGGTACTCAGCTTCTACAGATGCACTGCTTTACCACTACCATTAGTAGCTGGTGGGACTTACTCCCTAGTAAAATTGTTTAGAATTGCAGCCTTTGATAGACAGTAGCAGTAAATGTTTCACAATATAAAGGAGATTTATTTATCTGAAAACAGGGCTCCCTTTTTTTGCCAGGAGTGAGGGGTCTCTTATGCCCAGCTCCTGTTTCCTACTCCTGCAGCTAGTGAAAAAAAAAACATTGTTAAAATAACCTGCCGGTGGGGATCACATGTCATCACTTATGGGGAAAACTTGAAGTGATGTCAGACCATTCTAGGAATCACTAGAAGCTCTATGGCTTCACCACAGGGTTTCCAGGGATTCCTAGATATGCAAGACATTACTTCCAGAGAAACCCTGAATGCTACTCCATCACTGGCCATGCCCACTTCATCCCCACCCCGGGCTCTCACTGGTTGCTAGGCATAGAAACCCCCTCTGAACCCTATCTGAAAAAGTCAATTAATACAGGTGTACATAAGCCCTGGCAAGTACACTGAAGATCAACACATCAGACCATTGTATTTGGCCAGCAAGACTGGTTACCCCCAAGGCTTTACAACACTACTGGATTCAACTAGCTGCCAGAATATCTGGCCAAGCGCAACCCTCATATCCCCATCCCATGATTTTTCTTGGCCAGCACTCCAGCATCTTTATATTATACTTTTCTTGGCACTTGGGCCTAATACTAATTACAAAAGAAATGAAGAATAGTCCCATTTATTTCCAGATTCTAGAGCTGCCAAAATGTTTAGATTTTTTTTGACCATTCCCATAAACATAATTGAATATCACAATATTAATCTAAGTTTGTGGGAAGGAGCCAGAGCTGAGTGGTAAAGCAGGTTAAATCTCAAGCATGTACATCTGAAAGATGAAAAAGACCTCAGGTGTCACATTCTGAGATCCTCAGTTGCTTAGAAATACAGGAACTCACAATGTATTAATGTTTTCTTCTACCACCTCATTGTGTGTTATGGTGTTTGGTTTTTTTAAAAGTTTCTAGATGGGTGGGTCCACAACTTTGAATCAGTCATGAAGACTATGCACAGTGAAGCAGTCTGAAGGTGTTTTAATTTATCACAGATACTAGCAGGCTGTTTTAACTGTTTGGTTGTACACGTATCACTTATGTTCTATCGCCAATATAACCAAACACAGAGGGAAGATCCAAATTCAACTCCCTGCTCAGCTGTGCAATTAGATGATCCTGGCTGTCATTATATTTCAGACTAAGCAATCTCACAGAGTGGTTATAAGATAAAAACACTGGGTTGGATGAAGCCAGCTTTCTAATTCAGTCTCACCCAATTCCCATCCTTAGCATTGTTCCCATTCCACATGGCCTTTGTCTATCAGGTACCATGATTCCTAGCTTAACCTTTTTTTTGGTGATCAGAGAGGAGCCCTCCTTTCTTTTCCACCAGCAGAAAAGCTAGTTGGATTCAACCCATTGTGTTGGGCTCAGTGGAGGAAGGAGGGATACAAACACCACCAATAAATATTAATCTGTTGTCCTTCACTGATGTATATACCAGCAGCTTGAGGAGACTAAGAAAATACCAGCAATACAAGGCTGATATAATGTCATAATTTGTCTTAAAATTGGGGCAAGAGTCATGCTGCCATATGCACTTATTTGCTACTTCAGCAAGACTTAAGCTAGGGTTGCCAGTTGTCCAAGTTTGCCCTTTAATCATTCATGAACTTAGTGTATCTGTTTTTTTTTCCAAATCTGTACAGTAGCAAACTAATTTAAATGGGCTGAGCACCTAGGTATAACTGAAGATGGAAGACCAGAATGCAATATAAATTGATGAGTATAAATGTTTTTATGAGTTAATTTTAGAAAATAAACATCTAAATTATTAAGCACATAAATAAAGCACCAAGGAAACTGAATCCATAACAGCAAATAACCAACATGACTTACTCATAGGTCGGCTTTGTTTGTGACCAACCATAGAGATTGTGGACGTCATAGTGTCGAACTGGTTTTCCATTGGGCAGGATCTGTTCACTTCCCATGCACAAGGTTTTGTAATTCAGTCCTTGCTCTTTACTCGCCAGCTCTAATAAAGACAAAAATTGGTTTTCTGATTTTGGGTGGAACCCAACAAAATGTCCAAGGCAAGATTCCTAACCTGAATAACTTGTATCATTATAGGCCATGCTAGTCTGTCTGAAGCAGTAGAAAAGAGCAAGAGTTCAGTAGCACCTTAAAGACTAACAAAATATGTGGCAGGTATGAGCTTTCACGAGTCACTGCTCACTTCTTCATATACAACTAGAATGGGAGTCCATCTGTCCTATTGATTGGAAAGTGGAGTGATTTAAGATGCCAAATGGCATTAGCAGGCAAATGGACAATAGCAGGTGAATGACAATGGCAGGCATGACTGGATTTATGTATATCAAATAGGCATGGAGAAATCAGCATTGGTAATGAGACAGGAAACCTAGGTCTCAATTCAATCCAGGTGGATGCCTTGTCTTGAGCTTCATTATCAGTTGCAATTCAGCAGCCTCTCTTTCTAATCTCTAATTTCTAATTTCTAATAAATAGGACAGATGAACTCCCATTCTAAATGTATCTGAAGAAGTGAGCATTGACTCACAAAAGCACCACATATTTTGTTAGTCTTTACCCTACCACCACATATTTTGTTAGTCTTTAAGGTGCTACTGGACTCTAGCTCTTTTCTGCTGCTTCAGACAGACTAACGTGGCGCTCTCTCTCTCTCTCTCCCTCCCTCTCTCTCTCTCTCTGTATGCCATCTGAAACTACATTGGACGGGGCAGATGACCCTGTGCTTCAAGATGCAATGGACATACCACTTCATTGCATTTCACTTTGTACTTCAGTATATTTGCATGTAATATTGATGTGAGAGGTTCTCTGTCCCTCCAGTGCTAGTGAGATTTTAAGACAGTAACACTAGGGGAAGCTTTATTGTCTCTAATGCTTCATCATGAGACTGGCATTCATAAATTTTGTTTGAAAATCAGAACTGAGGGTACAAAGTAGGTGAGCTCTGGTTCCTTCTTGCAGGAGAGACAGCCCGATTGCCATATAAGTGGTACTGTGTTCTGTAGTGTAGACAAGCTAACTGAAAAAAGGTCTTGGAGCATGAAGATGCCTTAGTATTTTCTTGAATTTGATAAAATAGCAATTTCCAGGAAGTATTATATTTGCTTCAACCAACAGCAGTAACAACTAATTACAGACTTGGAAGCCCTAATTTATCTGATGAAACTGAGAAATTCTACAATAGATTCGTGGTGGACAGCTCCATCAGTGGTTCCTAGCCATGGTGAGGGGAGGAGGAGGAGGAGGATGAGGAGAAAGAGGAGCAGGAGATTGTATTTATACCCCGCCCTTCACTCAGAGTCTCAGAGCAGCTTACAAACTCCTTTCTCTTCCCCTCCCCACAACAGACACCCTGTGAGATAGGTGGGATTGAGAGAGCTCTTTTAAGAACTGCCCTTTCAAGGACAGCTCTTGTCAGAACTATGATTTGCCCAAGGACATCCAGCAGCTGCAAGTGGAGGAGTGGGTTCCCCCAGATTAGAATCCACACACTTAACCAGTACACCAAACTGGCTCTCACACAAAACTGGCATCAAACTAGAAGCAGTAAATCTCTGAATACCAGTGAGAGGAGACAATATCAAGAGAAGGCCTTGACCTCCTTGCCTTGTTTGTTGACACAACAGGGCAGCTGGTTGGCCTTTTGTGAAAGGGGATAGAGGAATAGATGGACCACTGGTCTTATCCAGCAAGGTTCTTCTTATAAAAAGGTATTACATATAGGCAACTGAATCATTCTGTTTCCAATGACATCATTGGCTGGGAAAAGAACTGAACGCCTCAACAGGGTTTTTATAAAAAAATTGTATACACTTGAAAATCCTCCCCCAACTCAGGATATATTATATAATATTTAAAGTGAATTAAAAGAATGCATAATAAACACTCACCTGGCATATATGGGGGGTCATTTAGATCAGATGTACCACACCCATTAATTGCTCCATTGACAAAGTTGGCTGGCTCATTCATGTCCTTAAATTATATAGGAAAAGAAAATGCATAAACAATTTCAAAAATTATCTTAGTGATAACCCAAATATCAAAAACTTAATGAAACTCAACAAAAGCTGCTTGAGAAGGCGATTATAGTATGTGAGATCTCTGAGGCCATTAGGAAACAAAAGAAAAATAAATCACCTGGCCCTGATGGTTTGACGGCTGAATTCGACACGATTTTTGAAAATGAGATTACTTCACTTTTAAACAGATGATAGAGGATATTCCAAGAAAGAAAAACCCAGCTGTAATTTCTTTGATGCATAAAACAGGCTCGAATTAAAGAGACATTAAAAATTACCGTCCAATATCTTTGCTGAATGTGGACTACAAAATTTTCACCTCCATTTTAGCTTCTCGGTTCAGAAACGTACTCTCCCAATTGATACACCGAGATCAAGCTGGTTTTCTGCCACACAGACAGAGTCAACAAAATTTAAGAATGATTATGAATGCATTAGAGTATGGTGAGGAAAATCTTGGTAAACAACTGGTGCTAGCCTTCCTAGACGTGGAGAAGGCCTTCGATAATATCGTCTGGGATTTCATGATTGAAAACTTAAAAACAGCAAGATGCGGAGAAGTATTTATCAGCATGATAAATGCCTTTTATACCAAACAAAAAGCCAGAATAGTGGTAAATGGCGATTTGACCTCTGATTTAGATATTTATAATGGTACACGGCAGGGTTGTCCACTATCCCCCTTACTCTTCATATTCACTATAGAAGTTCTATTGGAAATTATTAGAAAAGATAATGACATTTCAGGTATAAGAATAAGAAGTGAAGAGTATAAAATCCAAGCTTATGCAGATGACCTGGCCATTATACCGAAGGATCCAATTCCTTCTATATCTAAATTACTGCGGTGTTTACAAGAATTTGGCTAATTAGTAGGTTTTAGGATTAATGTATCCAAGACACAGCTATTGACTAAAAATTGTACTCCTCAGCAAATTCAAGAATTGCAAGAAATTACTGGATCTGAAGCATCAAAGAACTGGAAAGATGGGGAAAACTTCAAATTTCCCTGATGGGTTGGGCCTCAACAATTACAATGAATGTTCTTCCAAGAGTATTATTTCTTTTCCAAAACATACCGATACTTAAAAACTTAGCTTTTATACAAAATCTGGATAAAATGATACGTGGATTTATCTGGCAAAAGAAGAAACCCCGAACCTCAAACTCCTCCAAGAAAAATCTGAAAGAGGTGGACTTTCCTTGCCTGATTCACATCTATATTACCAGGCAGCCTCTTTGACATGGATTCAGGACTGGATTCAAGCAAAGGACTCTAGAATCCTCAATCTTGAAGGCCATAATTTAGGTCTAGGGTGGCATGCATTTCTTTGGTATGCAAAACAAGTGTCTCATACAAATTTTAACCAACATTTGTTAAGAAAGGCTTTATTAAAAACATGGACAGAAATTAAGAAATCCTTTTATAACAAAACTCCAAGATGGGTTGCCCCACTAGAGGCATTTTCTAATCCAAATTTAATGACCAAAGTGAGACTTGCTACCTATGAAGATTTATTGGATAATAGAGGTGAACTGAAAGGACAGAAAATGCTAAAAGGCCAAGGTATTGTATTGTCCTGGTGGGAAAGAAAACAACTTGAGTCCAGGTTTTCAAAAGATAAATAAACTGGTTTTACAAGAGGAATGTCAGAGTTGGCAAAATTATGTTAGGACCCAAACATAAACTTATTCAAAAACTTTATTACTTTTTATTAGATTATAAAATGTATGATGAGGAGGTAAAAACACCTTTGATATCCTGGGCCAAAAATACAGGACATAATATCGAATTATCTAGCTGGGATAAGGTTTGGCAGAATATGAAATATATGAAAGCAACATCAATGAGGGAGAACATATTTAAAATGTTCCATCGTTGGTATTTAACACCTGATAGATTAGCACGTTGTTATCATAATGTATCAGATAAATGCTGGAAGTGTAAAGTAAAGGTGGGCTCTTTCTAACATGTATGGTGGACTTGCAATAAAATTCAAAAAAAATGGAAAGAGACTCACAGTACTATTGTTCAAATAACCAATATTCAGATTCCATTAGAACCTGAAATTTTTCTATTAAATATTATGCCTGATAATGTCCAGAAGAGAGATGTATCTTTGGTTACCCACTTGATCACAGCTGCTAGGATGTTAATAGCCAAAGTCTGGAAGAAAGAAGATCTACCATCCCAAAGGGACTACATAGCCAAAATGATAGAAGTGGCGGAACTAGATAATCTGACTATGAAGTTGTAGGGAAAAGATGACAAGACCTTCCAAAACACTTGGTCAAGTTTTTACAATTGGCTGGAGAAGAATATGTAGTTGGACTGACCCAATAGGCTGTAAACAATTAGAACCTTATAGAATCTATTCATATATGAGAAAGGATCTTTTTTTTTTGTTGTGTGTTATGTGTATGTTTATGTTTACATTAAGGATACTAATATACTGTAACGTTAACTCTTTGGTCAGTCATTTTTTTTTTTTTTAAACTTCATGCCAACTCTGTGTTTCTATTCCAGGGCATTTAAAACAAAGATAGTGTGCTAGGAGAAAATTAGAGCACAGGCCAAAATATAAATTATGGGAACAAACTTAATCAGTGCAAGCCTTTGATTCCCTCTGGAAATTTGTAGTTTAAAAAATGCATGACCGGACATCATTATACTGTTGCCCCATTAATTTGAGCTGTTTTACCTTGCTGGTGCTATTTATTGTTATTATTTTGATTTTTATCTTTTATGCTGAATTGAGTATGAATTCTGCATTTAGAAATGTTGACTTTTGCTGATTGTTTTCTGTGGCTGCTTTTTATTAGCAGATTCTATTAATTGTTTAATGTGATATTTTATTGGCTTAAGCTGCCTTGAGCTACAATGCGAAGGCAAAGTATAAATATTTTAATAAATAGTGAACTGAATGAACGTGTGGTCAATGAAAGTTCAAATAATTTAGATAATGTTTACAACCTCTATAAAATAAGAGGGATATACCAGATTATAAAGCTAAAAGAGGAAGGTGTTTAGAATGTTGCTGTTTCTTATATCAATGATTAATAAAATGGCTTAGATATTATTCAAATAGGGGGAGACTTACAATCCACAGGCCATCAAATTTAATGCTTGTATTTGGCTGTCGAGGGTTGGTATGGAATTCCTGGATTTCTGTTTTCCACCACAGGGCTGTAGAATTGCGGAAGAAATCTGGGAAAGCAACATGAGCAGCATATAACTGTAGGAACAGATAAAATGAAAGTGCATATGAATCCACTGAAATTAGTACTTGTACAACAAATCCAATTTCAGAAGGTATTAAACATAACCAACACTTGGAAATCCATAGAACCAAGTGGATCAGAGAAAGCTCTATGGTGGAGATATGCTTTCTGCAGCCTTGAATTATCAGCTTCCTTTAGAACAAGAATCTGCTTGCTCTTCATACATGCTTTAAATGCAAGACTGCATCAGGCTACCTTAAAAACTCCACTGCACTAAGGGATCCTTAATACACGTGAATCATGGGTGATCTTTCCTTGGTCTAATCTGTGTATTAAGAGAAACAAATTATTTATCCAAAGGGGGACCATCCCTAAAAGCCATATTTTTCAGAACCAAACCTTTCTGATGACATCACCAAAGTATGGTGGGGTACAAATATCTCACCTCTGTCAGGTACCTGAATCCCTGAATTTTGCCCAATGGCATCCTTTTCTTTCCAACTAAAACTATTTACCTGTCTGTGGCACCTACAGGGAAGAAAGCTTGAAAACAGGCCTCACTATGGAAGGTCTAGGACCAAGGACTCCAGGAACATATTGTCTCACCCTGCTCAGTTAAGACTGGAGCCCTCCTCCAGCACAAGGAGATCAGTTCCTCTGAAAGAACAGCCTCTTCCTCCTGAAGAAAGTTCTAAATCCACCTGCGTAAATTGGTAGGATACAATCCATCTTCTTCCAAAGGACCTGACATCCATATTAAGGGTATCCTGGGTTGCAATCCTAAGAACAGGTTCCTGGGAGTAAGCCCCATTAACTAAAATTGGACTTACTTCTGAGTAGACCTTCTTAGATTTTCTCCCCCTGGTAAACTACTTTGTTAAGAATGTTAAAAAAAAATGTGCCTTGCAGGAACAGTTCAAGATCTACCTAGTTCAACATTCTACCTAGTTCGAGCATGGCTCTTAGCAACCAGCAGGTGCTGGGTGGTCCACCAATGGACCATAATCTACATTCTGCCTATTATTGGTCTAGAAAATTTGCTCAAAACTATTTGGACAAAGAACTAAATTTTGTAGGCTTATAGAACAAATTTAGAGTTCAGTGGCACCTTTAAGACCAACAATATGAGCTTTCATGTTCAGGCACACTTTTAAAAATACAAATATTTGAAAAAGTGTGCATGGACACAAAAGGTCATGCCTTTAATAAACCTTTGTTGATCTTAAAGGTGCCACTGGACTTTAAATTTGTTCTATTGCTTCAGACCAACACAGCTGACCTCCGAGAACTACTTAGGCTTGTGTAAGTTTAAGTTTTGGGTTTTTTCACCTTTGAATACTTAAATCTACCCACCCCTGGCTAAATCATAAACTCAGGTACACAGAATTAGTTTAATACTGCAAAAGTTTTGTAGTCCAGCACTCATGGGGACTGCAGGTTGTTGATTAGTCAAATGTGCCAGGTATTAAAGCTTATTGCTCTGCCCCAGCCCATACCCAGAGGAATCTGTATTGACCAAACCTCACCCCATTAGGGAAGGCATCGCAATGGTCTCCATGTATGGTAGGACTTTCCCTCCCAAGCCATGGTGCAAACCAGCTGCTTCAGTGTCTCTAGTAGAGCTGTCTCCTGACAGTTTGAGGCAGGCTGATGGGGAAGAAGGCACCTGGCAGCACCAGCTGTCAGAAGTCCAGCAGTGGTGGAAGGCATCAAGGTGCCCATCTGGAGAGATGGGACAGGGGCTCCTACATGCCCAAAGATGGAGGAATTTGGTGGCTGAAGAGGAGGAGTCTGATTTCTGGGCAATGATGGTTAACTGAGCATTCTAGATAATCAGATGCCATACAACAAAGCTCTGACTTTGTGGTCCTTTTGATTCCATCTTCTAAGTCCACTAGCCTGCTTGACTTGGAGTAATCTCAGATTTGTCATGGCTTCCAACAGGCTGTGAAAATAGCACCATCTCCTTCTGGGGAAAAAGGCTGTGCTTTCTTCAAAAAAAAGTTTGAACATCCACCATCTCCTATGTAATACTTGTGATTCCCATATAAGACTGTACCAATCATCCAAAAGATTCAGGCTGTACTCTGACACCATCAATTACATGTCATCTGGCATGATCCATATGTCTTAAGGACTTGCATCTGACTTCACCAGTTAATTTACTATTTGCCAGTCCAAATCTTCAACATCTCTCCTGTTCATACGATCATGTGTACAATATTAATTTTTCTCCCATCATTTTGTTTTCACATTGTCAAAACTTCTATCAGTCTTTTTCACTGAGACAGTAGTGCACTTACCTCCACTTGCTGTTCAAAGGGTAGTGATGTATTCACGGTAGTAACATTAGGATAATATGGCCACACCTAAAAGGGGAAAAGTGATTGCAAATAATAATTTGCTTGATCAGAGAATGAAATTTCTACCACACATGAATCACTGCCTTTTGTAGATGCCAGAAGAAGAAGATTTGTTTTTTATATTCCACTTTTCTCTACCCTAAAGAGTCTTTAAAACAGTTTACAATCACCTTCCCTTCCTCTCCCCACAACAGACACTCTGTGAGGTAGGTGGGGCTGAGAGAGATCTGAGAGAACTGTGACTGGCCCAAGATCCCCTAGCAGGCTTCATGTGGAAGAGTGGGGAATCAAACTTGGTTGTCCAGATTACAGTCCACTGTTCTTAACCACTATGCCACAGTGGCTTTATAGCATGGCAAAGCCACCTTGCAAAATACCAGGTGTACAATGTACCAAAAGCAGAGCATCTTTAAGGCTGTGATCCTGAGTTTTATGTATAATGCATACAGTTGTATCCAATGTTCCATAAGGAGAATTTCGCATGTGGACTGGAACTTTCTCATTTCCTTCCTCCCACAGTAGTCTACTACACCAACAAAATGACGTCCCTGAGATTGAGGATACCCACCCACCCCTAAAGAAATAGCTCTGGGTCCTCTATGGGACTTTGAAGTGGGAGGAGAGAAACAGCAAAAAAAAAAAAAAAAGCTCCCCACCCCTAGCAAGCAGAAGTGTTGTCATGCTGCTGAGAACAGACCATAGGATCCAACCCCTTAGCATTTTAAGTGATTTACAAATAATACTTAAAAGTATTACCTTTCCCCATACGATACTGCCATTGTTAGGCCATCTAATGAAGACATTGTCTGCAAGTCCTCTTTCATATGCTGGATAATACTGTTCATTTCCTGAGATAGCTGGATCCTGAAATGGAGAACATTTTTTTTTTTACTTTTGTCTGAAAATAATGTTACCACACTAGTTATCTAAACACTTTCACACAGCCCTGACTTGGATAGCCCAGGCAAGCCTGATCTTATTAGATCTTGGAAGCTAAACAGGGCAGACCCTGGCAAGTATTTGGATGGGAGACCTCCAGAGAATACCAGGGCCAGGAAGCCAGAGACAGGCTATCAAGCCACTTCTCTGAAAGTCCTCTGTGCCCCAGTGGGAGTCATCAAAGGTTGCCATGACTTCCAGGCATGGGCACACACACACGCAAACACACAAAATGCAAAAATACAAAAAAATAAAAACACACACACACATATGCTGAGACAGAGAGACAGGCAGGCATTAAAAGCAAAGATGCAGGAAGAAGGGGGAAAAGGACTCACCAAAATTATGACAAATCGCATTCCATCTTTTTTCATTCTGTCAATCAGTGTCGGAAGGCCTGCAAAGCTGGGACTGAGAGTGAAGTCTAACCGCCGCTCCATGTAATCGATGTCTGCATATTGTATATCCTATGGAAAAGAGTCGTATTGTATGGGTCTATATTTTACACGAATGTCAACCTATCAATCTTTATTCATAATTTTCATTAAATAACTTAACAGTCAGAGCAAAAAGTCACTTAGGATGCAGTCACACATGTAAGAAAAAACATGGGGGGGAGTGAGGCTATTTCTGCCAGAGGAATTTGACCCACAGTTGTGCTATCACACAGTCCTTGGAAGCTGCAGGCACAGACCACCACTGCATGTTCAGACGTAACCGTGGGTGAGGGTTTTGTTGTTGTTTTTTTGCTGTTTGTTTCCGATGCACTTAAACAAGGAATCAATGAATTGCGTCTCCACACTGAGGGCTCCCTATGGAGTTTATGATGACGCACATACTGAGAAGGGGGAGGGGGAAAACAATGGCACAGAGTCAGGATGGCCTGATCAGATCATCCCGATGCCATGAGGGCATGCTGGAGTGATCAGACAGGGGAAAGTCCACCTGTGGCCTGTCGCAACTCATTTTCTACCGGATTTTCCCCAGTGTCTTTTAACTCCGCTTCTGCGCTGGAGCAGAACGGGTTGCCGATGGCTGCAGGGCATTTCCCAGATGTTGTTGCCTGATTGTGCCCTTTAAATCCACCCAACATTTGTGCCTATGGCAGGTCTAATTGTGCATATGATCACGGCCTTACATTTTCTTTTAGCCCATGGATTATTATTTTTTTGTAACCTTCAGTTCATATAACTGTTTTTAAAATGCCTATCAGTTTCAAATGCAATATGTTTATTAGTATGATGACCCAGTTACTGAGGGGAAAACATATAGTCTCCATTCTTGGGCTCCTGGAACTCTTTTCACACTTCATTGGCTTCTGCCATACCTCAATAAAGATATCAAATAAACTTTTTAAATTCTGCACAGTAGCATGTAGTAACTATTTTTCATTTCAGAATCGTTTAGCCCTTTTCTTTTTTATGGCTAACAGTACAATCCTACACAGAGCTTTACCTTTCTCAGTCTATTAAAGTCAATGGGTTTGGAAGGGTTAACTCTGATTAAGAAGGCAATGTAAGTTTTCAAAGGTGTCTGGACAACCATATAAAAACATCCCTGCCAGAACAGACAAAGGGATCACCTAGTATCCTGTCCCCAGTGGTGGTCAGCAAGATGCCTCTAGAGCAAGGGTCCCCAAGCTTTTTGAGTCTGTGGGCACCTTTGAAATTTTGAGAGGGATGGTCAGCACCAACCAAAAATGGATGGTGTAGGAGAAGCCAAAAACTGTACCTCCTTCTTTGCTTTGCAAAAGAATCACTGAAGGAGAATAGAAAATAGTGAATGAAAGCCAGGTGGGGAAGAGGGAAGGAAAGCCTGCAGAAGGAATAGAACCAGAAGTCCATGTGCTTACCAGACCTCTTGTTCCTCCATTGGCAGACATGGAAAACCCACTTGAATGAAGGCAGCCAATAATAAGCCTTGCCTTACAATGGCCCCACTCAGTTTCTGTACAGATTGGCAGGCACCAGAGAAAGTAGTGGCAGGGGAACCCTAATGGGGAACTATTATATACTGAGTCCAGATGTGTTGATAAGTGAAACAGCTCATAGTTTATTTCAGCTCGGGAAAACAAGACAGAGTGAGCAGGACCGGAGGCCTGCTTATATTCGTATAGTGAACCACACTGAAACACACACCCACACCCGCGATAGGATTATTTACAGTGCACATGCAGTCCATAGGTCACTCTAGGATCTTGACCACCCTACTAGGTGCGTTCTCGGATCCGTGCTGTCTATTGTCTTTGAGAGCAAAGCTTATGGCTGTAAGATGACCTGACTGCATGCACAGTCTACGTAAGAATACAACAGGAACCATATTCACAAGCAGGCCATAAAAGCCACTGTGCTCTTACGGTATTTCTGTCCAGAACATATATTCATGAGTTCTGTCTCTGAGTGTAGACTATTTGTTTAAATATTAGCCATATTCAAATTCTTTGAAAGTGCTCATTAATGATTTCTCTGGTATGGTGTTTTTCTGTCCCAGATCCCCCATTATCTGTAAAAGAGTGGCTATCAGCATGGGAAAGGGATCTCTTTCCACAAACACCCTCTTAGATTTTCCAGTCAATAATGTTAGCCTCAAGGGAACGTAAGAACATAACAACAGTTATGTTGGATTAGATCAATGATCTATCCAGTCTAGAATGCAGCAACAATTGTCCCAGAAGGCCTATAACCATGTCACACCAGCTAAGGCCTTCCTCTCTTGTTGCCCCCTGGAAGCCAGGCCCATAGCCACGAGGGGGGGGGCGGTGACAAGGGCAATGCCCCTCCCAAATGTGCCTGACCCCTCACCAAAAAGCTACAGTTTTGTTACTATTATACAAACGAACACAAACACCATTTAGATTTGCTAGCTCTCCCTTCTTGTTGTTGTACTTCTCCCCTACCCTGGGAGGGAGCCTGGGGTGACTGTGCTTGCCAGGAGTGTCATTGCAGGGCCACCGGATCTGTTTGGTGGGAAAACATTTTGGAAGGCTCTACATAAATATCAATAGAGCCCACTCTGCTCCATTTTTGCAGATGCTAGAAGATACTTGCAGCCATTTTCTCCATTGGATTCAGGTCCATGCCAGTGGAGAAGAGACATGCAGCCACCAGATCCATGGTGGGGCACTGCACCACATGGTAGGGCACCACACCCAGGCCCAAAATTGGGAAGGCAGCTGACATCGGCGGTGGGGGGCTGTGGTGTGGCTTGCTCCTGGGTATGAGGCTTTGTGCAGCAGTGTTCCCAGGCCAGCACCACTTTAGACAGCAAGCCACAGTGGCCTGCATTGCCAGTTGGGTGCCCTCTTAGGAACTAAGGCCCTTTTTTGCGCCTGCATCAGTGGCAAGGTTGGGGCATCACTGCAGAAGCCACAAGTTGGGTGCATCTTCAGGCAACAGGAGCCTCAACATGGTGGAGTATGTGTGCTGGTGAGAGGGGCCTTGGGGCAAGGTCAAATAGAGAAGGGTGCTGCTGCTGAGAACAAAAGCTGACAGTAGCTTCAGGCCATGAGAGATTGGCATGGGGCGAGCCTTGCGACAGTGGAGCATGTGTGCTGGTGAGAGGAGCCTTGGAGCAAGATCAGAGAGAGAAGGGCACCACTGCTGAGGATGCAAACCATCACAGCTTTGGTCCACGAGAGATCAGCATGGGGGCAGGGCCGGATCACCCATTGAGCAAACTAGGCACTCGCCTAGGGCGCCCTGGCCTCAGGGGTGCCAAATGGTGCCCCACTCCCCCCAAAAAAGCACCCCCCGCTGCCCTAACCAGGCGCCCGCCACCGCCACCGCTAGACCCCCCGCCCCCTTCCCAGCTTTCCTGGGGGTCCCGCAGCCGTGGAGCCCCCAGAACAACTGGCACTGGGAGGGAAGGGGTGGTGGCTAGACCCCCCCCACCCCCTTCCCGGCATTCCTGGGGGTCCCACAGCCGTGGAGCCCCCAGGACAGCTGGCGCTGGGAGGGAGGGGGCGGCAGCTAGACCCCCCATCCCCTTCCTGGCTTTCCTGGGAGTCCCGCAGCTGCGGAGCCCCCAGGACAGCCGGCGCTGGGAGGGAGGGGGCAGCAGCTAGACCCCCCACCCCCTTCCCAGCTTTTCTGGGGGTCCCACAGCCGCGGAACCCCCAGGAAAGCCGGCGCTGGGAGGGAGGGGGCGGCGGCTAGACCCCCGCCCCCTTCCTGGCTTTCCTGGGGGTCCTGCAGCTGCAGAGCCCCCAGGACAGCTAGCATTGGGAGGGAGGGAGTGGCGGCTAGACCCCCTGCCCTCTTCTCGGCTTTTCCGCGGAGCCCCCAGGACAGCCGGCGCAGGGAGGGAGGGGGCAGCGGCTAGACCCCCGCCCCCTTCCCGGCTTTCCTGAGGGTCCCGCAGCCATGGAGCCCTGAGGAAAGCCGGCACTGGGAGGGAGGGGGCGGCAGCTAGACCCCCACCCCCTTCCCTGGCTTTTCTGGGGGCCCCGCAGCTGCAGAGCCTCCAGGAAAGCCAGCGGTCCGCCGCCACCCCCTGGTCTCCAGGCCCTACCGGGAGGTTGGCATCCCCAGTGGGGGGTGCCCCAGGCTTCCTGCCTAGGGCGCCCAGACACCTGGAGCCGGCCCTGCATGGGGGGGGGCATGCTCGGGGCACCAGAGCAAGGGAACATCGTGGGTTTTTTTTCTTAAGGAGACTGGTGATTGCTTACTGGGCTAGTGCCAGCAGCCAGAATCCACAGGAGAGGTGGCCCAATAGACACATTATGGGCTGCTCTCCACCATGCTAAGCTGCCCACTTAAAAAAGAATTGCCCCCAAGCAACAAAAAAATCTGGTTACAGGCCTGCCAGTAGCACTGGCTTCTAGAAGGTTTCTGCCTCTGAACATGGAATGTCTATGTAGTCATCATAACTAGCAGCTACTGATGGACCTATTCTCCATGAACTTGTCTCCTTTGCTTTTAAAGCCAGCTAAACTAGTAGTTGTCACAGTATCCTGGGACAATGAAACTTCTTCCCTGAGAACCAGGAACTATCAAATCAAGCACAGGCCAATAACTTCTTCCCAACAGCCAAACTGGCTTGCAAATGACACACAATAAAAATCACTTGGTTGCCCCTCATTTTTGATGGCTTTGCAACCACAACCGTTTTTAGTTTAAGGTCTTTTATTTTTATTTTTCTTGCCAAATCTTGTACTGTGAATTTAAACTTTTGGTGGTGGAAAGAATGTTTTTTCCCATGGCCTTCTCACTATACTGTTGAATTCAGACAGGTTCTTGTTGGCTCCTAACCTTTTTACTGTTTGTCACTGGACATATTTGCAACCAGATTTTAAGCTCTCTCACAAATGACTTATAAATGTATACATGCAACTAGGGGTGTACAATTCCTGGTGTAACCAGTTTTGGTATAAAAGCTTAGCTTCTAACATTCGTGGCTAACCTTCATTTCCCATGGCGATTTAATTAATCAAGATTATCCAAATTTTCTATGAAAAACAATCAAATGGTTTAAGAGACTTTTAGTGAGACCAATCTGTCCGACCCACTTTAAGCTTGAACAAGTCACCAACACAGAGAGAGAGAGGGAGAGAGAGAGAGAGTTTAGAACTACAGCATGTATTTTTAGTCCTTCTTACTTCAAAACTGTATACTAAGATAAACCACTGTAATCCAGGTTTAACTGCAGACAATCAGGCAATTGCTACAGCACAGCACAGAACCTCTAAATTGTTAACAAAAATATCATCAGAACTCAACTTTAGAGATGCTATGCCACTGCCTTTGATTGATATGCAGCTAGTATTTACCTTTTTCTCACTTGAACCCTCATTTTTTTCTTAACACTTTGTGACTAGGACCACAGTATTACACCACTTGATCTTCATTTTGATACATTTATATTGTATATTCTATTGACGAGTTAAAAAAAAAAAAAGTCAAGAGTCGTGGCGGCATGCAACTTACATAGGGGATATTAGCTTCCTTCATTTTGTTATACAGATCAGAGATTTCTGCATCACTCTTGTATCCATAACGGCACAGCTGGAATCCCAGTCCCCAATATGGAGGCATGACAGGACGTCCAATGAGCTAGAAATAATTTTTTTAAAATTAAAAAGCTATTTTTGTTAAATTATTATTCATACAAAACAAGAGGCAAAATGACAGTGGTTTCAGTAAAGGTATCATTTTTGTCTTACTGCAGTGTATTCCTGAACAACTTGTTCCGGAGTTGGGCCCAAAACCATATAGAAGTCCAAAATTCCTCCCACAGTACGGTAAGTCAAAGCAGGAGTTGGCTGCAATTTGACCTCTACAAATATAAAGAAGAGGGAAGCAAGAATGCATTATCATGCAAATTAATAATGGCCAGCATCCCCAACCCCATCCCATCCTTCCAGCAGTTTCTCCGCCTCCCAGAGAAAATCCACCTTAAATTCTGAAGGATTTGGCAAAAAAGCCCTTTCTATTAGAATATGAGAATTTTCCCAAGATTTCAGGAAATGAGTAATTTTCGTTTTCTAATTATGGGAATATGTGCCACTTTGTGCAAATACTGCAGATTATGTTTGCTTTTTTCTAGTAATGCTTCCTAAACTAAGGCTCATGGGACAGCAGTGTCTTGGCCAGATACAAACAGAAATATATCCCTCAACTGAAAGAATGTGATTATGGGGAGGCTTCTGGGATGACCTCACATTTGCCAATAGAAAAGTACCCACCATCTGGTGTTACTTTCTTTTCCCAGTTTGTCAGTCGATTGGGCTGGGAAAATTAAGTTGTAGTTAATGGCTATAGTTCCATAGTGACACAAACCACTGTCAAAAATAAGAGCTGACTTACCCATTCCATTGCTATTCAACAAGAGAACTCCATGAGCATTTCCATCTTCTTCTAGGCCCATGTAAAAGGGGTGAACGCCATACATATTCTTTTGGTACTGAAAGCATGAAAGAAAAACACAATACATGGGACACTCTAATGTATATTAGTGAAGAATGTGTGACTGTTTAACTACGGGTGCCATTCTCTTCTCCATTGGCCTCCTCTAATCTTCCTTTTGCTCATGTCCAGGAGAAGAGACAACACAACTCCTGCATCAGCTAGTTCTCCCTCCACTCCCACTTCTTTCCACATCTTATTTTTTTCTCCCATTAGCCAGTTTGGATCCCCCTTTCTCCCGGCTGTGGAAGCCATGGGAGAAAGGGGAGGATCGCCTGGGAAGGGTTAAATGGCTGGTGGCCATTTAACCAGTCCATTTCACTTCCCCCCACTTCAAAGCAAGGGGGAGCAAAACTGATGGGTTTAATGGCTCTCAGCAATTTAAGCCTAACAGCTGACAGTCAGACCCACTCTGCTGTTAGATTTAAATTCCGCAGGGTCATGAAAATGGAGCTTTTTCGCCGGGCATTACATCGGCTGAGCTGCACTTGCACTTTATCATATGACATTGCCATACACAAATGGTTTTAACTATATTTATATGGAACTGAATCTAGGGGTGATTTCCCACTAAAGCTGCCTCGGGGTTGCGCCACCGTTTGCCCCGAGATTATTAGTCAATTTCACACCCGAAGCCACGGGGCTGCATTTTGACCCGCGGCTTCGCCCGATTTCCCCACAGTTTCGTAATCCTGTTTTTTGAGGATTACGAAACTGCGGGGGAAATCGGGCGAAGCCACGGGTCAAAATGCAGCCCCGCGGCTTCGGGTGTGAAATTGACTAATAGTCTTGGGGCAAACGGCGGCGCAACCCCGAGGCAGCTTTAGTGGGAAATCACCCAAGGTGTTTTATGTATGTATGTATGCTGGTTTTATGGTTTTATGTAAGCCGCCCTGAGCCGCCTTGGCGGGAGGGCAGGGTAAAAGTCAAACTAATGAATAAATATTAAATAATAAATGAATGCCTGGCAGCCATTTCACTGGTTGGTATTGCTCCCCCCCCCACCACTTCCAAGCAGGGGTAGGGTTAGGGTTAGGGTTAGCAGGGTGAAGCAAAACCAGCTGGTGAAATGACTCACAGTCAGCTATGGACCCACCCTGCTCAGCTGTTAGGATTAAATGGCCCAAACAGCCAAAACAGACAAAAGTGTGGTAAATGTTCAGGGAAGGCTCCTTCCCCAAATATTGGTTCAGGTGCTCTGAACTGGGCCAGATTTGTGCCAAATTTTGGTTCATCCCCATTTCTACTCTCCATCCACTCCCCCAATTTGTCTTTTCTCCTGCTCCATCATCAGCTTTCTCCTTTCTTGCATTTCTCTCTTCACAGCTTCTTTGAGCCCAATCCTCTTCTGTTGTTGTCAGGTGTCATTTTGGGTTGATCTAGGAAACCAAAATGTCACCCAACATTCCCCCCCTTCAATGCCATCTGAGCATGTGCAGGTGTTTGTATTACCATTTGGGGGTTTTTAGTGCTATTTTTTTAAAAAAAAAATCCAGCTTTTTCTGAAAAATTGGAGATTCCCAGATAATTACAGAGAATGTGGATCAAATTCATGACAATGCATATAAAGAGATAAAACCATCCTAACGAAAAGAAAAGCAAGCTTATGGAAAGAAGTCTAGGTGCAAACCTTCAAGAGAGCAATGTATAAAAAACTGAAAGTCACTCATTAGACAAAGTATTTCAAAGTAATAAGTGCTCCACATGTACAGACATAAAACCGAAACATATGCAACATGGATCTCAGAAGATACCAGTTTGACCACATTTGACTCCACAAGGCGTATATAGATCCAGAAGGCACATATAATATAGCCAAAGATGACTTTGGAGAGTTGTTAAGTATTTGGAGAGTTGTAAAGTATTTGGAGAGTTATTAATGTAACAATAGTCCTGGGAATGTCTGTGTTTGATTAGATTACTGAAAGATGTAGGGAGGGAAAACATCCTACAGGGCAATCCTAAAGAGAGTTATGCCATTCTAAGTCCATTAACTTCAACAGAAAATTGCTTAATGTAACTCTGATTAGGATTGCACTGGTAATCTTTATTTATTTATTTATTTTGAGAACACCCTGTGTTCTGAAGTGTGGTGTTTGTTTTTTACACACATTTAAACTTTAAGATTAGTATGTATGTAACTAAGGGCTTTTTAAACTGGATAATTTACATTTTATTTTTATTTACTCATTTATAGTTTGCCTTTCTTCCTGAGACTCAAGGAGGTTACAAAATTCGAAAACATTGAGGGGAAAAAGGGGTCAGTAAAGTATGTATAAACAAAACTATAAACGGGAACCAATGGAATAAAAATTGTATGATGCTTCTAATAAACAATGCAATATACAGATAGATAAAGATATATACAAATTACCTCACGTTTCCAGAGATACTGAGACCAGGGTTATTTTTGGGCAGGAATGCACAGGAAGAGTTCCGGTTAGCTCCTGAGTTGGCTAGCAGGAACTCATTAGCATAATAGGCCACACCCCCAACAGCAGAAACTCATTAGGATTGGCTACATTAGGGGTGTGTGGCCTAACATGCAAATGAGTTCCTGATAAAAAAAAAAAAGCCCTGGATTTTGACAACAAACAAGGTAAACAGAATAAGAAGCAAAAGGTGAGTGTGGCTAGATAACCACACTTCTGGTAGCATGGGGGTGTGGCCTAATATGCTAATGAGCTGTGCTGTCGGGGTGTGGTGTAATAGGCTAATGAGTTTCTGCTGGTGGCCTATTATGCTAATAAGTTCCTGCTGGGCCTTTTCTACACAAAAAGCCCTGACTGAGACTACAACCATCTTCCCTTTATAAAAATGCCCAACTCAAATATACAACAACAAGCAAAAAGCCTCACCATGTACATTGCTAGGGCTTAAACCAGGCATCTTATTATCTGAGACTGGGATCTCAATGAGTGAGCTATCATAAACTATGTGCACTTTGACTTCTGAGTGTCCTTCAAGTGCAAAAGGGAATAGCAGTGTGCAGTATCATCCCTAATGACTGAAGGAAACCTCTGGATTTGAACCTTGAACATTTTGCCTGGAGCGTTTTGCCTGGTCAGAGGAGAAATACTTTCCTCTCTTGCTCTTCAGGTTTCCATTTTCCATTACAAGCCACTGATACCACAGGCCATGACCTGGAGGATATACCCTCCAGGTCAACATTCAGCTATAGTTACCTAAGGTCTTGTTCTGGCCATGACATAACAGATTGCTGTTACTAGTGCTAGTTGAAATTCACTAAAACTATACCAGAACTAATTATATGGAGAGTTATTCAGATTTATTAAGACAGAAAAATTTGATAAAACAGACCTATGTCTTTGCCCAAGAATCTGTGTATAGAAACATCTGCCCCATGTCAGTCTGTCTGTTTAATTTTTAATTAGCTGCCTTAGTTCCATAAGAAGCTCAAGGTGGCTTACAATTTTAATAAAATACATAAAATAGATTACATTAAAAACATAAAACCAATATTTAAAATCACAATTTAGGACTGCTTTATTCAAACCAAATCTATATCAGATGGGAGCATTTGAATTTATTTGCATATATTATTCATTCCAACAGGATGCCTCTCGGAAATTTACATTGTAAGATAGAGTTCTTGACCCTGACCTGGATGGCCCAGGCTAGCTCAGTCTCATCAGATTTCAGGAGCTAAGCAGGGTTGGCTCTGACTAGTATTTGGATGGGAGACCTCCAAGGAATAACAAGGGCGTGATGGAGAAGCAGACCATGGCAAACCACCTCTGAACATCTCTTGCCTTGAAAACCCTTCAGGGTCACCATAAGTCTGCTGTGACTTGACAGCAACAACAACAAACAACAAAATATAGAGATCTTATTGTTTATAGATTACTAGCCATCTAAGGTCATACTGAACTCGTACGGCTGGAAATTATTACTAAATTATTTTTTTTAAATCCATCCATAAAGCAATACTCACTTCAGGAGGCTGATCCCTTGCAAACATTCCCCAAGTTTTCCAGTTCATATCTTGACGAAAGTAGGCATGTTCTGTTTCACCAAACCCATACACATATTCTGAGGGCAGGCGTGTTGCAATCTGAATGAACATGTCACTGAAGATGAAGCCAGGTAACTGGGAATCCCAACTGCAACAGGAGGATTGTTGTAAGAAACAAAACAAACACAAGTGTAAGAAGGATAGAAGAGAGGGAATAATATTGATGCTGAGAAGCTGTCTTCAGGCCGCTTGGTGGAGAAGGGGAATGAAGAGCAAAGTATCAGTATAGGTACTGGGATTTCATGGACACAACTTTTTTTATATCACCACAGTGCCTTTACAATGACTCACGACTTGTCTCCAGTCTTTTTTCCATCCTATGCCCCCTGCAATGCCCGTTTTGCAAAGCTAAATTATGCCATAACTGGCAATGGGAGTTGATGAGATTTACTATGTCTATATGACAACTTGTGCTAGGTCAAAATTCCTTAGAAATACTACGGATCATAATGTCATTATGTAGCTGGAAGCCCCAGTTCAAAAATATTTGCTTTCTGGTATTATTATTTCATAATAAATACCCCCAGTCAGTTTTCCAAAGAGAAAGAGATCAAATATTTGTTGGGTAATCTGGGATGATGCAGTAATTTAACATTATTATACCAATCCATAATAGGCAGTCCATAGAAAAACCTTTTCTTGGACCTTCCCTAGAAAACTATACATCCCTGACTAAAGGGTAATTAAGACCAGGAGATTCAAGAACTTGAAACAGAAGAAGTTATACTATTCCTAGAATTAAGATAATGAAAACTTTAAAATGTATTATTGACTCATAAGAACATAAGAAAAACCAATGTTGGATCAGGCCAATGGCCCATCTAGTCCAACACTCTGTCATACAGTGGCCAAAAATACCAGGTGCCATCAGGAGGTCCAGCAGTGGGCCAAGACACTAGAAGCCCTCCCATTGTTGCTCCCCCCAAGCACCAAGAATACAGAGCATCACTTGCCCCAGCTTGAGAGTTCCTATCTATACCTTGTGGCTAATAGCCACTGATGGACATTAGATAAGCTCCATATGCTTATCTAATTCCCTCTTGAAGCTTTCCATGCTTGTAGCCACCACCACCTCCTGTGGCAGTGAATTCCATGTGTTAATCACTCTTTGGGTGAAGAAGGACTTCCTTTTATCCATTCTAATCCCACTGCTCAGCTATTTCATTGAGTGCCCATGAGTTCTTGTATTGTGAGAAAGGGAGAAAAGTACTTCTTTCTCTAGCTGCTCTATTCCATGCATAATCTTATAAACCTCGATCATGTCACCCCTCAGCCATAGTTTCTCCAAGCTAAAGACCCCCAAGCATTTTAACCTTTCTTCATAGGGAAAGTGTTCCAACCCTTTTATCATTCTAGTTGCTCTTTTCTGCACTTTTTCCAGTGCTATAATATCCTTTTTGAGGTGTGGTGACCAGAATTGTACACAGTACTCCAAAGCTGTAGTATCACTCCCGTATCACTCCCATCTTACATTCCTTTATAAGGAGCTCTGAAAGCTAATCAAAGTTTTGGGAAAGCTTATAGCAAAAGACTAAGAGCAATCTGTTAATTGGATAAGAATTCCATCAAGTATTCTACAAGTATCTGGACTTATAACAATTCTCAAAACAGTGAGGAAGAGGTGGGGAAAACTTATGCCAACATCCTCTCTCCCCACACTGGTGGATTCCCAAGGGGGGAAAAAAACATTCAGTAATCATTCAGAATCTGCTAATATTTAAAGCAATGACAGTGCTGAAAGGTTTTTGATGATCTATAATACATCTGTGATGCTCTTCTTTGCTTAATGGAATGCTTATCTCCATGCTCTCTGGTCACCTGAGATGACAGATGCGTAAAGGAAAAGCCAAATGTTGGCCCAGGACAGACTGGCAATTTGCCCCGGTATCGAGTCGCGGCAAAAAAAACCCGGAGTAAACGATACCGGGTTTTCCCGTCCACACAGCGGGGGCCTCTGCCGGAAGATACTGGATGGAGGCGCGCGGGAGCGTTCAGACTGCCGCGCCAGAGGCGCGCTATATTCGCCGTTTCCCCATTAATTCGGCTGTGGGTGTATGGGTGTATGTGCGCATGAGCGCTCATGCGCTCAAGCGCTCATGCGCATAAGCACATTTTGCCGATTTTTTTTTTTTGCCCTGCAATGCCTGCACCACATTGGGCAGTGGAGCGGAGCGCAGCCAATCACAGTGCTGCTGCCTCGTGCCCAATGCGGGTTGCTCCCGGCTTTTCGCCTGCGCGTTCAGACTCCCCGGAAGCGGAGAAACGCGCGACGAACGCAGGCTTTTGGATTTGCGAAGGCTTTTATCAGGTGTTTTTTTAATCCGGCACTGAAGCGCGAGGGCTCCGGTAAGCTCCGGGTGGGGGACGCCAGGCAGATGTGCCTGTGTGAACATTCCATTTAATCCAATATTGAGTCGCTGTCAGCCCGGGTCCCATCCCGCGGCAAATTGCCAGTCTGTCCTCGGCCGTTGTCTGTTGATCCTAAAAGATGCAGAGCCCATTCACAAAAACCTTGTTGCAGAACAGGACCATTTCTAGAGGTTTTAAACTGTGAAAGTGACATTTCCTTAAATTCATATATAAACTATTGTGCGATTACTGCAAACTTTTCTAGCTGTACCCAGTCTCCTGCCTCCATACTCCACTAAACCCATAGATTTTCTCCTCCATCTCCATCCCCAGTCTTAAATTCCAAAAGCTAACATATTGTGTCAAAGGGCTAAACTTTTCTGCCACAGATATTTCAATATGACCTGAAAAGATATATGGAAGAGTCTTCCTCCGACCTAGAGTCCCCCAAGCCATGTAAAACAATGTGACAAATGTGGTCTATGGCTAAATTGCTGCTGTCAAATCTAAACGGAGCAGCTAACTTCATTGCTATGCTTTATCATCCTCGCATCAGTGTTTCAGATTAAGTACCTAGTCACCAAGGTGTGCGCTAGGGAGTGGCTGTCAACAGTGAGATGTGGGCTTTCAGCCCACAACCTCAGGCCTATTTCTGAATGATCAAGAAGGTCAGTACTGAGACATTACCAGAGCTGTTAAAAGGAGACTGAACCTTGGCGCCCCATCATTTTTTATTTAGGCACCTCTGAAGCATCACTGTGTTTTTGAACTTTGGGTATCAGACAAGACCAGATCAAACGTTGCCTTCCAGTCCCCCGTTTATCCATCCAAGGCCTCAGTTTGAACAAGTATAGTCTCCACTTCACGATTATGCCTATGACAAATGTAAAATGGGATCTTGCCAGTTCACGTCCCATAATAGTTATAAAGGGGGTGAGATCTCATTCCTAATATGGATGTGTTTCCTTACAGGCCATGTCTAATGTCTCTTCTGAGAGAGATTGCTTAGGTCCAAAGAACCACATTGATAGCTGTGCACACAAAAAGGAGCTTTGGGGAGTTATGTTTCTTAAGCATCTGTTGCCAGCATTGCATCAAGAACTGATGGGAGTTTCCAAAACAGTTTGTGATTTGGCCAGGGAGTCATTTATTCAAAACGGGAGAAAAATCCCAATTTCATTGGGCGCACATTTAAACAAAAAAAATCCCAATAGTGCACAGATCTTTGCCAGACCATGCCATAAGCCTCAGTCCTATGTGTAGTTAGGTGGCTGAGAATCCATTGACTGAGAATGGCATTTAAGTACCCTAACTTTGTGCAAAACTGCTATCTGGACCAATGTTCCCTCTAAGCTGTGGAGTCTTGTGAGCAAATATTCTACTTTGTGAAACTACTGGCATTAAAGTTGTGAGCAAGAGATTTGTCTGCTGCATAAATTAGTTTGCTCTGGAGCCATCCTTCCTGAGCAAAGACAAAAATGTGTGAGCCGGAGGCTAAAGAACTGTGAGCTAGCTCACACTCACTCAGCTTAGAGGGAACACTGATCTGGACCAGTTTCAAACTCTTATAGCAAATGATATGATAGGAGAAAGCATGGAGTTCTCAAACCCTAACTCTTTTTATAAGGAGAGCACTTGAGGATGAGCACGGAGAGACTGATCCTTGTCCTGCAGTTTCTTTGTTCAAATGTCTCCTCTCCCTAACAATTTCTAACCGCCCCCCCCCCCACTAGCCTCCATAAAAAGTAATTCAGTTGAGGGGGAAATGGTCTGGAGATATATTTAGATGGGAGAAATGATGAGGTTGGAAGGACTGCAACATCCCTTCTTCCCACCCATGATTCTTCCCTATAAATGTCCTCTCTACATCTGCATTTGGTTGACTTTCACCCCCATACTGTTCCTGAAGTTCCTCTTACCCACAAGTGCTCAGCGGGCAGTAAAAATGGGGGGGGGATTTAGTGGGAAAGTTCCATTCTGCTGTCTTTTGAAAAAGAAGATGGTCTGTAGAAGATGCGATAAGATGCGATAAGGTTTACGCACAGCTATGCTAACATCTGAGGCATATCCATTTAGCAATATACAGCATGAAAATCTATATTTCAGTTGCATTTATGACTCACGGAAAGAACCGAGAAGCTGTTGCTTCTATGTAACCAACCAAGAAATATTTCATCTAATATCACAAAAGGCTGACCCTGTGATTGTTATTTTAAATTTCTGTATAACACAGCTCTGAAGCAATTGTCAGTCAGGTGAAAGAAGCAACCATCATATGAAGAAATGCAGGTTAGTATGCATTTTATAACAAATTCACATTTGGGTGAGACTGCAGTGAAACACAAACCATTACACTGTCTGTAAGGTGGTCACTTTTTATAACTGAATAACCATACATTTAATATGCTCACCATGCACCAAGATGCATAAGAGATGTCCTACAATTATTTTGTTTAGAAGACAGAATCCGGGGGGGGGGATTCTCTGCCTTTGGAAATGTTGAGTACAATTGGTGGATGAAAATAATTTGAAAGACTATTAATACCATTATTGTACTGAACTGTAATAACTGTGGAGTTCCTGTTACAATTTTATTGGATCTAGCAGTCTCAAAACTCCCAATTAGCCATAGTTGTTCTACAGTCCTTGCAGTATAAATGACAAAAACAACTAAAACTTAAGTTCCTGGTGAAGCCTACTGACAGCAATAGATTGTGTATGTTGCAATAACATCTTTTCAATAACAGTGTAGTCCTAAGCACACTTACACCATTCTGAGTCCATTGAATTAAATTCTTCAGGGCCAAACCACATGATACACCTGCTACATGTTGGGTGATGGGTCCTCAGTTGGACTTACAATCAGTCATGTGTCCTTCCTTGGGCACATGGAGCCAGAGAAAAGGGGCAAAAAGCTCCCCCATCCTTTCCACTGGTGAAGTACAATGGGCAGGAAATCTGAAATTCCTTCTACTGCTCACAGTGCTGAGGAAACAAACTTTTTTTGTGTGTATATGTCTGTGCCTGAAAGTCATGGCGACCCCTGGCAATGCCTACTGGAGCATGGAGGACGTTCAGAGAAGTGGATTGATAGCCTGCCTCTGCCTCCCAGCCCTGGTATTCTTTGGAGGTCTCCCATCCAAATGCTTGCCAAGGTCAGCTCTACTTAGCTTCTGAGATCTGATGAGATCGGGCTTGCCTGGGTTACCCATGCCAGGGCAAACAAGCTCTTTTTAAGGTGACTGTCTTGTTCTGACAAAGCGCCTCATGGACAGTAATAAAATTAGTGTTTTCCTTCATTGTTTGATAGGGAGTGTAAGATATGGAGAGGGGAGTGTAATGTATGACATGGTTTAGGTTTTTGCAAGACTCACTCTATAAAAAAGAAAGAACCTATACTAAAACAATGGGAATTTCTTGATAGATGGAGGAGGTACCCTGGGACAATGAAGTATCAAAGCATTAAAGTTAATGGGCAGTACTGATTTCAGTCAAGATGAAATGGAATCTTATGCATAGTCATACATGCTTGTGAGAATGCATGTAAAGTGTCAAAAAGATCATGTCTGAGAAACCATTCTGTTAATTTTAGAATAACACTGTAAGCAACATGGTTTATTTTTTCCCCACTACGTATTATCCTTTAAATAAAATGTTCACCTACAGGACTGTCCCAGTGCTTCTGCGCCGAACCTGGATTCCAAATGGGTTGTTCTGGATTGACACATCATAGAGACGATTCACAGGATCACTTGCAGGAGTGCTGGGGAGATTCAGAGGCACTGGAACTTCATATCTTTCATTACTGTAGTCATAAATCTGCCATGGGAAATAGGTATATAATGTGATCCCATAATATGTACTACCTTGCATTATGTAGTCATTCCTTCATATCTTTGGCAATTGTAGCAGGGGTCTGGAAGTTGCATGACTATCTGTATGGTCAGCCTTTTACCATTGCTATGGACCACAAGCCTCTGTTGGGACTGTTGGCCCCGGACAAGCAAACTCTACAGATGCTGTTGCTCAGAGTGCTCCGGTGGTCCATTTTCCTTGCCAGGTACACTTATGCGTTTGTCCACCAGCCCGGTAAAGCAATAGACCACACGGACACTCTCAGCCGCCTCCCACTGCCATCTTCAGAACTGACCCTGGCCCCCGCACACCAAATCCTGCTGCTGGAGGACCTCCCCGACCGGCCCATCACCGAAGTTTCCTGCCACACCGCCCAGGACCGGGTCCACTCCTGAGTTTTGGATTGGGTAGGGAAGGGGTGGCCTGCCAGCTGGCTGGGCACTAGATTCACTGTGTTCATTTCCCAGCATGATGAGCTATTGGCACACAAGGGCTGCCTGTTATGGGGAAGCAGAGTGGTCGTGCCTGCCCCCCTGCACCAGTGGATACTCACAGCACTGCATGAGACCCATGCACATGAAGGCTTTAGCCTGCAGTTATGTGTGGTGGCCAGGAATGGACGGGGAGATAGAGGACCACATGAAATGCTGCCAAACATGCCAAGGGTCGTGGCTGGAGCCTCCCCAGGCCCCAGTGCAACCCTGGGAATCCACTCACAAGTCATGGGCCTGCCTTCACCTAGATTTCACTGGCCTCTTCCAGGTACAGTTATTTTGAATCCTGGTGGACTCCTATACCAAGTGGTTGGAGGTGGTTCCAGTCCTTGCTACGTCATCCCGTGCCACCATCCACATCATGTGGAGGATCTTCAGTACACACGGCATCCCCAACACTCTGGTATCTGACAACGGGACTGCTTTTACATGATGCTCGAGAGCGGCTCAACAGACCCCATGTCCACAAACTTGATGTCCAGCTCGATACAATGAAAACTATAAGTGGATGTATTAAACCACCTCTGACCTATTGACTACCTACGTTGTGCCACATTGTTCCCCTGCATCTCCAAAGACAAGATCCTCTTGTTTGTTGTTGTTGTTACTATCACCACCACCACCATCATCTTTGTATGGCATTGTGTGCAGAATAACCAGTAGATGAACGATCATTGCAAACAGAGAGCTGCCTATCCACAAAGACATGGCTGATGTGGGCCTATCCAGACTACACCAAGCAATAAGATCTGCACAAATCCTGCAATCACAAAATTTTGATCCATGGAATGAATGGTTGCAAACATGGATGCAATCAGTTCCACCCAATATCCATATGGGTGGATGAACACCAACAAGATGCCCACAGGATTTGACTTGCCATGTAAAGTATGGAAGATGGCTAATAGAATACGAACAGGCTTTGGCAGTTGTGCAGATCTGTTGTTTAAATGGGGCAAAATACCTGGACCCAAATGCGATTGTTATGCAGCCCGTCAAATTTAGATATTAGTTTTTAGGGAGATTGCCTAAATGGTCTGCATACCTGCTGTATCAACTTGGTTACATATTTTATGTTATTATATGCTTCCTGTGTGTAACTCTGCCATACGATAAATAAATAAATAAATAAAAAGCAGAATATTGGGCCGCTGATGGGCTACCATGTGCTGCTGGTGGAATTCATTCATCTTGACGGGTCACAAGCTGTATAGGTCTCTTATAGAGTTATGGGTTTCATGTGCATAGCTTCCCTTCCTGTAATATTGGGAGCAAGCAAAAGTACTGGTGGGAAGGTGAAGAACTGACACTCCATCTGATTGTAAAGATCAACTAGAAGTCAGGACCTTCTGATCTCCCATCCTGAAAAGTCTGCCATGCTTCAGCCTAGGTGAGATGTAACAAATGGGGGGGAGTATCAAAAGACTAGCTGATGCTCCTTCTCCTCCTCTCACCCCAGATTGTCCACCCTCAAGGCTTTTGTCTGTGCAGGTCTCAAAATACCCAATGTAAGCCCTTTTTTAAGGTGGTCAGTGGGATCTCTTGGTTCCTTGGTTCCAGCTGAAAAGCTGGTTGGATCCAACCCAATTAATTTGCAATAGTTTCAATGAATTTACCTTAAATTGAAGCATGTTGTTCTCATGATATTTCACCTCCAAGCGAAGTGTGTTAATAGGTGTTATTGTCGCTTTAGAGTGTCTAGTGGATTTAACATGTCTCCCAAGGTTTGCCACTAAACCAGACGCTGAATATAGAACTTGGTCGACTGTATAACCATAGTCAGGAGGGTAGAAACAGTGTGGAACTCCTAGATTAGAAGTTGGCTGGAAATGAAAACACATTTTGTGACAATGTAGCATAGCAAAAAGAATTTTCAGCACAGATAAGATTCACAAATTACTTTAAGAAATATATCAACGCCCTGACCTGGATAGCCCAGGCAAGCCCAATCCCATCATATCTCAGAAGCTAATAAGGGACAAGCCTGGCAAGTATTTGGATTGGAGACCTCCAAAGAATACCAGGGCCAGGAGACATAGGGAGGCTATCAAGTCACTTCTCTGAATGTCCTCTGTTCCCCACTAGGAGTCACCAGAGGTCACTATGACTTCCAGGCACAGGGGTGCACACGCACACACAAACATGCACGCACACAAAAATATAAAAATACCCCCCTAAAAAGAAAAATGTATCAACATCCATATTTATCAGTGATGGGTTACACCACCCACATGTACACCACAACTGATAATTATTTCATTTACACTTAGCTTTCTTAGAAACTTCTCAAAGGTTTTGTTGGAGTCCCCCAGGAAGCTTGGGAAAAAAACACACACAAGGGAATTCACCCAGAGTTCCCCCTCCCCAAGGGAATATACATTTCTATGGGGAATCAGTAGTCAGGAGGGCAGGCTAGCAGGACAAGAGGCTGTGTTTACTCATTCTTTAAGGTATGGATATTCCAGTACATGCTCAGGCACACCCTTCAGTGCCAGGGAGTCCAAATTATTTTGCGATTCAATTCAGTGAAAACTTTACGTACCATGCATCCAAGTGGTAAAGGCATGTGAGTTCACTTAGCATCTGAAGACGTGAGCAGTGACTCACAAAAGCTCATACCCTACCACAGATTTTGTTAGCCTTTAAGGTGCTACTGGATTCTTACTCTTTTCTACTTAGCATGTGAGTTCACTATGGCTTATTCAGTTAGAGGCTGTGATATGTACCTAGCCAATGATCCCCAGTTCCTAGTTCAGCATGCTAATCACCACACCACACAAATTCCAACAATTTCAAGGGCTGTTTCAACCATCAAAAAGCTTGCATAGTCATTCTAGTATCATTTAGAGTCAGGCCTAGGACTATGGGCAAATCAATTATAACTGCTAAGAATGGAAAGAAAAATCTAGAAAAATAATCTGTGCTATGTAATTTTTGCTTACCTGCCAGTTGCAGCCAAGAGCTTCACAACTGCTTTGTGTTGCATCTGGGTAAGGATGACAATCAAATCTGTCAATTTCACTAACGTTCTGGTTCCATTTGATGATGTGTTGATCTCCTACTCTAAGTTGAAAACCTGTTATGTGGGCAACCTTTGAAAATCAAAATAAAAGTCCCCTTTGGTCAATAATTCCATAATTCATCTCACCTGTCAGAAGTTAATTTGAGATTCAAAATACCATAAAATTCATTAATCATAAACCATATCCTCTTGTAAAAAAACAGCCACATTGGTTTGGGAGTCCCGACCCTTTAATCGGTTTTTGATTCCATGTATTTTAAAGTTGTTCAAACACGCCTATATCCTTTATAGTTGAAGGGCAGATGTGTATTTTGTATTTAGACATTCAAATCTCAGTATAAAATGAGAAGATGTCTGATGATCAATGATTTGGGCTCTTATGCTTATGTATTAGACCCCTGATCGTTAGCATCTGAGCCTACTTGATGTCAGTTCATATATATATATATATTGCTGTTTCAGCATTTATTGGTATGTAGAATAAATGGAATTGTAGATTTTCAACAGGCTCGTAATCACCTATTGGGCTTTCAGGGCATTTTCATACTTCCATGGAGTTTCATACGTCTATCTTTCTTACATGCTGGTGCTTCGTTGCCCTGAGTCTTGTGAGAGGATGGTATTCAGTCACTCTCAAGAGAACTTTCTGTCTCTCAGGCTTATTAGCAGAGCATATCTTCAAAGCTTGGGTTGTTTCTTTCCCCTACTGGACACCAGATGCAAGATGGCCTGGCTCATCCAAATGTTTGGGATAGCTTAATTAGTGATTATTTGACTGATAGCCAGCATTTAGGGTATAAGATGCCTAGTTTTAGTTATACATGTGGTCTCGGATTCAGGCAGGATTCATTGTGTGTGTACATGCTCGAGGCCCAGCTGCATTTTCTGTAAGTCTGATGCTTTATTTAAAATTTCTTTCTAAGCAAACGTGGATCTCGTGTTTCATTTCCTTGGGATTTCTTTGAACCTGGAACAACCTCAACATATAGTCCAGAATCTGAATGCCAAAAAGCCTTAGTGTTCAGACCTAAGGATCATATTATGAAAACAACTGCCATGTTTTCAACCTCAGACACCTTAATTCTGACTCACCTTCAAGTCTTGATGAGCATAGACATCCCACAAGATATTTTCTGCAGACCTACCAATATCAAGCAGGGGGTTGGACTAGATGAGCTGTATGGTCCCTTCCAACTCTATGATTCTATTATTCAACATGGTCCACATTCCAGAGGCTTAGACTCTGTTGTGTGATATCAAATATCTGTCCTTACCTTTGCACTAAACCAGTCAGCTATTCTAATTACACTAGTTTCTGATTTAACTGTTTTTTTGGTAACTATTGACCAATGCGTATGAAGTCCCAGTTACTGAAGATAATCTCATGGATTTTTTTCATTTTATTGCAAAAAATACTCAAAAATAACATCAACCAATAACAAAACATCAACCAGTAACAGAACATCAACAAACATCAGCAACAGAGTTGAAGTACCTATACTACAAGGCAGACTTCAATACTGCCTTATACAAATCTTAATCATTACATTAAGTAAATAAAATTGAAATAATGATGATTGCTAAAGGAATATGGGGAATCTACATTCTTTAAACAGATTCAGACACAGGATACTCACTTATCTCTTAACATCCGCTGTTTTGTCAAAAACTATATATTCACTCAGAGACATATACGACTCCTTTACCACAGGTAGCTAGGAGGCCTTCCAATGAGAGGCAATTACTTTTTTAGCTACCAATAATAATGTTACAATTAATTTGTTTTGTATGTTGGGAATGTCTAAGTAAGGCCAAACGTTCAACAGTATTGAGTGTATTGTAAAAAGAATTGTATGTCCAGTAATATAACTTATTTGTTGCACAATATCTTTCCAAAACTTAAGAATTATTGGGCAAAACTACCAACAATGATTGTATGTCGCAGTTACTGAAGATAATCACATTGTTAAATAGTTGCTTGGTAGTTTTACTTCATGCATGAATTAGATGTTAGGTACACTAAATTAATGTCATTCTCATCCTACCCTGCCCTCTTGTAGAACTCACCCAAGTCCTGATGGAAAAACATTCTGTACCTCTACTTCCCTGGGCCACTTCCAGAAGCAGCCAATGTTGTGAAGTACACTGGTAAATTCTGCTATAAGTTATGGAAGAACAAGGAAACACTAGCATTTTCAGCTACATCAATTGCTTTTGTTTAACATCTAGTTTTGGCATCGAGGTACATGTAACTGGTGTAATTATATCCATACAAATTAGTGTACACAACTGCATTTAGATTTCTTAAAAAAAAAAAAAAAAAACCTCTAACCTTATTCTATGCCACTTGGAAAGCATACTGGAAAAGCTTCAGTTCCTGGTATTTATTAAAACAGTCATATTTACCTTATCTGCTGCATTGTAACTGATACCGCTGATATTCAGAGGATTTGAGTTCACCAGCACTTCTGTAGGTTTAAGAGGTAAACCAAGAATTCTGATTTCTTCAAACATTATATCATTTGGATCTCGATAGGTACTGTGTACTGGATTCATGAGTAAGGTTCCCTAAAAGACAAGGCATTTAGATGATATAGAGATTTTAGGATTAAGCAATGGAAACATTATCCATTTGGGCACTTTTAGGCTGAGTTCAGACTGGCAATTTGCCCCGGTAGGGATCTGTTTCAGTGACGCTTCAAACCCGCAGTAAACAGGGCATTCACACAGGCACATCTGCCTGGCATCCCCCACCCGTAGCCAACCGGCGCTGTTCCGCTTCACTGACGCGTTAAAAAGATACCTTATGTAACTGGTAGCAAATCCTGAAAGCGCCCGTGTGTCCCACATTTCCCCACTTCCAGGAAGTCTGAATGCTCTGTCAATAAGCTGGAAGCAACCCACATTGGGCAGAAGGCAGCAGCGGTATGATTGGCCGTGCTCCACTCTACTGCCCAATGCGGTGCCGGTGCTGCGAGGTCCTCCCCCAATCAGCAAAATGTGTTTATGCACATGAGCACATGAGCACTCATGCGCACATACACCCATACACCCACAGCCGAATTAATGGGGAAATGCTGAATACAGCGCACTTCCGGGGCAGCAGTCTGAACGCTCCTGTGCAGCTCCTCCCAGTATGCTCCGGCAGCAGCCCAGGCTGTGTGAACGGGAAACCCCAGAACAGTTTGTTCCGAGGCTTTTTTGCCACGACTGGCTCCTGGAGCAAATTGCCAGTCTGTCCTCAGTCTTACACTTGCTGAATAATGTACTTTCAAGCCACTTTCAATGCACTTTGCAACAGGATTTTACTGTGTGAAATGACAAAACCCACTTACAAATGATCACTGAAGTGCATTGAAAAGGGACTGAAAGTGCATTATTCAGCCTGTGTGAAAACACCAAGTTTTTTTTTTCTTCTAAATTAGCACACTAATATTGCTATTTCCTAATTGTGACTGTAATATGGTTAATGAAGGGCCTTTATACACATTATGAACTTTTCCTATCTTAGGGGCAATGATACAATACAGTGACTTTGAATCAGATGGAAGTTTTCTACCACCCAGACACATGCAAGCCTTGTTGCAAGGAGAAAAGGGCACAGTAAGTCTGGGAGGCACAAAAGTCTCACCGAACATCTGATCTGAAATCCTTGTGTTATCACCCAGTGTGTCATCACGCAACAAACATGAATACTTTGTAATATGTAACAAGGTGGGCCAAATCTCCTGAAGATCTGTAATTGAACCTCCAACCTGAAGGGGGGTCTTTTGTAAATAGCAACTGCAATAGGCACTGCTTGGATCAGGACTTCAGCACAGGGGAAGTGTCAACTGTCTTATAGCAAAAGTTTCTGCAACAGGGCAAATTATCAGCTGATAGGCAGGAGAATCTGAGACTGGGGAAAATAACATGGCAGAAACAGTTAATCTTCCTTCCCCACATAGTTAATATTTACAAAAAAAAAAAAAAAAAAACAAATAAAAAGATCTGATCACAGATCTTCTAGTTTCTTGTCTAGTTTGAGCACTATCCTTTGGGGGAAAGCCAAACAGCAGGTCTTCTCTTGTGACAGCCAAATGTTATAAACGAATAGTGACCTAACAGAATGTTAAGCAGATTTACTCATAGGCAATAGGAACTACTACTACTAGGATCTCCTCCTCAAAGTATCTGTTTATATATGATTTTTTTTTTTTAAAGTAGCATAGGTAAATTTTATCTCCTACATTACTGTTTGTAGAGTTAACCCAGCTGCATTAAAATTGGCAGTGCCTTCATTCTGACCTCCATAAACATTTCTGTGAGCCTTTTCATTATGCCCATTTTCTTTTCTGGCATTTCTGATTTTATTTCTATTATACTTTAATAGTATTTTTATATACAATTTAATAATATTTACAAATTCCATACATTTACTGGGAAAAGATCTGGCATGGTTCCCCCCCACACACACACAAGTAGAAATGTGAAATCACAACAGGGACTGTCATGTTGCAATGGTCTGGATGTGAAATTTGGTTCCATCCTTAAATCCAGATTCTAAATTCAATGTCTAACAAACCTGTGATGTCCCCTATATGGCCAAGAGTCTCAATGGAGAAGTAGAAGTAAAATAATGATTCAACCCCCAGCTAATTTACCACATTGTTATTCCATTGTTATTATGGCAGTCCTAATACAAGTGGTCTTCCACATGGATTTTGTCTCCCAAGGACAATGTGTTTGAGAAATGTTTTTGTTTATTTGTTTTTGTTCTTTTTCCTGCTTGTGCATAACATTATGGTGCATTTTGTGAACCTTTGGGGCTTTCCACAGGTTTTCGCCGATCTTTCTCAAACCTGCTTTGCTCCAAAATTTGAGGAAAAAGTGAAGTAAAATTTGGTAGCTGCTATATGGGTGGGTAAACTCTAGGAATGCCAGTCCCCAGGGATCCCGCCCCCCAAGTCCCCAACGGGCAAGTGGACAGGATCTGGCAACCCAATAAATTTGGATTTTCTGGCCCACATGGCAGACATTTTCCCTAAACCTGTCCCTGTGGCAGTCATTTTCTTCCCCTGCTACCAGAGGGCTTTTTAATATTATTTTAGATCAGCACTTCAATATTGTTATACCAATATACACCTGTAAAAAATACACGTAGCAGGCTCTCAAACTCTCGGCTTTCTTCTTTTCTTTTCTTTTTTTTAAAAAAATAAGTTTCTAGTTCCTTCCCTTGCAGAGATATAAGGGAAAAGGCATATCTTTGCAGGGCTAAAGACTTAAAAATAAACAGAAGCTGGGAATTCAGAGAATATGCTACACCCATTTTTACAGTGGTATACTGATGTAACAATATTCTTGTACTGAGCTTTTTTATTTTTAATGGCCGAAGTCCTGGTAGCCAGTTCTGGAAGATTGGGGCAGGAACAGTGTGGAGAACCCTTCCATGTGGAGGCCTAATTGCTGCTGTGCTTCATCTGCAGCTGCATCAGCAAAGCAGAAACCACAAAATCCCCTCCTTATGTGAAAAAACACCTAAATCTTTCCCAGAAGATCTACCCTGATGCTTCGAATGCATTCCTTAACATATATGTAGGATGAAAAGTATTCACTGACTTGCCATTCTTCTGCCTAGCAATGTAAACCTTTTTAGTATAGATAATGAAATAATGGTATTTGTTAATTTATTAGAAGAAATACAATGGGAACAATGGAAGATTCTTGAAAAGAAGGTGCTGTGTGAAAATGAAATGCTAAGTAAAGATGATATGAGTATTCAGAAACATTCAATCATTGCTAACATTGTTAATTTCTTCGCTCAGATTTTGAATGTGAAGTTTAAAATTCATATTTTGAGTGATTTAACAATCTGTCAACTTTTAATTGTTTTGGCTGTTATTTTAAATGTTATTTCTTCAGCTGTCAGATATGATGTCATACTAAACACCAGTGTTTGACACTTATCTGTCACATGATGAATCACATTACATGATGAACAATTATTGTCAAATACGAAATACAATGGATTGGATTCAGAACTTCCACAAATAAAACAAATTCAAAGGTATGCTTTTCCTAGATCGCTCCCAGAAGTGAATACTGAAATTTGAGGGTGTGATGGACAGAAAGCTGTCCTGCCTCTGAAGGGAAAAAGTCAGCCACCCAGCTGAGACTATCAGAGTGCTGCTCCAGCATCCAATCACCTTTCAGGAGGGTAGAGTTGCTAAACCCCTGGTAGAGGCAGGGGTCCCCCACTGACAGGTCCCACCACCAATCAGCCAGCCAGGGGGGCTTACTTGGAAAAAGAGTGAGGCCCAGGTGATGTTGCAACAACATGTCTATGTCACCTCCAGCATGACCCAGAAGTGATGTCATCACATTGGTGATATTGGGGTGATATTCTGGTATTTGGGCAAAAACTATGGTAGAAGCCAAAATTACCACAGAGGTTTTTGTCCAAATACCAGAGTGTCACCCTGATGTTGCTGTGTGATGATATCACCTCCGGGTCATGTCAGAAGTGATGTAGACACATTGCTACAATGTTGTCTGGGCTTCTCTCCCACTCCCAGTAAGTCCCCTTCCCTGCTGGTTGCCAGGAGGGACCTGACAATCCTACAGAAGGGTGCTAGAATGTTAAAGGGAAGCACAGCAGGAGATAGCTGAGTTCAAGGCTGCCTCAGAGATACTGTAGAGGGAGTTGAGTTCTGCTGCAGAGAGAGAGAAGTGATAGCTCATGTCTGTCTCATAAAAAAGATCAGACGGAGTGAAGGGTAGCTCTACTTGGTAGTGTGGCAGAATGGTTTAGTTCTACCTCTGAGAGAGAATAGAGTAACAGTGTCTCTGGTACTGAGCAGACCTTGTACCACTTAGTCTGACTCTTGGGAAATGGCAGGCTGGTGTAGTGGAATTCTGTGTGGGTGAGAGAATCCAATCTAGTGGCTAGTCGGCAAAGGCCTATTTGTGACTGAATTAAAACCACACTCTAAAGTCATAACTAGCTTAAATATATTTGCCTCAGCCATGTTTCTCATCGACCTGGACACCTGTGCTGCTGATCTGTTCCTTGAAACCACCCTATAAATAAATAAATTTTCTGTATTGTTTACATACAACTCCTACCTCAGTGATCTCTGTATTCTATTTGCTCACTGCTAGGGATGGGCACAAACTGATAAGCGAACTCCAATTTGTGCATGAACCAGGCCGGTTAGTGAACCAGAGGGTTGGGAGAATATGTCTCCCACAATCTGCCATACATACCTCCATTTTTTTTCATGAAGGATCATGAGGTTCATGGGAGGGTTTATGCAGGCTCTGAAGACATTACATACCTTCATAGCTTACTTCTGGGTATAGTGGACAGAATAGAATTGAGCTCCAAAGGTATTTAAATGCCATCAGAGCCCACCACTGGTCTGTGGCCTGACCCAAGTGAGTTCCAAAGGCCTTTATAGCGACCCAAGTGACCTGACTGAGATCCAAGTGTGAGCTCAGTCAAATCCGGCCACCCTAAAAAGGGCTTCAGAACTCACTCTTGGAGTTCAGTCAGGCTAACCCAGAGGTGGGCTCTAAAGGCATTTAAATACCTTTGGGACTCACTTCTGAATGAGACTGTGGCTTGAGTGAGCTCACTTCTGGGTGGGGCTCTGGCCCCGTGAACTTACCGAAGCATGAAACAGTTTGTGCAATGGAGAAGTTCATGGAAGTTTGGGGTTTGTGGAAACTCCAAACCACAGACCTCCACGGACCTCCATTTTTCCAGTTTGTGCCCATTCCTACTCACTACAAAACTTGATACCTTAACAACACCTGGTAACTGAGGAGAAGGTTTATAGTTTAAAACTAATTCCCCCAAAATCATAGGAGGCTGTGTGGGTCCCTTCAGTTGGTTGAAAAGGACTGTCACAGAGGGATCTACCAGAACAGCATGCCTTGTGGGATAGGACACTACAGCACGATATTGCATCCTTCACCCTCATATGAGTGAAGCTCAAGTTTGACACACATTTTGTGGGGGGGTAATTTTGGTCAATTCCCTTTTCATGTTGCAGGCACAGTGGTCTCAAAGTCCCTAGAATCCCTAGAGGCAGGAAAACAAATATTTCGGCAAACTTGAATCCAACCCTACAGCATGTAAACCATCAAACAATTATATGCCAACTGCCCAAATTCTAGATATGAAATACAGATATTAAACATTTGGAAAAATATTTCTGTATTCAGTAAATATCTAGGGAATCTTTAATTTCAAACCCCGCCCGCCCAATATTAACAAGAACTTTGGAAATTGCATTCATTTAAGTTGTAGTGTTATTGAAAGTATACTTACGTTGCTGACAGTAAATTGATAAAGGAGATAGTTTCCTGATGACATTGCATCTAAATATTGGGAATGAAATGCACAGTTGATTAAAAAATGTCACATGACAAACATTTATTAAATCATATTAATAGTAATACTAGCTACATTACTGAGGAAGCAAATACTAGTGAGGTATTGATTAAATACACTCTCATCCCAGTGCTGGTGCTTTCACAGTTCCAGAGTGCAATTTAGAAAAAAAAAGGGGGGGGAACCACACACAATACAGCCATATACATGTAGGGGGATGTATCTACAAAAAAAAAGTAAAGAAGTGATTTCTGTCCTTGCATGAGCTCATAAGACCATGTTTGCCATTACAACAAATGGCAGGGTGAAAAGGAGCATCAGAAGGGCTGGAGAAAGGCAAATGACATGGTGACAGCAGGAGGGAGCAAGGTGGTAGGACAGGCGGGAGGAGGAGGAGGAGAAGGAAGGAGTATGAGAAGTAAGAGAGCAGGACAGGAGTATAGAGAGAGTGGTGGCAAAGGCAGACACTTCAGTGGCATAAGGGATGAAGGAGGCAGCAGTGATGGAATGGAGAGGAAGCAGTGAGGGATCAGCAGAGAAGGATTGGAAGGAAAGTCCATCAGATGTGCTTTCAGCTCCAAGTCTCTCCCCTTTAGGTAGCTGAGGGTGCCTCCCAACAAGACATCACTGCCACCATCCCCCCAAGACATCACTGGCCAATTTTAGCTCCTGACACAGCCCCAGAGGTTTTCCTCCACTTCTACTAAATATTCCCACTATTAACAGAGAAAAGAAAATCTTGAAAATAAAAAAAAAAGTTTACTAGCAAGTCTGAAGTTCCAGATCGGTTTTGAATGCAGGAAGAATCCACATCACTTTTTAGAAAGTCTTGTTTGAGAAAATGATAACGTTTTCTATTGTTTTGTTTATTGAAAATTAGAACAATAAAACTTGGTTACTTTAGGCCTCGGAAAGAATCAAAGCCTGTCCCCATTGTGGCATGATCAGCAACAGCCCAAGGCACTCGATATTTATTGCAGCAATTATCAGCCAAATCATAGTTCTTTCTTCTTCTTCTTTTTTAAGGCAGCCCAAGCTTTTATGAGATTTAAATGACTGGAGATGGCCTGAAAGGTTATACATGATACCACACTTTCTTTTTTTTTGCAAGGGAAAATAAATGAATTGTATTTCAGAGGCAAGATGTGCAACTATTTTTGCACAAAGCTTCCTTTTTTTAAAAAAAGCTACACAACAGCTTACAAAAAATACAGTAGCCAAAGCATCATTTATCCTACTAAGAACAAGCTTATCTTCCACATAGAATTTTCACAGCCATATGAAATAATTTGGCCTCTTTGCTGGAAGTAGCAGGACAGTGGTCAGTAACACCAACCTATCTTCCCTTATGACACTGATAAGGTGGGCACAGAGTGGTGGAGCTTAGTTGAGTACTGCATCACCACTGTCATTGGCTATTAAATCAAGGGACAAATCCCACTAAAGAGGCAGCAGAGGAAGACAGTGGATTGGAATCATGCAGAAAGGACTAAGAGCCAGTCATGTGATCAGTGAAAATGTCCATTAAGAGGGGAAATGCCCCCCCCCCGTAATGGACTGCACTTTTTTTAAAGCTTAGAAGTGCTGTACAAGCACCTGAAGGACTGTGAAAGGTTAATTCTTCACAGAAACAGAGAGTCTTGAATGACAGACTGCTCCAAGTAATCTGATTATAGGATAGGGGAGACTTGTTTTGGCTGTAGTATGTTCGAAAAGGGATCTTAGTAGACCATATGCTGACCATGACTCAGCAGTGTGATGTGGTAGCTAAAAAAGCAAATGTGATTTTGGACTGCATCAACAGAAATATAGTGTCCAGATCACATGAACTGATAGTATCGCTTTACTCTGCTCTGACCTCACCTAGAGTATTGTATTCAGTTCTGGACACCACAATTCAAGAAGGATATAAACAAACTGGAATTTGTCCAGTGGAGAGCAACAAAGATGGTGAGGGGACTGGAGACCAAGTCCAATGAGGAAAGGTTGAAAGAGCTGGGTATGTTTAGCCTGGGGAGGAGACAACTGAAAGGGGATATGATAACCATCTCCAAGTACTTGAAGGGCTCTCATTTATTTATTTATTTATTTATTTATTTATTTATTTATTTATTTATTTATTTATTTAATCAATCAATCAATCACATTTCTACCCTGCCCTCCCCACAAGGATGGTGAGGAGGTGTGTTCTGTTGCCCCAGAAGGTTGGACTAGAACCAATGGGTTGAAATTAAAACAAAAGACTGTTCAGCTAAACATTACAATTAACTTCCTGACAGAGCAGTTCCTCAGTGGAACAGGCTTCCTCGGGAGGTGGTGGACTCTCCTTCTTTGGAGGCTAGATGGCCATCTGACAGCAATGCTGATTGTGTGAACTTAGGCAGATCATGAAAGGGAGATCGTGAAGGGTTGCATTAGTGCTTAGTTCTCATGGTCCTTTCTTACATGCCCAGGGAAATGCTGATTGCCACTTTGAGGTCAGGTTGTGATTTTTCTCCAGGGCAGTTTGGCCAGGGATCTTGGAGATGGGTTTTGGGGTTTTTTTGCCATCTACTGGGCACAGAGCAGGGGTCACAGGGGGTCAGTGTTCTCTCTAAGCTGAATTAGTATGAGTTAGCTCACAGTTTTTTAGCCTCTGGATCAAACATTTTTGTTTTAGCTCAGGAAGGATGGCTCCAGAGCAAACTAATTTATGCAGTAGTCAAATTGCTTGCTCAAAACTTTCACGCCAGTAGCTCACAAAGTAGGATTTTTGCTCACAAGACTCCACAGTTTAAAGGGAGCATTGCTGTGTGTGTGTGTGTGTGGATGTGGTATTTGTGAATTTCCTGCACTGTGCAGGGGTTGGACTCTGGAGGTCCTGTACTGTGTAGGGAGTTGGACCCTAGAGGTACCTTCTAGACCAGGGGTCCTCAAACATTTTAAACAGGGGGCCAGTTCACTGTCCCTCAGACTGTTGGAGGGCCGCCGCGTTCGCCCTCCCCCACCAGCCTGCTCGCCCCGCCGCCGCGTTCCCCCCTCCCCACGACCAGCCTGCTCGCCCCTTCTTCCTCCTCAGCTCCTGGGCGCTCTTGCCACCCAGGGCTGCTGGAGAAGAAGGCTGCGGGGCGCTGCTGCTGCGCTCCTCGAGGGAGGCGGCTCCGGGCGGGGGGGCGGGCTAAACACTCGGCGGGCCGCATAAATGTCCTCGGCGGGCCGCATGTGGCCCGCGGGCTGTAGTTGAGGACCCTGTTCTAGACCTATGAGGTTCCCGGGCTGAGAAAACAGCCAAAATATTATATTATGACATGGTGGGACAGCCAGAGTTCTTCAGGAAAGAAAACTGACAAATAGGCTGGCTCAGTCACAAAAGGGAGGGAAAATCTTGCCTCTGAGACGGGGAAGTGGATGGAGGTGTCATACTCTCTCAGCATGCACAGTCACAGATTGGTAATACTGTAGAGAATCAGATCATAGGCAAACTATGCACTAAGTCTGTTATAATGCAGATAACCAGGAAACAAGAAGGGCCTTGTCTTTAAAGCCCTAATCAGTTTGGGGTCAAGTAGAATTCCCAACTCCAGGCTCAGAAATACCTGGTGATTGGAGGGTGGAGCTTGGGAGAGTGGGGTTTAGGGACAAGAGGGACCTTGATATGGTATAATGTCATGCAGTCCACCTTTCAAAGCAGCCATTTCCCCAGGAGAAGTGGGATTTTTAAGTCATTTATGTAGTCTGAAGAGTCCTACCCCCCATTCCATTTTCCTTTGCACTTTTCCAGTAATGGTAGATTTTAGTCAGATTCATTCCCAGCTCTCTGGTGATCTCATGCGAACATGAAGTCAGACCATCCCGAAGACCAGTTCATTTTAGAATGAATTAACTTTAAGGTAAAAGGGTCATAAAGAATATCTCTTAAGCACTGGCTGCGGCGGCAGGAGCAACACTACCACCTAGGCTGGAGTGAGCCTAGCGAGGAGCCTGGAGCCATCCCGTCCAGCTCTCTCTCTCCGTCCTGCTTTGTCACGATCATGGATGGACCTTGCGAAGGAGGCGTCTTCTCTGCCCTGTCGCCAGAGCCGCCCCACTTCTCCACTGCCCCACTTGGCTGCTGACCCCTGCCTCGGTAGATACTGCAATGCCCTGGGCTGTGCCCCCCCAGCCCCTCCCCCCAAACTCCTTAGCTACGGGGCTGCCTTCTCACCTGTTAAGTTTCATTCCTTGTCTGTCTTCAAATTGGTACTCCCAGGGCAATTTCCCCCTTCTTCTCAGAAGTGCCACACTCAGTCTTAGCCTCTCTCTCAGCTAGAGATGCAGTTAGGAACCTATCTGTCTCTCCTCTTTCCTATCAAGTATATTAATTCATAAATAAACTTTTATCTACTCTTTAATCAGGTTGTGCACTGTTATTGTGTTAATTACTCTGCCAACACCAATAACGACCATTGAATAGTACATGTAAAAGCAGATTTTGAAACCTGGCCTGGCCTTAAACTGGGACATGAATTCTTACGTATTATTTGCATAATCTAGTAGGTTTCAACTATGCAAAACAATTGGATAATGTTTACACATAAATGGCTTCTAGCATTAGTGTCCTTACCTCTGCTTTCACCATCATCCCAGTATAGTTCTCCTTGTGCTTGTTGGTTGTCATCTAAAGCAATTATAAGTCCCATAGGCTTTACACGGCTGTTAAAAAAAGAATGACACTTTTTAATTAGTATATGTGGCCAGAAGTTTTACATTTATAAGCCTAGTTAGTGGGGTCAATCAATGACTGTAGATTCAGTCCAAGTTTCAGTCTCTGGTTGTTATTCGTATAATATCAACATCACAAATTTACCATCATGAGATTGTTTTCAGGAAAAAGTGCATTCAGTTTTGCAGACACTGATAAAAATCCATGACAAACATTGAGCCTAAGATTAAAACCATTTTCCATGCAAAAATACAAATATATCACACCTCAATGTTTCCCCCTGCATCTTATTAAAGTTTACAACAGAGAACCTACTTCTGCCATTCCTATGGCAAGGCAAGGTTGCATTTATCATGTGAGGCCAAAGGCCATTATTAGACAGGTGCCCATATTATTCTGTTGCAGTAAAACAAAATATAAAGAAAGTCTTGTGGTAACTTAAAAGCTATCACATTTTAAGTTGACTATCACAATCTTATTATAGAGAGAGAAAAAATGAAAATGTGATGGCTGGTTAATTTCTAAAGTCTTCATATATCACTATATTATTGACAGTGTCATCTTTGCTCTTGTAAATGGGGATGTATAGATATGATACTTGCTTAATTGTTTTACACTAAACTTTATATATAGTGTTTGTAACAGTACTCTAGGTAGGTTTTGGTAAAGTAAAAGGTAAAGGTTCCCTTGCTCGAAAGCCAGTTGAATCCGACTCTAGGGTTGCGGTGCTCATCTCCGTTTCCAAGCCGAAGAGCCAGCGCTGTCCAAAGACATTTCCGTGGTCATGTGGCCAGCATGACTAAACACCAAGGTGCACGGAACGCTGTTACCTTCCCACCGAGGTGGTACCTATTTATCTACTTGCAATTTCTTGCTTTCAAACTGCTAGGTTGGCAGGAGCTGGAACTAGAGATGGGAGCTCACTCCGTCATGCGGCACTCTCAGGTCTCAAACTGCTGAACTACTGACCTTCCACAGCCTGCAGTTCAGCATCTTAACCACTTGAGCCACCGCAGCTCCAAAGGGACAAGAGGGACCTTGATATGGTATAATGTTATGCAGTCCACCTTTCAAAGCAGCCATTTCCCCAGGAGAAGTGGGATTTTTAAGTCATTTATGTAGTCTGAAGAGTCTAAGGTTTTGGTATGGTACACCAACTAAGTATTTGTATTAGCGCTTTGGATTTTATTGTGCTCAACATAGTATAGAATTGCACTGTGGAATACTATAATGATTTCACTTTATATTCATTTGGGTATATCAGCTTTATTGCTATTATATTGACATTAAATTTCTCCCATTTCTAGTTTTTTTCCATAGTGTCATTTATAAATAAAAAAATAATAATCTATCAGATTTCATGAAACATATGCTTTCTTGGGCGAGAGGCCCATTGCCAGATGCAATCTATCACAGCCCTTCTGCATCTGACGAAGTTGCCTCTAGTCCAAAAACACTTACGCTATAATAAATCTGTTAGTATTTAAGTGACTACAAGGATTTTTGGTTTGTTTCTTTTATTACTACAGTATGATGTTATATGGTTTGCTATTTTCTGAATTTTGTATTTTATACCCCCCACCACAGAAAAAAGACCCTTACATATAAAGGTATTATTGCAGTCTTGAAATACTGGAAGGGTTGTAACATGGAAGAGCACAAAGACTTGCTCTCTGCTGCCTCCAGAGGGCAAGACTAGATCTCATGGATTTAAGTTACAAGAGAGTGGGTTTCAGCTAACATTTCTTTATTTAAAACACTCATAAGCCACCTCTCCACACAATTTAGAGTCCTTAAAGAAGGGGAACCATCAAATATAGATTTAAAATAATTCAATAAAATATATAAGCAGTTTGGAGGGCCAATGAAAGTTAGGGAGGAAGTACAAATGATAGAGGGAGACAGATAAAATCTCCCTGGGGAGGAAGTTCTAGAGTTTTGCCATCACAAGCAACAAGGCTCTTTCTCGGGTTGCTACCCATGTAACCTCAGGTGGTGGAGCACTTGAAGAAGTTCCCCAAAGATTACTGAAGAGGTCAGGTAGGAGCAGACACCTATGCTAGCCCCAAGCCATACAAGTCTTCAAAGGTCAATAACAGAACCTGGAATTGAGCCCAGAAGCAAATGGTAGCCAATGTAGGTGAAACAAGACTGGAGTGATATATTCCCTATGACCCACTCCAGTCAAAGTTTTGGCCATAGTATTCTGTACACACTAAACCTGGACAGTGTTAAGGGCAGCACACTGCAGTAGTCTAATCCTCATGTTACCAGGGCAGGGACCATAGTGACAAGATTTTAGGGCTATAGCTGGATCACCAGCTGCAGCTGGAGAAGGGCACCCATGAGCACATTAGGAGACATGTAAGAACAGGTGAGAACAGTTATGGAACCAACTACTGGGGGTGGGGAGCTCTCCTTCACTGAAGATCTTCAAACAGAACCTGGGCAGCCATCTGTTGGGAATATTCTAGCTTTTGATTTCCAGTGATGAACAGGAGTTTGGGCAAGATGACCTGAAGGCCCCTTCCAACTCTTTGACTCCATATAAAAATTAACAAATATTCAGAGTGCTTAAACCCCCTCACATCCAGAAAGGATAAAATTGTTCCATTTCCCTTATTTCTCCAACTATATTTAGGATAAAAGAATAGCTCTTAGAAATATAGTTATTCATCTTAGACCTACTTTGTAATCCTTAGCCTACCCACAAAGATGTATAAGACTAACAAGACATTGCTAAATACCTGAAATAAGAATCAGAAAATACTAAAGCTAAATGAGGCTCCAAGCCGGACTCTCAAAAAGTACCTGTAAACTGTTGTGTTGTCTGGTTGCTGAGTAGGGAAGATGTAGCCTCCTCTGAGATGAAGACCTATTTTGTCCCCTGGAAGGTACATCTCACAGTGTTGTTTTCTCCAGGGTGATTTTATTCCCTAATAATAGAGTGAGTGGGTTAGGAATCGGTATGTATCATGCATACAGAGTCTGCAGATTCAATGTCCATTTGACTTCCTCATGATTACAGGTTCATATTTCTGACCTATTTAGATGTTGGTGTTACGGCTGGAAAAAATGTCATCTTAATTTTGATGTGCTTGAAATACACATTTGACTAAATTTCCATTATAAGGATTGATGCACACACCTGGAAAGGTGCTACCCTAAGAAGGATCAAATCTATAATATTATATATTGCAAGTGGGAACCTGCAAGGATTTGTGGGAGGCATCTCATTTCCTCCTCCCCCACTATTTCCTCTTTCCCTTTCCTGAAAGTTCCCATAGCCTTTCCCCTTCTCCTGCTTCCTTCTCTCCCTAGGGTTGCCACTTCAGGTTTGAGAAATTCCTGAAGATTTGGGGGTACAACCTTGGGAAGCAAGGTTTGGATAGGGAAGCAACCTCATCAGGGTGTAATGCATGTCAGGCCTGGCCCCAACAAGTCCTCCTTCAAAAGACAAAATAGGCCTGGAAAGGGCCTATTTTTACTCCTGCCTTTTACCCTTGCCTTTTAACTCACAGAAACATATGCTGGAATACTGTGGTTACCTAGCAACAGTCACTGAGGAAATCTGTTTTATTAAAGTGACAGGCACTGCATTTATCATTTCGGGGTTTTTAAACTCATCTTATTTTTGTAAGATTTTACATTTTTTCTGCAAACCTGTGGCTTTTTTCGGGTTTGTAGAAAGAACTGTCTTGCCTGTTCACAGCTCCAATAACCAGATTTAAGTATCCAAAGACTTGGCTGACTTGGGTATATAGAATATAAGATGATTTATTTTATTTTATTTTTCCTTCTGTGGGGACCCAAAGCATCTTACATCATTCTCCTCTCCTCCATTTTATCCTCACAATCCTGTGAGATAGGATAAGCATAGACTGTGTGACTCACCTAGGTCCCATGCTGCCCTGAAAAAACAATGATGCAGTGGGAAGACAACTTTATTCCAATATGCTAATAACCCTATGTGTTTCTCACTGAGCTTCTTCAGTGGCATCTGTGAAAAATAAAAGCACCAACATTTCCATTAAACCATGCTGCATTTATATTTCACAGATCCCCCTGAGGAAGCTCAATATAACTCATAGAGGTTATTAATGTATGGGAATAAAATTGTCTTCCACGGCACCATCGTTTTGTTTTGGGGTTGTTGTTGTTTTTGTTCATCTCTTTGCTCCAACTGGCGTGGCTCTTTGTTCTCTCCTTGTTGATTCCTAGGTCACCCAGCAAGCTTCCATGGCAGAGTGGGGATTTAAACCTGGTCCTCCCAGATACCAGTCTGATGTTCTACCTACTATATCACACTGGCTCCCAAAAAATTGTTCTTTCCTACATAAGTATAAGTCACAAAGAGTCGCACTTGACTGTGTGACCGAACGACAACAGCAACATAAGTATATAAGAAAAGCAGTTCCCTTATTTTTGTAAAGATGTATTAAATAATTGTTCCTCCCAACATAAGTATATAAGAAAAGCAGTTCCCTTATTTTTGTAAAGATGTAGTAAATAACTAACTGAATAACAGTTGTATACTTACAGTCTCATATTCGTACCACACGGCATCAGGCATGTATGCAGTCACTGTTACCTTACCCTGGATTTGAAGAAAACAAACATTCATTGATTCAAACAAAAAGGAAGACATATGTGAAATATAGAGGTGCTAATGATTCTATATCATGGAAGTTATTTTAATGGTAGCTGCAAGAAAAGTACAAGCCAACAAGATGTGTGAGCTGTGAAAGAAGACACCAGTTCTCCAAGACTGTTTAATGTGCCTTGCATTTCAATGGCCTTCACAATGGGTTTCTTTCTAGTGGTGTGACACTGGAATGATTCTACTGGTAGAAATATCTATCACACATTTATGCCATCCATTAGCTAAAGATCTCAGAGTTCATGGTTCTCCCCTCTTCCATTTTATCTCCACAACAACTTTATGAGGTAAAGCAGGCTGGAATGAAAGACTGAGTGTCCCAGTGTCATTACCATGAGCTTCATGGCTGAGTGGGGTTTGAACCCAGGTCTCTAAAGTCACAGGGCCAAACTAGAGGAGACTTCAGTTCCGTAGAGTTGGGGAACATCTTTTAAGAGTGCTGGGAGGCAATTCTTGTTGGGAACATCACAGTGTGAGAGGAGGAGGGTCTTCTGCCTCAACTCCAGATTGTTTCCCAACCTGAAACAGCACTGGGGGGGATACTGTTTCATCGGCTTTCATTCATAGTCAAACCATTAAGTAAGGATTCTATTCATGGTTTCAGGTGACTAAATAAGGTAGCTCATTATAAAAAGGCCTTCTCTCAAATCCACAAGAGAATGGATATTTCTGAATGTCTTCTGCTCAGAATAAAGAAATTTAATTATTTATTTATCAAAATAATTATATCCTGCCTCTCCTTGTGGCTTAAGGTGGCTGTCAAGTTACAAGTAAAACATTACAATTTAAAGCCAATAAACTTCCATATAAACTCTCACCTTCACCCCCCAAAAAGCTTGCAGTTCACACCCTATTAAAAATCCCTGCAAACATAATGGTCACACAGTGTCATACTTTCCTCATACCTTTATTATATCAATCTCTATTTAAGAAACAAAAAGCATACTCTGATCCAGTTTAATTAGTTTATCACATTGCAAACTTTGTCCTAATATAATATACTTAACCTAATATAATATTCTTCAACATACATAATAATAGCACATCATAAAAAACCATTAAACTAAACAAAACCACATCATTAAAATAATTTAAACAAAGCTAAACTATGCATACAAAAACATTAAAATGATGATTAAAACATAAGGTAGGAAGGAGGGATCGCTGAGAGAATGCCAAACCAAAAAAAAAAAGAAGCCCCTTAATCTGCTGGTGGAATATGGCAAAAAGGGGAGGATGACGACTGGGGAATGTCTCTAGGGGGAGAGTTCCAGAGTTTTGGTGCCATGACTGAGAAGGCCTTCTCTCGAGTTGCCACATGTGCAATCTCAGAAGGGTGCTCGAAGCAGGATCTCAGAACATGACTATAGTGGTTGGGTGCATTCTTAAGGGAGAAGGAAGTATTTCAGGCATGCCACATGGGTCTTTAAGGTTCAACACAATAACAATGAATTGAACTGTGAAACAGATTGGGAGCCAGTGTAGACTGGCCAAAACTGGAAAGATATGATCCCTGTTATACACTCCAGTCAACAAGCTGGCTGCTGCATTCTGCAGAGTTTCTGAGCGATTTGCAATGTGCTCATATAAGCATATTTCAATAATCTTAACCAGGTGCAGCCAGGGCATGAACTACAGTGGCCAGATCATTTCTGTCCAAGTTAGGCCATATCTATCTAACCAAAGTTTTGTCTCAAAGACAGAACTCATATACATACCTCATCCAGCACTGGAGTAATAAGAAGTCCAGATCCCCACAAAAACTGTCTGTCAATGCTCCAGGTGTTGCTATCTGAATAGAACCTAAATCAAAAAGAGAAGTTAATGTTCCTTTTATTTTCCACCTTTGGTTATGTGTGATGTTTTACTCTGGGGAATTCAGGCTTAACATTGCAACATTGCTGTGAAAGATTGAAGGTCAAAGAAGAAGGGGACGGCAAAGGATGAGATTGATGACACTATCTAACCATCTCATCTTTGCCGTCCCTCTTCTTTGACCTTCAATCTTCCCAGCTTCAGGGTCTTCTCCAGGGAGTGCTCCCTTCTCATCTGGCCACCAAATGAGAAGGGAGCACTCCCTGGAGAAGACCTTATGCTGGGAAAGATTGAAGGTCAAAGAAGAAGGGGATGGCAAAGGATGAGATGGTTAGACAGTGTCATTGATGCAACAAACATGAAATTGAGTAAACTTCAGACGACAGAGGAAGACAGGAGGGCCTGGCATGATCTGGTCCATGGGGTCGTGAAGAGTCAGACTCAAGTGTGCAACTGAACAACAAGCATGTTACTTAATCCAAGCAATGGCATATTTCCATTCTTGCTTTATTTTAATTTTGTAACTGTTATTTTAATTGTAGAGAAACAGAGTTAGTTAGACCCACCCAAATCAAGAGAACTCATACATTTGCACTGGCCCAAATATACATGTGCAATATGTGTTATTTATTATTTCAGCGGTATCCTACTGTTTCCCCTCACAAACCCCAGAGGGATATGGATCTCCTAGCTAGTCACCTATTCCTGCTGAGATGGGCTGTTTTTACAGTGCAGCCTCCCAACAGTCCTCCAGGCTGATACATAAATACAAGCTTTTTATCCCAATCCCTGGATGGCTGCATTACTTCCAGTGTGTACACATAGTCTGAAAAGTCTTTGCCATTGATTTCTGTGGAGTTAGCCTATATGTGCAGCTGCATGTACACATAATGGCTAACTTAAGTTAAAACTAGACTCAGTCTGGGACCTCCATACACACACCAGAGCTTACATGGAACTTTGGCACTATATACAACTGAAAATATTTAAATGTGTTTGAAATCATCCCTGAAATGTCAAAGCTGATTATTTTGAAACTTTGATAGGAAAGATCCTTACTAACTTTTTTAAAAATTGGAATCACAGACTTTAAAGAATTCTTTGTCCTCTGAATAGAGACTATTAATGAATGTAATGCTGCAGCCCAGTACAGATGACCACTCTGTACACTGATTTATGAGGCAGGGATGGAGAATGGGACCAAGCATGCTAGCCCACTCCCTGACTCTGTGCAATTGCCTGATCATCTGCAAAGTGTGACCATCCGGAAGAAGTGGCCAGTACATGCAGTCACCTAGCATAGTTGCACTGTGCACATGACCTGGGAACTGTGTGGAGGCAGGGGGCGGCGCTAAGGTATTTGTGCATATTGGTGAGTCAATATGCGGGGAGGTCAGCCATTGCACACTTATGATTAATCTATTTGTAATTTCTAACAAGACTGAGATTCAAATGTAGGAACAGTGTAATTGTGTGCATGCACACACACATATAGGAAATGCACTGCAGATTACTATGGATCTTAAATATAAAATGCAGATTAGCATCAAGGTTTTTTTATCCCTACACAAGATCTTTTCTTTAAAAAGAAACCAGAGAACTTACTCATGCACGACTGCTCTTGCAACGGTGGTTCCCTTTGTATGTGCATTGTAAAAGAGGGTATAGAGATATGGTAACAAAGTATAGCGTATATTGAGGTAGTGTTTGGTCGAGTTCACCAGAAGAGAATTCTTTCCAAAAGATGCAGGATCTTTAGCCTGGAAGTGAATGTGGCAATTGTTATCATTTGGAAGAAGAGGACTTCTAGACATTATAAACCTAATCTGATTTGAAAAGGAGGACCTACTTCATTTGCATCACCATTGTGATTCCTAGAAAATGGGTAAAAGGCTCCAAGTTGCAACCACCGCCTGCAGAGTTCTTCTGAAACATTATCAATGAAACCACAAATGTCTGATCCAATCTGCAAAAAAATATATAAGAATCCCAAATGTGATAATATGATAAAGAGTCTATATTTTGTAGTCTATACAAAAAGTCTATATGTCTTTTTTTTTAAAAAAAAAAAATAATGTCATTCTCAAAACACAATACCACCAATATCAAAAAAGCCTCATAGAAATACATCGTTTGTTGGCAGCATGTGGAGAGACTTAAAAAAGGTACTTAAACACATCAACAAAGGCTCTAGCAGCACAGTCATCATAACTATTTAAATTGCTCTTGATATCCAAGCTAATAAAACAAAGTGGCAGCTGGATGAAAGTCTATATATCTTAACAAGTTTGGAATGAATATATATAGCCACCTCTTATCAATAACCCATTTCTGGAAAGACACTAAAAACTCTGTTCCTTACATTGGCTTTAATTTACTAAGCTAAAGTAGGTCCAGGAAAACATAATGAAGTTCAGTGAAGAGGACTGAATACCCCCCTCCCATGAACAGTGGGATTGCTCTTTATTTGAGATCAGGAAAAGCTCACTTTCTGAGTTGTCTGATCAATGGATCTATTCTCACATTAAACGGAGGCGTGGTAATATCACTCTGAAATGCCTTTTGCTCATCATTTTGCCACTGCGTTTACTGAAGGACAAACTACATAAAATGTTTCTAGGTTGGAGCTCTAGACTTAAGAAACAACCTCGAGGAGCCCAGTATTGATCAGTGGAGAAGTGGGGTGGGGGTAAGTAATTCTTGCTCCTGTGTCATTGTATTTCTCATAAATTATCCACTGGGATGCTTTTAAACCCAGCAGGGGGAAAGATAGGCACAATACAAATACCAGTATTTTTTTTTCATACAGGGGTCCAAAGCAGACCACAGAACTCATTTTGTTTGAGAAAACGTGATAAATACAGACCTAGAGATATCATTCATTGATTTCTCTAAAGCAGATGTACACTATTTTTGAGCATCTCAGTAAAATGTAGTCTACCAGTTATGTATGGCTACCCATCACTAGGGCTTAAAAAGAAAAGAAAAAAATGGAAAAAAATACTGCTTTACTTCCTGCCCAGGATGGCAAACACAGAGAATTTCCTAAGCACCAGGCAAACCACAATATACTACTGCCGGCTGCATCTGGATTGGTGTGTCACAAACTGCTCAATCATGATCTATAGGATGTGGTGTGTTCCCAAATCCCAATCTTGATATAAGAAGATACATTCAGAAAAAAAGGATCAACAGGTAATAATCATAGCAAACCATCTTATGTGACCATTACTACAATAGACAATGTAGGGAAAATTGGTTTGGAATCTAAGAGGCTTACTCTACCATAAAACCATATGGATGTAGCTATATTTCCTTTATAACCACAATCTAATCATTTGTATTATTACAACTTAAGGAATCTTACATAAGGGAATCCAAAGAGACCGAATTCCAGAATTCCTTGTATGGACCATTTCATATTGTCCCAGGTGGCAAAATTATCTCCTGTCCAATGTCCTGTGAATTTTCCAGCTCCCGCAAAAGTGGATCGGGAGAGTAGGAAGCTTCTTTTGTTGCCAAAAGTAGCTTTGAGAGCCCTGAAAAACAAAATGAATTTGTGGAATTAGTGCAAAAATTGTCAGTGCTGAGTTAAGTATTTTAAAGGAACGCATCTGGTGCACAGATATCAGTTTTTAAATATTTTTTATCAGCAATCTAGATGAGGGTGTGAAGGGACTACCCATTAAATTTGCAGATGATGCCCTTTTGGGTAGGGTGGCAAAATCCCTGCAAGATACAGGGATTAGAATTTGGATACATCGAAAAAATGGGCAGATGTGAACAGGATGTGATTTAATAGAGATAATTGTAAGGTTTTTCATCTGGGTAGTAAAAATGTTATGCGTACATTCCGGATGAGGGCTACTGTTCTGGCTAGTAGCGTGTGCGAACAGGATCTTGGGGTGTTGGTGAAATCACCCTTTGCTGAGTTACTTTCAAACCAATGCCAGGGTTTTTTTGTTGCTGTTGTTTCTTTGTTTTGTTTTTAAGAGGGGATTAAAATCTCTGTGGGGAGTTGGGATTTATGTTTCTCCCAACTGAGAGGAAGGAGGAGTGATTCTGCATGTGGCAGAAAACAAGTTTGGTAGCAATTTTCAAGGCTGAAACCAGGCTATTGAAACAGGGAAGAATGAGTTCAAATCCCTTCCAGATACCTGAAAAACTGGCCCAATGCAGCACTATGTGATCCTGAGCCATAGTTCTGATCCAGAGCAATAATTCTGATAAAAGTTGTTCTTGAAAAAAGAGCAGTTTCTGTCAAGCGCTCTCTCAGCCCCACCCCCCTCACAGGGTGTCTGTTGTGGAGAGGGGAAGGGAAAGGAGTTTGTAAGCCGCTCTGAGACACCTTTGGGTAGGGAAGGGCGGGGTATAAATCCAATCTCTCTCTTCTTCTTCTTCTTCTTCTTCTTCTACCAGCTGTCACCATTACCATCAGATAGCATGACAAAAGGCCAAATTTTAAAATCATGAGTGGGGCCAGGAGGGGTGGTAGGAAATACTTGTCATGGTATCCTTGTGTTCTATCAATATTTTCTTCAGTAAACACTGAAGTGTAAAGCATTTAGGGACTGACAAAACGTCCTGTCATGTAAAAATACTTTCACAGGATTACTTGACTCCAGTGACAGCATAATGTCAACACAACATTTATGTATATTGTATAATTTTTCAGTGACACATTACTCCACCCGAGGCAATAAATGTTCTTTTTATTATTTCATACCTAGTGTGATACAGTAATTTGCATGCTACAGCTGGGACATCTAGGTTCAAATTCCTACTTGGAGATGAAACTTATTGTTAGACTTTGGACCAATCACTTTCTTGACCTAATTTATCTCCTAGCTTGTTAAGGGGGTGGGTGGGAATGAAAGAGAAATCTATGAATATCTGAACGTATAAGGTTGGAATTTTTGTTTGGGCTGCATCTGTCAGCCGTTCCAGTCATATGCATCCCATCATATGACAAATTGGAAATGGAGTAAATGGCCACCATATAACATGTGGTGCTTTAGGTTCCCCACACATTCATTGTGTGAGGGTGGATGTCTGGACTGTTTTGGAAATCTGAACATTTCCTTCCATTTCTGCCTCTGCTGCTGGTATGACCTTGGGTCAGTCATAAATTCTTTCAGAGCTGCTCTCTCAAGAGAGCCCCACCTACCTCACAGGTTATCTGTTCTGGGAAGGAGAAGGGGAAGGGACTGTAAGCTGCTCTGAGACTCCTTTGGGTAGTGAAGGGTGGGGTATAAATTCAATTTCTCCTCCTCCTCTTTTTTTAAAAAAAAAAAAATCAGGTAGCTATGTGTGCATGAGTACACAATTGCCCCTGGCATTGTCAGTCACTGTGGCCAAGTAGTCATTTTGGATCAGGAATCCCCGGGGGAATTGTTTTCAAGCCCTCTCTCCTGTTTCTGTGTCAGAGTCTGAGAGCATCCCATGATTGACACAAGGGTAAATGCACTGATGTTGGTGGGACTACTCTCATGTAAATCTGCATGCACACACACACATATTCCACAGAAGAGAGGCAAAGGGAAGGAGGCTGAGAGGGATCAGAGTACTTGGCAGAGAGATTGTGGAGCTGTCAAAAAGGAGCTAAAACTACGGATACATGCTTATGTGCATGGGTGAAAGACAAATAGAGAAGAATGCCACAACAATCTGAATGATGGAGCATGGGGTGAGTGTGCAGTTAAGCTAGTTCATGGTGGGATGTCTGATCAAAACTTCCTGCAGCTATTTAAACTGCCACTAATAGAGGCACAGCCAGATTGCACCAAACCTCCAGTGTGACCGCCGCCCAAGATAGCTACACAGAGGCAGGCAATGGCAAACTCCCTCTGTTCATCTGTTGCCTTAAAAACCCTACAGGCTCATTATATATCAGCTGCAACTCGATGGCACTTTCCACTATCATTTTTGTTTCACTTGAGATGAGAACCTGTATATTCAAGCATGGATTTGCCATGTTAAAAAACGATAGTCCGTTAAGGTGACACTCCACTAGAATTCTGCATGTAAATAACCACAAAAATATTCATTTTTAGTATTTCAAACTGAACTTTAACTAAGAATTCCACAAAACCCAATGTAGACCATGAGCATGCTGATGAACTTCAAAGAAGGAAAGGATAACGAAGAGTTTCTTACGCATCAGTAGCATCTGCCATGGAATATCCATAGAGACTGTGGACATCATAATGCTTCCCCCAGTACTGCACGGCATCCATGCAAACTGTCTTTGAATACATGACTCCATCAAGAATCTCTGTGGGAGAAGAAATGGAAAATCCCTTTGAAGTAGATTGAATACGTCAAGATATTGAGGTGATATTTAATACTTCTAGATTTAAAACTCCCATCATGTAGCAGTTGGTGGTTTTGTATTCAGGGAATGCTACAGAGAGTGCATCTTGGATCTGCCACACTAGATTAAATGCACTGGATTTAGTTATTGTTCACTTTGGTTATTGTTCCAATGGTGAACACCATTGGAACATACAGTCATCTAAGCTGTACTATAAATAACTTTGCTCTTGCTTTTATCAACTCATGTTCCAGCATTTCAGGAGCAGTTTAAACTATGGTTATTTTATATTTATATGTTTATGATAGGCTTTAGTTGTATTTTATATGTAATGATATGTAAGCCACCCTGAGCCCGCCTCAGTGGGGAGGGCGGGATATAAACCGAATTAATTAATTAAATAAAATAAATAAATTTGGTTTTCACTGGAATTCAAAGACTGCAGTTAACTTTGCCCCTCCTTCAACCCCCCCCCCATAATCAATTAACAACTGCAAAACTGTTAATTCATTTACTTGTAACACACCAGTAAAATGTTGTTATTTCAGGACAGTGAATGTTAGCATGCTGAGATACAGTCAGATTCTTTCCATTCTGCATGCACCGTTCATTAGATTATAAACCATTACCTACAAGAAGATGAGGTTTCAAAACACTGAAAGTTTTCTCCTAAACCACTTCTTTTTCACATGCTTATAAATCTATTTAGAATTGCTTTCTTAGAATATCTGCTTTACAAATATGAGGAGAGCCAACCCAGCAAATAGTCATGTTCAGCTAACCCATGGAGAAATCAGAGTTTTCACCTTAACAACTTACTTGGTGTAAAAGGTGGGTAATTTAAGCTGTTTGGTGCACAGCCAGTCTTTGAACCTTTAACAAAATTGGAAACTTCATTCATATCCTAGGAGAAAAGATGAACAGAAATGCATGACGAAGCAATTTTCATTAAATTAATGTTTTTGTTAATCTGAATTTTCTTTTAATTGAAATGTTATCAAATTCATTCAAATAATACTTCCCATTTAGCATATGGACATCATTGCAATCACAAAATGGGGCAATTTCTTTAATTGGTTCATTGGATTAGAGCACACACACCCTTCGAAACTCACTGATATTAACATACGGTTAATCATGCTAAAGCAGTGGTGTTCGGCTTTTAATATTTCTGTTTACAAAGGCAAAGACACAAACCAAAGACATGCACTGCATGTCACATGCAACACACACATAAATGACATTAAATATATATTTCGCTGTGTGGACTTCAAAAGATCCATGCTACATACCACCCATAGTCCATCATACTGAAGGATCTCATGAAACAGACGGCATTCCTCGACCCACCATTCAACAGCAGCAGGATTCGTGAAATCTGGGAAGACTGACTGTCCTGGCCACACCTGCAGTAAATGAAAGAAATCAGTGAAACTTCAACTGTGTAGGAAATGGAAATGAAAGTTTCCTGAAGAACCGTGAGCTTCCATGGGCAGAATAGCCACTTATGCCAGCAGAAGCTCCTTGCACCAGAGAAAAGCACTAACATTACTGAAATGGATCCATGGGATCCAGGCTATGATCTGAGATCAGTTTTAACCTATTTCTCAATTGTAGCATGAACTGCACCCTGACCTGTACGACCCAGGCTAGCCCAATCTTGTCGGATCTTGGAAGCTGAGTAGGGTCAGCCCCGGTTAGTACTTGGATGAGAAACTATCAGGGAAGTCCAGGGTTGGCACGAAGAGGCAGCAATAGCTACCCACTTCTGTTTGTGTCTTGCCTTGAAAACCATACAGGGTCTCTGTAAGTCAGCTATGACTTGACAGGTTTTCTCACCAGTGTGAACTGGAGTCATCATCTAAGTGAACAGTCTTAACAGTAACATAAATGAAATTCTTTGTGTTCCTAATAGGGGAACAAATGACAATAGAGTTTAAACATTCATATCTCACGTTTCTAAATTCAGCATTTACTTAATTGGTAGTTTTGTTTCACACTATAGCCCCAGGTTAGAAACTCACAATTAAGTCCTTTTTTATAAAATAAAAAATTAAATCCATATTTATATAGAGGCTTTAAAAGACCCCAGGATCTGGTTAGGGAAAACATCAGAAAACATATGGAATAAAAAAGAGTGATGTATGTTGTAACATTCCACAAATTAAGTTCTTTAAAGAGAAACTATGAAAATCAGAGTACACACAAATTATCAGTGCATTTAAAAGTTCAGAAATAATCCCTCTAAGCAGTATGCAGGGTCTGCAAAGAAAACAGCTTATAAACTTGGATGTTTCACTTGAGCAAGAATTTCCAAATGCACCTCCAGATGTTAATTTAGGCTAAATTTGTGGCAACCGTATGATTCATGAGAACTCAATGAGAATACTTTTTTTTTTTGCTGCAGCAATTTTCAAAGGACCACCAGATTTTATTTTGAAGTGTTAATGACTTCATCAGAACAGATATGGTTGGATCCAACCAGGTTTTTTTTTTCTGCTGGAGAAAAAAGGGAAGAGGGTATCTCCCTTGACCACCAAAAAGCCTTTGCAATCATTGGGACTGCACAGACAAATACCTTGACTGTAATAAGGAAAGAGAACTGGGCAAGACCAAATGAAAAGGCTGGATCCAATGCAGAAAGAGTGTATATTTCACACAGCCTTGTCATCCAGTCTCAAAACCCAAAGAGGCTAACATAAACCATAGTGGTTTTAGCAAACCAGTGATGACTTCCTTTCTTATTTTTTCCAACATGCAATGCTGGCTGCTTTTGTGGTTATTTAAGGAAGAGAAGGACCCTGTTTGGACATTTTGCCCAGGGACCAGCAGATTAAAACTAGGGATGAGGCAGCAGATGTTTGTGATGCTGTTTAGAGGGAGTCTACCCCCTGCTCATGAGGATGAGAGCCATTGCTACACAAACAATACTGATAAATGTACAGTGTCCATGAATTATCACGGTGGATGGTGTGTATAAGCAAATTAAATGTCGGTACTCGATACTTAGAAAGCAGAATCTCAGCTGGCTTGCATCACATCTGCTGCTGAACTGAAACACAGCAACACTTGTGACAATGACAGAGTTTGTGTCAGTTAACCTAACACAGGAAATAAGTGACACATCAGGATTTCAAATAGAAAAATGTATCAGATGACACCACGTTCTGGGGATGGGGGAGGCAATTTGGTTGAAAAGAAATTTGGGATCATGCTTAGGGACGAAAATATGGTGGATTAGTTAGACTGCTGGACAAAGACTGAGGCCGCATAGCTTCAAATCTCTAGCAATCCAAGAAGCTTACTGGGTGATCTTGAACAAAATTTGAGTCCAGTGGCCAGGGACCTAAGTCAGGGACTAGCCTGATCTACCTCACAGGGCTGTTCTGCAGAAAAACTAGAAGAGAGGAACCAAGCAGACAACTCTATTTTCCTTGAAAAAAAGGGTAGAATAAAAATATAATAGAAAAATATTCAGCTCCATAGACCGCCCCCCCAAAAAACCCTTACCTTTCAGGGAGGTCCCTTAAATGGCCATGGAGATGGGTGGGGGACTTGCCAACTGGCTACCAGTTAAGTCATGTTTATTGCAACTAGCCCTGACACAGATGCTAATTATAAGGGCTCCTTTCACTTCCCTCCTACAAGCTGCAGGTTGGCTGATGATGGTGTGTACTGGGCCGAGCCGTTTGTACTCTTGTATAATTTGTTTCCAATCATTTCAATGAAGCTTCCATGGTGATCATCTTGTTAATACAGATGGCGCCCTAAATTTTTAAAGAAGTTTGTAAAAACCAGCACTGACCTCTCCAATAAGAGGCTCCGTTCCCTGTGGATCCTTTATCCACACATCCTTTGCCTGTCCACGTCGGTATGTCTCATAAGGGGTATTATTACGGCGAGACCCAGTAGCTATGGCGGGATCCTAATCAAAAGAGGAAAAGAAAACTTTATTTTTCCAAAGCTTCCTTGAATTATGCAAGAGACTGGTGGACAACATAGTCCCTGGTCCAACAATGGTACATGAGGTTAAAAATCGCATACAAGCAATTGTTTCAACAATATTTTCTATAAAATGATAAAACCATTGAAATTACCAATATTATGACATATTTCTGTCCATGGTTGTGAAGGTCAGCAACAAATTCTGGGAGGCCTGCAAAATCTATTGTATCATAAGTGAAATCTTTGGTATCTTCCATGTAGTCAATATCAGTGTACTGAACATCCTAAAAGAAAACAAAAAGTGAGTCTGATAAATATTTTTTTAAAAAATGGAAGTATTCAAAACATTTTGCTGTCCTAACTCCAGTTACAAAAGTTTTGACTTTCCCCACATTTGTGCACCTCTTCAAAAAACTGGAATTGGTGGAGTGTGAGAAATTTTTCATCCTTGCTTGACAGGAAGAATACACACAGCCATTCAAGAGTTGTCCTCCAGCAGTGGGTAAATACAGGGCCTTTGGGGTTCATAATCCTTCTGACTACTGCTAGTGTAATAAACCATGAAGGCAACATGACATGAGCCCTTTCTGCACTGATATTTAACTCCAGAGAATCTGAGCAGGTGTCCTTTGCACCATCCCCCCCTCCCATTTATTTATTGTATATTCTGTGTAAGTATTCTGCATGTACATTCAAAACCTGCATTTATTTTTTTTGCTTAATTGGGGTTGGCACATCATTTGTGACATGTGGATGGGTGGGGTCCAAAGGTTTGTTTGTTTGTTTGTTTGTTTTTAATTTATGGAATTCTCCTATCACAGCTGTGCAGTACCATCCAGCAAGCATCTTCCATTTCAATCCTCATGGTTCAGGTTTTGTTCATGCCTCTGAGCATTATTTCCTTGAATGAAAGGCAATCTAAAAGAGCACAGGTAAAAGGGGGGGGGACCCTCTTGAAACTGACCAGACTTTTTCTGAAATTTACAAGCAGCTGCAAAGCCCATTTTCAATATTGCCCACAGGACTAGAAGATTCTCTGCTATGAAAAATGGGAGAGTCACACTATCTCATAATACGGGGGGACATGTTTAGTGTACAAAATGCACAGTAGAACCCACTGACATTGGCATTGCTAGCTGTGATCATTGGCAGCGTGTATGTGTGTGTGCATGTGCTTGCTGCAAAGTCGGCTGCAACTCCACCACACTTTGCAAAGGGCTGTACAGTCCTTGCTTTTGCCATTGCTTTTCCAAATTATGTGGGGGGCTGGATTTCTCCCCTCCCTTCCCTTTTATTGTTGCAGAATCCTGGGGGGGGGGCTGCTTTCCCCGGCGTGTCTTTGCCACTCTGTCTTATAACTACCTTCCATTTAAATCCACCTTGTTCAGCTCCTGGTAGAGTAGCTGCTAAGCTGCCCTTTCTTATTGCCAAATTCCCATGCCCCTTCTTTGTTCACAAAAGCATGTAATGGAGAGATGACCTGTTTTCAAAGCTTTAGGCTTCCCATCCCAGTCTCTCTCTCTCTCTCTCTCTCTCTCTCTCTCTCTCTCTCTCTCTCTCTCTCTCTCTCTCTCTCTCTCTCTCTCTCTCTCTCTAATATGTCATTCCATGTGACAATCCCCCCCTTGGCATTCAGACAGGGCTCTTTTTGTAGCAGGAACTCCTTTGCATATCAGGCTCTTCTTACAGGGGCTACTGTAAGCTCTTGGATGATTGGTTACATTAGCAGTGTGTTGCCTAATATGTAAGGGAGTTCCTGCTACAAAAATGACTTTTCCCTACCAATGAAGGGGGGAGGATTGTGGCTGAGCAGCTACCTGGGAACACCTGGCTTGGAGCAATGGGCAGGCAGGAAGGGAGGGAGGGAGGGAGATCAGGCAGAGAAGTCTATCCCCTTTGGCTCACCACCACTGGGCTTCTCAGGGCATGGTAAGTCTGGGGGGCAGTAGTAGAGGCAAAGCCAGAGTCCTGCTGTTGGTCTGGTGAAAGGGACAGGTTCAGGCCATTAAGCTGTCTGCATGCCAAGTGGGGGCACCACCAGTGCAACCCACACCCGGCTGCTTGCTTGCTCAATTACTTTTTTTCTACAGCAGTTCAAGATTAGCAAGAAACTAATAATGTAAGACTTAAACAGCTTCTTTAAAAAAAGGTGGAAAGCCTAGGTGAAAGTGGAACTTGTACACTGATATGGGGAGGGGGGACTGCTAACCTTCTACAAAGATTCTAAGATGGCTACATGCAACTGCAAAATGTGGGTCAGAAATGAGAAGCAGGAAGGCACAGGGCACAAGTAACAGCAAACCACAAACCACAGTCCTTGTGGTGGGAGAGAATGAAAAGTGGTGGGGACTGGGGTGGGAACTGGGTGATGATGCTGTATCTGCAGAATAATGTCTGCATCAGAAATACCCACAACTAGAAAGTGAAGCAAGCAAAAAATCCATGACAAATGTGGATCCTGGAAAAGCTGGGGATACAGCCAACTAAAAGCTGAATGGACAAAAAGGAATGCAGAAACAACAACAAAAGCCAATGGACATGTGAGATGAAAGTGGGAGGAAATGAAGAATGAAATATAAAAGGTGACAGAGAAAGTGGAGGAAATGACAGGTGCAGAAACAGCCATTGATAGAAAACTGAAGAGCATGTTGACATCACAGAAGTGTCTCATTCTGTATAGGCATTTGTTCCTTCCACATTGTGCAGATTCAACAAGGGACTGTTAGATGGTGATGGTCTCACCATGCTCTCTGGAGTTGTTGCTGTGCTGATGCTACAGATAGAAGGCACATACTCCATCCATTTTGAAAAGCCTAGGCAATTCTGGGTCTAGTTAAAACTTGAATGGGTAATCCTACATAAGCCACCTTGAATTTGATAAAGGAAGTTAGACGGGATACAGTTTCAATAAGTGAACTAATCAGAGTTTGCAACTTCAAGCTGTCTTTAAAAACTAATCATGCTTAGTATGAACCGAGCATGTCTGAGGACATAAAACCACACCCAATTTAACACCAATGGGGAAATCTGCACTACAGAAAAGAAAAGTATATGAGCACTATTTCTTAACCCTATTTACACATTACAGTGAATACATGCACATCCTGCATGTATATGCATGTATCTGTTTGCAAGAAAGAGCTAACATGCATTCACTCTACAAACCTGGGGAAATGTCCAGTTAGTTTCAGTTAGGGATGGGCATGAACCAAATTATGAACCAAAGTTCATCACAAACCAGGACCCATTTGAGGTTCATGAATTACCCACAAACCGAACCAATTTTCACAGAGGTTCATGTGGCTCATGGGAGCAGTTTGTGGGCCAGAGGTGCTGGTACCCAAGGCAAAGGAAACCTTTAAAGCTGTGCCAGCACAACTTGCCAGTGAGCTCAGAAGGCATTTAAATACCTTCTGAGCTGACTTGCATGTGTCATGCCACTACAATGTGAGTGAGATGAGCTGACTTGTGAGTTGCTCTGCTACAGCAGTAGTGGGGCTTGCAAAAGGTATTTAAAGGGAATGCGTTTTTGCAAGCCATGCCACATCATGAACCTCACAAACCCAAACTGGTTTGCAAACCGAGGGAGGTTCATCCCAGTTCATGATTCATTGTTCATGAGACCACATGAACCACAAACCTTCACTAACCTCCATTTCCCCAGTTTGTGCCCATCCCTAGTTTCAATTACATGTTCAGCTCTACGTGTGTTGAAAGTAACATTACTTAAAGCAAAATCAATTGCATGCAATACATGGATTGCATGAGCATTCACTATAACTTTTAGCAGTGCAATCCTTAACAGACTTACCCCCTTCTAAGCCCACTGCCTTTAATGGACTTAGAAGTACATAACTCTGTTTAGGAATTGCACTGTAAACCTGGCAAAGTTACCATGAATACCAAGGCTACTTCCACATAAAGAGGTTTGGTCATATTTCATAGTTCATAGTTTTACTCATGCAATTCCCCTAATTTATGCTGGGAACTTCAGAAATGGAAAAGCTTTCCAACATGCATTACCATGCGTGCAGAGCCTGAATAAGAAACATTTACCATATGTTATATAATTCATTTTCCCCTTTCTATTACCATGGTAACCTGCCGTGTCACTATATTTTCAGTAATTTCTACCTTAATATATAAAGAAGGAAAGTAGGGAAGTGGATTGATGGAAAGTGAACTTCAAGAAGCAACAATCATCACAGGCATTCCCCTACTTTAACATTACATATAAAATTGGTTTCCCTCAAATCCAACACCTTTAATCAAAGCAAGAAAATACCTTTTCACTTTCTGATGAAACTGACTTTTTTGGCATCGACAGGCCATTTTTTGCAATAACTAAATTCTCCCAGGTGTGAGGAAATTTAGCACCTGTTCTCATTTTGAGTTCTTCAGCCTCCAGAGAAGACTTCCTTCCCACTTGGCTCCTAGTGTGCATAATTCATTCTAAAATGATATCCTAAAATTTGGCAATTTTATATTCTTTGGGGTTGTTTGTTTGACCTGGAAAACCCTGTCAAAATACTATTTGAACACTGTTGGTTTGCTGGAAGAAAAATCTTTGGGTAATGTAATCCTAGCTGAAGACATTTTTTTCTCATTATGAATCCAGACATTCTCTCAGAGGTCTCATTCCTGGCTGACATGAACATGGAATCCAGACTAAATTTTTCAGTAGCAAAATGGAAACTTCCTACTTCCCCCTTCCCACTGCAGCCCACTGATCTCCATGAAAGGTCACTCCTTGGAAATGAAGGACCCTGAGGAATTACATGAGAGGGGAGAAGGAATTGGTGGAAATTGCCACTTTATCCTGGATCCAACCTCCTGGTATTCCATCCATATGCACTTTCTAACTGTACAGTTATCTATGATCACTGTGAGTTCCACCCACCAGAGATAGCTGTGGAATTGAAAGAAACTACTTCCTTCCAAAGTAATAGCCTATGATAGCACATGAGAGGGCCAATTGTATGGGTTCTTTCTATCTGATAATTATGCTTCTTCCTGCTGTGTGATGATCAAGTGGAAGGCAGATATTTTTGTCACTCTTAAGTATACCAAAGGAACATGGAATCTTATCACATGGAAGCAGTGCTTGCAGCGCAAGACAACCAGTATGGTATGGTGATTAGAGTGTCAGATTAAGATCTGAGAGACCAGGATTCAAATACCCACTCTGCCACAGAAGCTCTATGGGTGACCTTGGGCATTCATAGAATCATAGAATGTTAGATTTGGAAGGAACCTTGCAGGTCATCTAGTCCAACCCCCTGCACTCTACAGGAGCATAGCCAAAAGATAGCCCTACAACATGCTTCTGACAGGATTTTTTAAACATTGAAATGGGAACTAACATGTTTCCTTTCAGTGCTAGGCCAAACTAACTGTAGGTAGAAGAAGGGATGGGCCATGGTTTAATGGAAGAACATCTGCTTGGCATGCAGAAGGCCTCAGGTTCAATCCCTAATCTCTCCAGAAAAACAGAACCAAATAGGTAGGTGATCTGAAAGACTACTAGCTGAGAACCTGGACTGCTAATGCCAGTTAAAGCAGACAAGACTGATAGGCCAAGGGTTTGATTCAGTATAAGGCAGCTTCACAAATTCAAGATTCAACAAAGGATCTTACCAGCATTTTTAAAGGGAAATATTAGAATCATAGAATATTAAAGTTGGAAGATACCTTGCAGGTCATCTAGTCCACCCCCCTGCACTCTGCAGGAGCATAGCTGAAAGATAGCCCTACATACCTACAACATACCCAAAAGATGGTTGTCCATCCTCCGCTTGAAAACGTCCAGGGAAGGAGCATCCATCACCTCCCGAGGCAGACTGATCCACTGCTCAACCACTCTTACAGTTAGGAAGTTTCTCCTGATATTTAGCCGGGAACGACTCCCTTGTAATTTCCACCCATTAGATCTAGTCTTGCAATCCAGAGCAAGAGAGAATAGATCTGCTCCGTCTTTTATATAACAGCTCTTCAAATACTTGAAGACCTCAATCATGTCCCCTCTAAGTCTTCTCCTTCCCAGGCTAAACATACCCAACTCTTTCAGCCTTTCCTCATGAGACTTGGATTCCAACCCTATCACCATCCTGGTTGCCCTCTTCTGGACACGCTCGAGCTTGTCAACATCCTTCCTAAAGTGTGGTGCCCAAAACTGGACACAGTACTCCAGGTGAGGCCTGACCATAGCAGAATAGAGCTGAACTACCACCTCCCATGATCTGGACACAATGCTTCTGTTAATGGATCCTAAGATTGCATTAGCTTTCTTCACAGCCACATCGCACTGCAGGCTCATGTTGAGCTTGTGATCAACCAGAACACCTAGATCCCTTTCACATGTGCTGCTGTCAAGCCAAGTCCCTCCCATTCTATATCTGTGCCTTTGATTTTTTGTGCCTAGGTATAGGACTTTGCACTTATCTCTATTGAATTTCATTTCATTTGCCTCAGCCCACTGTTCCAGCCTATCTAGATCGTTTTGAATCCTGACTCTGCCTTCTTTAGAATTAGCAATCCCACCCAACTTCGTGTCATCTGCAAATCTGATAAGCATCCCCTCTAGGTCTTCCTCCAGGTCATTTATAAAAACATTGAACAACACCGGGCCCAGGACCGAGCCCTGTGGCACTCCACTCGAGACTTCCCTCCACATAGACGCAGAGCCATTTACGAGCACTTGTTGGGTACGATTTTTCAACCAACCATGAATCCATCCAACAGTTGCTCCATCCAGCCCACACTTAACCAGCTTATCCTCAAGGATATCATGAGATACTTTGTCAAATGCTTTACTGCAGTCTAGATACACTATATCCACAGCATTGCCAGAGTCAACCATTTTAGTAACTCTGTCAAAAAAGGAGATAAGATTGGTCTGGCATGACATATTCTTGATAAACCCATGCTGGCTACTACCAATTAACTCATTCCATTCGAGGTGCTCACAGACAGAGTGTTTGATAATCTGCCCTAGAATTTTTCCAGGTATTGATGTCAAGCTGACAGGCCTGTAATTTCCTGAGTCTGTCTTTTTCCCCTTCTTGAAGATTGGGACAACATTCACTCTTTTCCAGTCTTCCGGCACAACACCAGTACTCCAGGACATCTCAAAGATTAGAGCCAGAGGCTCTAAAATAACATCTGCAATTTCTTTCAGCACCCTTGGATGCAAGCCATCCGGCCTTGGAGACTTGAAAGTATTTAAGGCAGCTAGATGCTCTCTAACAATTTCCTTACTTACTCTGGACTGGCAGTTCCTCCTTCCTTCATATGCACTGCAGTTTGTATACAGCGTGCCTTACGGTTAAAGACCGATGCAAAGTGAGAGTTAAGTAATTCCACTTTGTCTCCATCCCTTGTTAAGGCTTGACCATCTTCCCCTAGCAAAGAGCTTACCCCATCCCTGTTCTTCTTTTTGCTCAAACCTTGGCATAGAAACCTTTCTTGTTATTTTTAACATCCCTCGCAAGCCTCAGCTCCATCTGCGCTTTAGCCTTTCTGACACCATCCCTACAGGTTCGAGCCTGCTTCTTGTACTCACCCTCAGTAATTTGTCCCTCCTTCCATTTCCTGTACATTTCCCTTTTTAGTCTCAGCTCTCCAGACAGTTCCTAGTTCAGCCACCTCGGCTTCATTACCCGTCTCCCACCTTTCTTTCTCACTGGGACAGTTTGCGATTGTGCCTTAAGCACTTCATTTTTCAGCATCTCCCATCCTTCCTGTGCAGATTTCCCCCTCAGCATTTCCAGCCAAGGCATCCTACCTAATATTTCTCTGAGTTTTTTGAAATCAGCTTTCCTGAAGTCCAGGATATGAGTCCTACTATGTCCTGGTTTCACATCCTTCTCTATGTCAAATTCCAAGCTGACATGGCCACTATTCCCCAAGGATCCCACAACATTCCCTTCATCAGCCAGTTCTTCCCTGTTAGTCAGGATTAAATCCAGGATAGCAGATCCTCTGGTTCCCACCTCCACCTTTTGAGAGATGAAATTGTCTGCAAGACCGTCCAAGAATCTGTGGGATGCTCCATGTCTAGCAGAGTTAGATTTCCAACAAATATCTGGATAGTTGAAATCTCCCATAACCACAACATCCTGTCTCTGTGAAAGTTTAGCAAGCTGTTGTACAAATGCATCATCCAGTTCCTCTGGTTGGTTTGGAGGTCTGTAGTATACCCCCACAACAATATCCCCTTCTTTTTCCCCTCATTCTATCCTTGCCCACATACTTTCAACAGGGCAATTCTCAAAATCCTGAATTTCAGTGCAAGTGTATTCATTTTTGACATATAGTGCCACCCCACCTCCTTTTTTTTATTCTGTTCCATTTGAACAAGGTATATCCTTCAATCACTGTGCTCCATATATGAGACTCATCCCACCAAGTCTCTGTAATACCTATCAGATCATACTTACTTTCCAATATTTGAAGTTCAAGTTCATCCTGTTTATTTCCCATACTTTGTGTATTAGTATAAAGACATCTCAGATAACAGACATCCTTTCCTACCATAGGTTCCTTCGAAGTTACCTGAAAATTACTAAGCTCACCTCTCTCCCATTCATTTATTCTCTGGTCACTCCCTTTCTTGAACTTAGTGTTGGGAATACAGCACAACATCAAGTGTTTTCCTCCCACCCCTGACGTCTTCAGTTTAAAGCCCTCCTGATTAGGTTTGCAAGTCTTCCAGCAAAGACATTCTTCCCATTCTTTGTAAGGTGCATCCCATCCATCACCAACAGTCCCTCATGTCGGAGGTACATACCATGGTCCAAGAAGCCAAATCCCTCTCGATGGCACCATCTACGTAACCAGCCATTCACCTCCAGTATCCTGTTCTCCCTTCCAGCTCCATGGCCCTCAACAGGTAAAATGGAGAAGAACACCACCTGTGCCCTCAGCTCCTTCACCTTCTTGCCAAGAGACTTTGGAGATCCATTCAAGATTTCTTCGGGCCATATCATTTGTTCCCACATGGATCAGCAGGAGCAGGTAGCGGTCAGAGGTTTTTACCAGTCTTGGAATTCTCTCAGTCATATCTTGGATACATGCTCCAGGAAGACAACAAATCTCTCAAGATTTCTTGTCTGGTCTGCACACAACTTGTTCCGTCCCTCTCAGTAGGGAGTCACCAACCACTACTACTCTTCTCTTCCTCTTCGGGATAGCTTGGTTCTTTCTCTGCTTATTTGTTTGTGTGTCAGTTATATCCTTCCTATCTTGGGTCATGCTATTCTGATCTTCCACCATCAGAAGTGGCTGGTAGTGATTTTGCAGGTCCGTTGGCTGTGTTTCCTGGTTATCTTACTCCTCAAAGTCACATTCTTCCACTCACCCACCTATTTCTTGTTACTTCCTTCCTCCTGCTTAGGATTTTGACTTTCTTCTTCATGTTCTTGCAGAGTTCCCAGGCTCTTGTCAATAAAATCCTCCCTTTCCTTTTTTTTTTTTTTAGTAAAACTCTCCTAAAGAGGAGAGAATTTTATTCTTTTTATAAGAAAAGGGTAGGGTAGACAGCTGGAGAAAGAAAAAAGATGGAGTGAAATTTTTCTGTTAATAAGGGTTAGTTTTAATTAGTAATATTTTAAGCATCCATCGCGGTTAGAAGATCTTCTTTTTAACAGTCCAAAGTCCAAAATAACTCTGTTAATGAAGTTAGAAAAGTCCATTGGGGTTAATTATTAAACAGCTCCTTCAAGATGCTACACGAACAGCCACTGGTCAAGTTGTCTTCTTAAGTCTCTTCAAGTAAGAGTTGAGTCCTTTTAATCCTGATGGCTCCCGCTCCGTCACTCCTTTCCCCTGGGCTGCTGTCTTCTTCGCTGCTTGCATTAATCCCAGTTTTGAGTGCTGCTTCCTCCATGCTGGCGTGTCTCTTCAGAAGTTTTGTTGCTTTAAGGATGGATTCCATCTTCTCTCGTTTCTTTTTTTTCTTATATTTCTGACCATCAATTTTTGCGGGCTCCATACTCACTACAAATGAGATTAGATCTCTGATGTATTTCCTGCTCAGCTCGGCATCCCCTTCTTCTGGCAGAGTATTTTCCTTTATATAAGTGGAATAGGCTTTGAGAGCCATGTCCACCTCTTCTTTTAATTCATTCGCTTCACTGCCAGTTAGGGGTGCCAAGTCATTCGTCAAGGTAAAACTGAGATCTTCTTTCTCTTCTTCTTTCTCGCCCAAAGAGATTAACATCAGATCAGCCTTTCTTGTTGTTTCCGAGATTTGCTTTTGCCGACTGATGAGAACACTTTCCACTTTCATCAAAGTTTCATTGATTTTCTGCATTTGCTCCAGCAGGGGCCGCAGTAACTCCTTTTTTGTTGAATGACAGCGAGCTCTGGGGGGGGGGTTACCCGGACCGGAAGTTCCACCCCTCATCTCTTCCGGTTTGTGCAGGACAATTTTCAGCGTCGACATTTTCTTTTTTTTGTTTGTTTACTTTTTCAAAGTTCGTGCCGCATCTTCCAGGAAGCTAAGAATGTCGTAGCCGCCTGCCAAACCCCAACGGTACCTTCACCAACACTTTTTTCTCTTTACCCCCCTCCTCGCACTCCCTTTATAGATCTCGCTTCTCAAAGGGGGTGGGGACTCCTCCCTCCTCCCTACGCTTGCAGGGAATTTTATCTCGCTTCAAATTAGATCTTCAACTCACGATTTGATGCAATTCTTCTTTTTATTTTAATTCATACTGCTTTCTTCACTCCTGGTGGAATTCGGGGGCGCTGCTAAGTCCCATTACGGGCACGACGCAGCGGGGCCGATTGGGGCAGGGAGAAAGCCTCAATTTCCCGGCTGTCTGCCGGCAAAGAGGCTACTCCCCAAGCGCCCCCGGTTCGGAGCCTTTGCCTAAGGCTCACTAGGGTCTTGCATACATGCAAGGCCCCCCCCCAAACTGCGCGTGGGCTAACCACCTCCGGGAGTGCCCCGAAAGGTGGCCGCCATTCGCAACGCCGGAAACCGAAACCAAATCCTCCCTTTCCTTGAAGGGTGTTGATCCTCTCTTGCAGGCTCTGAATGTTCTCCTCCAAAAGCTTGGTCAGCCTACACTTCTGGCACATGAAGTCTGTCTTCTCTTCTGGGAGGAAAACAAACATGGCACACTCCATGCAGGTGACTGGAAAGGGGCCTTCAGTCAACATCACTGCCATCCAAATCTATTCCCAGAGTACTCTCAGCAGAGTTTCGAGGTCCTCAGGCAGATCCTCAGGCTAACAGCCACAGGCCAAGAGCCCTTTAGCTCTTCCCCTTTGGCTCGCCCTTCAGCTCTCTTAGCATAACCTACTGTGACAAGACTTTTCTATCAACTGAGGGACCCATACAGCCTCCTATGACTTTTGGGGAATAAGGTTTGTTTTAAACCATAAACTTTCCCCTCAGTTACCAGGTGTTCTAAAGGTAGCAAGTGTATAGGCTTTGGGTGCACTGCTTTGAGGTAAGTTTTGTGATGTACAGGTAGAAAACAGAGACTGCAGAGGCAGGAGTTGTATAGAAACAATGCAGAATATTTATCTATTCATTCACAGGTTGGTTTCTAGGAACAGATCAGCGGGTAGACAAAGGATAAACCTGGCAGAGGCACATAAATTTAAACTAGTTATGGCTTCAGATACCAGACCGAATCTTTCCTAATGCTTTCAGGCTTTTACTGAATAGGCACCAGGTTGGACCCTCACACACACCAGCCTGTCCTTTCCTAAGTGCCAGACTAAATGGTACAAAGTTTGCTCATTACCAGAGATGGGACCTAGCAATCGGGTACCCTATTCTCTCCCAGAGGTAGAGTTAAACCACTCTGCCATGCCAGCAGGCAGACCTAACCTTCACTCTGTCTGCTCTTTTCCTGAGCCAGACCTGAGCTCTCATTGCTCTCTCCCTGAGGCAGAACTCAACTCTCCCTTGCTCTGTTCCCCTCCAAAATTCCATCTCCCCTCCTGAAAGGTGATTGGATGCTGGAACAGCACCCCCACATGTTCAACAGAGTGGCTAGGTTTTTTTCCCTTCAGGGGAAGACAGCCTCCTGTCCATCACACCTACCTCACAGGGTTATTTTTCTGAGGAGAAAGTAGAAGAAAGATGTTGTAAGCCACTTTAAGTCCGCATTGTGTGGAGAAAGTCAGGGTATAAATAAAGAAAAGAAAAGGTATGTACTAATGAGGCATTAATCTGGGATAAAAGTGGGGAGGCTTAAAAGTCCCTGACCTATAATAAGTGTTGACACTCTTTTCATTATATTCAATCTCTGATTATTTTGCTGGACATGAGAATGAAACATAGCCTCAAACATCTTCTGGGGTTATAGCCTAGTAGATCAACTGCCCAGTCAGAAACACTAACCAAAAAAGAATTTTCACAAATGCTAAAATCACACCCAAATTTGGGGTGCTTCTCCATGTTTCATTCTTTTATTGCTCCATGATTATGAGAGCCAGTTTGGTGCAGAGGTTGGGAGCACGGACTCTAATATGGGAGAACCAGGTTTGATTCCCCACACCTCCACACCCTGGGTCAGCTTCAAGTTCTTTCAGAGCTGTTCTCTCATAATCAGTTCTTAAAAGAGCTCTCTCAGCCCCACCTACCTAACAGGGTGTCTGTTGTGGGGTGAAAGGGAAAGGAGATGGTAAGCCACTCTGAGATTCCTTTGGGTAGTGAAAGGTGGGGTATAAATCCAATCTCTTTTTCTTCTTCTCTTCTCTCTGCCCTGCATTCTACTCTTCCAGATTTCTGCTTCAACTACAATAATTTCTAAAATAAGTTCTGAATCTGCAGTACACAGCTTAGTTCAGCTTCTAATTCTGTAAACTTGTTTTTGTCTCCCCCTCCACAAATATTACTGATGCACATGTGTTGCAGAACAAAAAAGTACAAACAGTAAGTACAAAAGTACAAACAAAAAGTAAAACACTACAAAAAAGAAAGTAAGATGAGATCGCAACTGGATCGAGATCCCTTCTTTACTCTGTTTTACTGATACTGCATGTACTCCTGGCTCAAAGACCACATGAAAAGAATCTTAATACGAACCCTACGGACAATTGTATCTAACTTCCTTTTTTGCAATAATTTATCAGTGTTCACATGTACGTCACAGTAGGGGGAGAGGAGCAAAAACTAAAGAAGCTGAAACCTTCAGGAAGCTGCCCATAAAAAAAAAGATTTGGTTTCCGTTTGCAAAGCATTTCAGTGGTCACCAGCCCCTTCCCATACTACAAGTCCCCTTATACTTACATAAGGTATTCCAGCTTCCCGATTCCTTTGTACCACTGCTTTCAAATCACTAAGATCGGTGTAGTTCCAGCGACAAATCTGGAATCCTAGATTCCAATAGGAAGGCATTCGTGGCAATCCTATCAGCTACAAGTTTAAAACATGAAAATAAGGGTTTGTTTTCTGTTTTGTTTTTTTAAAAAAGATTATGTTACATTACTGAGTTTTTAAAAAGAAAAGATGATATAACTTTTCCAAATTTTTACTAGGAGATTTTACCAGGAGATTTTTACCTTCCAAAAGGGCTGCTGCCTACAGATAATTCTTATGTTCATTACCATCCTGTGACTCACACCTCAATCCCGACTCACTCTCTTTGCAAATAAAAATACACACAAAATCAAAGGTTTTGGAGAGAAAACCAAGCTTATGAAAATGGAAAGTTTATAAATGAAAAATAGGAAGTTTATCAGTACCACAGCTATTGTTTGGTTCTGTAAAGGTGTGGGGGCTTGAGGGTTAAATTTGCCTTTGAACTTCACTGGGCAACTTGTATTTTCAGAATCTCAATTCTCCCTGTTTATCAAAGAAAAACAATAGTGACCTCTCTACATAACACAGAAGTGTTGATAGGATGAATAGCAACTCTTTGTGCGACAGAAGTTGAATGCAAATTGATGACACCTGAAACTGTGATTTATAATATAAAGTGAGCCAGACATCCCAGCTAGGCTCTAAGGGAAGGTACCATGCTGGAATGTAGAAATGACTTTCTAAAAAAAGAAGAAGAAGATCAAGGATGGGGTTATGCATGTAGCAGCTCGAGGTGTTCTGCTTTGGTTTCAGATATAGTTCTATACTTGAAGTCAGGCATTTTATCTTGAATCAAAAAGAAAGTCAAAGAAAAATCAAGGGAGAAAACAAGGAGTGTGTACAACTGGAGGAGTACAAGGCAAGTTAATGAGTAAAGCATTTACAATATCTCAGAGTTCTGGCTTCATTGCTTCTTTTTATCTTCAGGGAAGAGTCAAAGGCTCTTTGTTGTACATGGGAGCATTCTTTGGAAAACTGTGTCAGCCCACAGAATGAGATGTGCAAAAATATAATGATTAACATGTCCCATGACCCAGAGTAAGATTGCAATTACAAGCGATATTCACAATAGCATGAGTGGTACCAGCCATTCTTAATGGACTTAACAAAGACAGTATCTCTCCCAAAATATATCCAAAGTTACACCGCTGACTTAGTAGAAATGTTGCTCATGATGGAAACCTACCGATAAATATTCTTGGACAACTTGCTCAGGGGTGTCACCCAAGAAAACATAGAAATCTAGAATCCCACCAATTGTTCTGTATGTTATGGCTGGGGCAGGCTGGAATACAACATCTACCAAGAGAGAAAAAAATATATAGATTTGGGTTAGTTGTAAGCAGTGTTCCCTCTAAGATGAGTTAGTGTGAGCTAGCTCACAGTTTTTTAGCCTCCAGCTCACAGAATTTTGTCTTAGCTCAGGAAGAATAATGTAAAACTTTGGTTAATCCCCTCCCAACTCTCTCTCATCAACTGATACATTAATAGTGCAAACCTCAGCAGAGTTACACACTTTTAAACCCATCGATTTCTTCAGAAGGGTCTAACTCTGTTTAGAATTATCTGTTATGTATCTAAAATATTTATTTACTGATTTTCTGCCAAGTACACAAAGCGGGTTTGAGAACACTTCCCCAAACTTGAAGTGATTCTACTCCCCCTAAGGTTAGGATTGGATTGACAAATTCCTGGACATTTGGGGGTGGAACTAGGGTTGCCAGCTCTAACTTGGGAAATTCCTGGAGATTTGGAGGGGTAGAGCCTGAGGAGGGCAGAGTTTGGGGAGGGCAGGGACCTCAGTTGGTTATAGTGCCATACAATCTATTTTCCAAAGCAGCCATTTTCTCTAGGGAACTGATCTCTGTAATCCGGAGATCAGTTGTAATTCTGGGAGATCTTCACTCATCACCTGGAGACTGGCAACCCTAGGTGACAGGATTTGGGGAATTCAATATTTACAACCACAACAGTCATGTAAGTTAGGAGAAAAAATCCTATCCTGCAGCAAGAAAGAGCTACAATTTGCTAGCCAGGAAAATATCTCACAATGACACCTAGAAGTTGGGGGAGCAACAACTGATCAGCATCTGGACATCTGGGCAACTGTTTCTTAAAATGCTTTTAGAAGGAGCACAAGAAAACCAGCTGAAAGCCTGGCCATACATCGCAAGACATTTTCTTACCCATGGCATTGGTATTCATTAAGAAAACACCAAAAGACTTTCCACTCTCATCTTCCAGGCACAAGAAGAAAGGGTGAGCTCCATACAGGTTACTCATGTCCTTTGAAGGAAAGAAGATAAAATTAAAATGTGTGCATGAATGCCAGGAACCTTCAACACCTCTTCATAGATAACAAAGTACTAATCTACACTCAATGAATGTTAAGGAAAAGCTCCCATTTTCTTGTTTTCTCTTTCTTCTCTACTCAGAAAAGAGAAACAAAAAACTTAGATGCAGAAGACAGTCTGCCTAAGCTGCAATAGTTCTAATATTAATTTAGAGGTTAGTCCCAGTGAACTTGGGGTGGGAGGTTACTTTATTATTGGCTTGGGACATTTCCTTACAATTTATTCAGTGTAATAGTTGTTTTGGCTATGCAGCAAAGTAGAAGTATAAGTTCTAGAATTTTTGCCATTGTAAACAAATGACTTATAGTTTTTCTTTAAAAAATCATGGTTTAGTATTTGCTTAAGGTATAACAGATATGATTCCATTATCCCTTTGGCTGCCATTCAGTGCAGTTGCAAGCTTCCTTACTGGGACAATACCTTTAACAACAATGACGTAGGACTGTTGCTCAGTGGCAGAGCATCTACTGTGCATGCAAAGGGTTTCAGTTTCAATCCCCAGCCTCTCGGGGGGGGGCGGAATAAGAGTCTGCTAATAGGTGATTTGAAAGACCTCTGCTTGAGACCCTGGAGAGCTGCTGCCAGTCAGAGTAGACAATACTGAACTCACTAGACCAATATTCTGTTTCATTAAATGGCAGCTTTATGTGTCATAATCTTACACAGGGAAACTTGACAAATTAAAGTTGAGGCTAAGGCTTCACCAGTTTAACTTCTGCATTTCTTCAAGGAGCTCAGAATAGTTTTGTCCTTCCTGGAATGGACAGGGCTCCTTCTGTAACAGGAGACCTCCTGGCAATTGCCACCCTGCTCCCTGCTAGCACTTCATAGGCCAGTGGGAGAGAAGAGGGGGGGGAATGGCAAGGTGTGCCAGTGTCGTGCTGGCACGTGATGTCATTTCCAGCCCCAAACCTGAAGTGATGCCATTATATCGAGGTGATACTTTGGGATTTGTGATGGTTTTACTTCTGGTTTTGTGCCAGAAGTTGACATCAGACACCAGCATGACACCGGACCCCCAATGTAGGCAAGATGGGTGGGAGAAAGAGATGCTGAGGCAATGCCATCCAGCACATTTCCTGAATGAGAATGAAACTTGGCTAATATTCTCATCCCTACACTACTCTGGTGTCTACAAATAAGGATAGCAAGGATGTGGCAGCAGGGCCAGAACAAAGGCCGAGTACAGACTGGCAATTTGCCCCGGGATGGGACCCGGGCTGACAGCGACTCAATATCGGATTAAATGGAATGTTCACACAGGCACATCTGCCTGGCGTCCCCCACCCGGAGCTTACCGGAGCCCTCGCGCTTCAGTGCCGGATTAAAAAAACACCTGATAAAAGCCTTCGCAAATCCAAAAGCCTGCGTTCGTCGCGCGTTTCTCCGCTTCCGGGGAGTCTGAACGCGCAGGCGAAAAGCCGGGAGCAACCCGCATTGGGCACGAGGCAGCAGCACTGTGATTGGCTGTGCTCCGCTCCACTGCCCAATGTGGTGCCGGCATTGCAGGGCAAAAAAAAAAAAATCGGCAAAATGCGCTCATGCGCATGAGCGCTTGAGCGCATGAGCGCTCATGCGCACATACACCCATACACCCACAGCCGAATTAATGGGGAAACGGCGAATATAGCACACCTCCAGCGCGGCAGTCTGAACGCTCCCGCGCGCCTCCGTCCCGTATCTTCCAGCAGCGGCCCTCGCTGTGTGGACGGGAAAACCCGGTATAGTTTAATCCGGGTTTTTTTTGCCGCGAATGGCTACCGGGGCAAATTGCCAGTCTGTACTCGGCCAAAGTTAACACTTGTATATTCAGTCCTGATTCTCTGAAGTAGTAAAATCACACATATCCCCTGTGATTAATGTTTCCTTTCATTTTCCTATGCTAAGCAATTATTTTGAATATTGCCCACCCCACACCCTACCCTGGGGTGCCCATGAAATTAATCACATCTTGAAAAGCTTTGGGCTGAACCTCAGTTTTTTGCCACACAGAAGGAAGGGAAAAGCCAGTGTTTGAAAAAAAGCATGCTTTACAACAACAAAAATGCTCAGTTATATTTGTCTCATCCTTTTCTGCTCAACTGTATCTCTAGTTTATGAAAGTGTTTACATGCCTTAGCAAACAATTGCTTTTGTTCAAAGAGAAAGTATGCATAAATATAGCAAGAAGATTTGATTATCAACACCCCCGACGGAACAGAAAAGGGTCGTGCATGAAAACAAAAGGTTAGCACTAGTGACAAACACAAAATGAATTTTTGTGTTATTTTTAAATCAGCAGCTCATGTTCAGCATAACTGATTTAACTCCACTGACTCTCTATAGACTCTCCCAGCCTAATTCTTCCCAAGGTGACAAATCTTTGTCTCGGCTGTACCACTTCGGATGGCACACAGTCCTCGCAAACTGGAATGGAATTCCTTTCAAAGGGAAAACCAGATGTCAGGGGAAAGATTCTACACTGTTTTGTCTGGCATCTAGTATTCTATATGCATAGAGGGTTATATTTTTGTGGGTGGAGGAAACAAAGGAGGATATAAATAGGGTTGCCAGCTCTGGCTTGAAAAATTCCTGGACATTTGGGCGTGGTTCCTGGGGAGGGTTGTATTTGGTGGGGGAACTCAGTGGAGAGGTGATGCTATAGAGTCTGCCTTTCAAAGCTGCTCTTTCCTCCAGGTACTGCTGCCAACCTACAGGAGAGCCTTGGAGATCTTTTGGAGTTCCAGCTTACAAGTGATCTCCAGACAACAGGCTGAGGCAGCAGGTGTCCAATTACATCAGCCTATCCTGCTCCACTCCACTTCTTCTTATTTGCACGATGTTACCTTGTGCTATCGGTGGTGGCTACGGCCACTGCCCAATACTCTGATCCATCTAGGGTACACATACAGGGAGCTCTGTTAAACTGTCTGTTTGCCATCTTGTGAATTATGTTATTGGGGCTCTATAGGTTTTAATTGGAATTATGTTGTAATTGTTTTAACTGTTTTATTCATTTGTTGTGACCCACCCTAAGCCCACATGTGAGGGATAGAAATTAAATAAATAAAATAATTTCTCTGGAGACAATGGTTGCTTTGGAGGGTTGACTCTATGGCATTATACCCTCTGGAGGACACTCCTCACCACAAATCCTGCCCACCCCACCCAGACTCCGCCTCCAAAATGTCCAGGAATTTCCCACCTTGGATTTGGCAACCACTCCATATATGTATACATATATGTATATATGTAAGTGTGTGTGTATTTCCTCTGGAGATCAGTTTAATTCTGAGATAACTCCAGGCCCCACATGGAGGTTGGCAAATACAGTTCCCTTCTTTTTCTTTTCTTTCTGGGAGTAGGCTATGTGCCCCAAACTGGAAGAATGAATTGCTGGGTACTCCTGGGGGATTTGGGGAAAGTTTCAGTGAATAGGTTGTCCATGATACTGCATGTCAGGGTTGTTGGTTACCCCCTAGCAACTGACAGGGGTAGGAAGAAGAAGAAGAGATTGGATTTATACCCCACCCTTCACTACCCAAAGATGTCTCAGAGCGGCTTACAAACTCCTCTCCCTTCCCCTCCCCACAACAGACACCATGTGAGGTAGGTGGGGCTGAGAGAGCTCTTGACAGAAACTGCTCTTTTTTCAAGAACAGCTCTTATCAGAACTATGGCTTGCCCAAGGTCATCCAGCCAGGTGCATGTGGAGGAGTGGGGAATCAAAGCCGGTTCTCCCAGATTAGAGTCTGCGTACTTAACCACTACACCAAAGGAAGAACTTACCGGTAGCAAAAGTAGGCCCAGGCCAACATTCCCAGCAATGTGGTGATGTCACTTTCAGTGTGCACCGGAAGGGACATCATCATGTCATCAGCGACATGGAAACACTGATATTTGGGCAAAAATGCTATGGTAGAAATAATTTTTACAAAAGAGTTTTTCCCAAACACGAGTGTCTTCACATCGCCAGCAATGAGATGACATCACTTCAGATGTGAGCTGGAAGTGAAATTGCCACATCGTTGGCAAAACTAGCCTAGGCCTCCTTTTGTTGCCAGTAAGTTCCGCCACAGGCCAACTGATCACTGGCAGGGGGAAGGGGCCCTCAGGTGGAGGTTCCTCCACCCTCGGTGGGGAGTCTGGCTTCCCTACTTCAGTAACAAGACAGTGGCTTGAGGAAGATCCAGTCTTTTTTTTTTTTTTAAGAAAACCTCTCCTGAAAAGGAGAGAATTTTATTGCTGTTTTTTTTTTTTTGTGGAAAAAGGGACGGGTATATAGATGGATTAAGAAAAGATTTTGAGTGAATTTTCTGTTAAAATGTTAGTTTTAGTTAATACAAGTAGAGTTTTTGGCTTCCACCGTGGTTGGAAGATCTTCTTTTCATCCTACCGAAAGTCCAAAATAGATCTGTTAGTTAAATTAGTAAAGTCCTTTGGGGTTAGTTATTGATCAGCTCCCTTCTGCTGCCTCACTAACAGCTGCTATATCTTGGAGTGTCTTCTTTTTAAGTCTCTCAGATTATACGATGGGCCCTCTTTTGCCTTCTCGTCTCCCACTCCGGCACCTCCCTCCTCCGGGCCGCTGTCCTCTTTGCTGCTTAACACTGTCCAATTGGCGAGTTCTGCATCTTCCTCTGAGCTGGCGTGCCTCTTCAGAAATTCTTGAGCTTTGAAAACGGAGTCAATCTTCTCTCTTTTATCCTTAAATTTGAACACCAGTCCCTCGGGAAAGCACCATTTGTAAATGGTTTGGTGCCTTTGTAAAAACATGGTCAATCCTTTATATGCTTTCCTTTTCATACCAATTTCATATAGAACATCCTTTAAGGTTCTGGTAGTCTGTTCTCCAATCTTCAAGGGCACCGCTGAAACTGCACGCAGAATCTGATCTCTAGTACGCTGTTTAGTAAACTTGACAACCACTTCGGCTGGCAAATTATTTTTCTTTGTAAAGCTGGAATAGGCTCTATAGGCCACATCCATCTCATCCTTTAATTCTTGCGCTTCTCTGCCAGTTTGTGGTGCCAAGGCATTCGCCAGTATAGCTCTAAGATCTTCTTTCTCTTCTTCCTTTATGCCCTGAAAGCGAAGAGTCAGATTTGCTTTTTCCATCTGAAGCATTAAAATTCTTTTTTCTTGCATATCTTGATGTTTTTCTAATTTGTTGACCCTTTTCTTAATTTTCTTGGTGTCTTCGTCGAGACCAGACACTTCTGTGCGATCTCCTCCATTTTCTTTGCTGTTTCTGTTAGTTGTTTTTGTTGACTGTTGAGAACACTTTCCATGTTACAAAGGGTTTCGCTGATTTTCTGCATTTGATCCAGCAGAGGGCGCAGTGGCTCGCTTTTCTGTTGATTGACAGCTGGCTCTAGGGGGAGGTTGCCTGGACCGGAAATCCCTCCCCCTTCTTTACCGGCTTCTCTGGGACCTTTTTCTGCCCCAACATTTTTTATTGTTTACTTTAACAAAGTTCATGCCGCGACACCCAGGAGACAAGCTGGCTTCTTAATCTTCAGTAAAACCCCAAAGGTACTTTTACCAAACCACTTTTTTGCTTCGCCCCCCCCTTCACTCTTCCTTTAACAGTCCCGTTTTTTAAAGGGGGTGGGGATTCCTCCCTCCTCCCGTGCGCTTATATGTTTATGGGGGAGAGGGCATTTATGCCGCTTCGAAACAGATCTCCAACTCACAGTTCGCTGCCAGTTCTTCTTTTATTAATTCATTCCGCTGCTTCTTCACTCCTTGAAGTCGGTGGCGTTGCTACTTCCCATGCGGGCACAACACAGTGGGGCTGACTGGGGTGGGGAGAAAGCCTCAATTTCCCGGCTATCTGCTGGCAAAGAGGCTACTCCCCAAGCGCCCCCGGTTCGGAGCCTTTGCCTAAGGTTCACTAGGGTCTTTCGCATGAGCGAAGACCCCCCCAACCGTGTGTGGGCTAACCATCTCTGGGAGCGTCCCGAGAGGTGGCCGCCATTTGCTCCGCCGAAACCGAAACCTCGAGGAAGATCCAGTCTTGAAAGGTAAGACTACAAATTATCACAGGTACACTGGCCCTTGCCTGATCCTTGAGATTAAATGGAGGGGTTATAAACCTCCAGGTAGGGCCTGGAATTCTCCTGAAATTATAATAAATCTTTAGACGACAGAAACCAGCTGGTTTCAGAAAATATACTCTATGGTATCACATTCCCTCTGAGCTCCCTCCCCAGGAACAACCCGTGCATCTCCCAGAACAGGGAAGGGGTAGTTTTATATATTTTACTTATTTTGCATACATTTTATCACTTATGTATTGATACAGTTTCCTTGCAACATGGGGCTGCCAGAGAAGAGCGAGCTTGGGGAAGAAAACAATAGACCATCTGGATCCTGGTGGCCACCTATTAGGATGCAATGTCTGTGTAAATAGCCTATTGTTGGGAGTGGGTGTGTCGTTTGATGGGCTTATAAGCAGGGCTCCGGCCCCGCTTGAATTGTTCATAGTTTGAACTGATTCACAATAAAGTATGAGCTGATTACTAACCACGTGTCAAACTCAGTATATTTCTTAAACAGTTTCACCCTCAGTCTGAAGGGTTCATGCCTTATTTTTGATAAAACATGTTTCTTCTTGAGGCAATCAGACACATTGTCGGTGTGATACTGTCACATCGTCATACAGTCCATCAGTTTTCGCTCTGTGATGGCATCCAGATGAATGAGGGCAGGAAAGAAAAATCCTTCTCAGTTGGCTTCTGATTATGCCATGTCACCAGAACAGTGTGATTTCTGGAGGCTAAATTGTAACAGGGGCAATGCTCCCTACTTCACTCTGAAGAGGACAATAGTTATGCCTTGTTTGTAGACTCCCAGAAGAATTGAAAAACAAAGTAACGTTGTGAATTTCAGAACACATGTCTTCCATTTTAGCACATTGCTGGTTCACAGGGACATGAGTAGCTTCTTTAAGAATAAATTAAGTGGAAAGGCAAGAATTCTTGATATTCAGCTTTTCAAATAGCTATAGCAGGCATGCAGAAGATGAAGAACAATTGAGTTATACATTATATCGCAAGACCAGCTTTAATAAGTGGCAGTTTCACCACAGAGTTTCTGGTGAGTCCTACAGAGGCATGATGCCACTTCCATGTTTTCCCCAAAGTAATGCCATGCTGTCACTGATAGCTGCCCCCCTGTCCCTTCCCCACCTGGTCTTCTGCTGGTTGCCAGGGTGGGCCTGGGAACCCTACTCCTAGTACAGTTGAAGAAGTGAGGTCTGACTCTCAAAAAATATATTATTAATAAAATGCAACAAAATATTTATCACTTACCCCAGTAGGCAAGGCATCCCTGGTAAAGATAGGCCATGTTTTCCAGTTGAAGTCATGTCGATATTGTCTATGGATTTGTTCTCCTATCCCATAAACATTCTCACTGGGCACTCGAGTTGTGATCTGCAAGTACTGGTCAGCATAAACCAGTGGCCCCACAGTGCTGTCAAACCTGTTGAAAGAGTGGCAAGATATCATATTGAAGTAGCTTATAGAAGTCTTCTCAATAGTACAGGTATGTACAGTAATTAAAAAAACTTTTTTTAATTTATAACTTTGTTTTGGTGTGTTCATCATACATTCAGGGTCATCTTTCTTATTTAGGTAAGCATGGTAATGTTCTGTGTTTCTAAACATCTTTGATGCGTGTACCACAAATACGAACTCATACTAAAAACTGAAGTAATACCACTAGGAATTAATATCATCAGCAAATAACAGAGAGAGTCCAGTTGTGGAAACCCCTCCCACACCTTCCCTGGAACTCCTGTTCCATGTACCGTCCTCACAGTTTATTCCATCATTTCCTGGAGAGGCTTTCAAAGGCCTATTACAGATTTCTTCCACCTTTCCTCTGAGGAACACTATGATGATTCTCCTGTCCTCCATTTTATGTTCACAACAACCCTGTGATAACGGTTTGGTAGAGCCAGAAAGTGACTGGCCCAGGGTTTTCTAGAGAGTTTCCTGAAAAAGAGGTGATTTGAACCTGGACCTCCACATTCTAACTCTCCAAATTCTGCACCACACTGTTTCTTGGAGTAAATTATAAGCCTGAGTGAATTGTATGTTGGCTTCTTGTAGCTTTAATTTTGTGTTTTAGATAGTAAACCACCTTGAAATGCCACGGCAGGAAGGCCCTCATATCCCATCCCTCATATTTTGATGTAACGTATTGAAGAAGGAAAAAAGCCCGTACGCTAAAAAAAAGAAAAATAGGATACTGTGTAAGCTGAAAATGCTAAACAGAGTTTCTCACTGGAAGGAGTCTCTGATGCACTGTACCATGGCTATTTATTCCACATCTTGATAATAAGATTGTGGTATATTTGCAACCATAGCAGTTCTTCTCATGAATTCTTAATTAGACCATGTAGTCTGTTTCCTGCTTTTGTTCGCTGCACAAAGCAGGTGTCTGCACGCAGAGGTACCTCCAAAATACCAAGGCTGTTTCAGCATCATTATTTTAAAACCTCCAGCTCTCTGGGCTAGGGTTGTTTTCTCTGTAAATGGCCAAACCTAAGCCAGCTCTGAAGAGGTGAGTAATTAATCATCTTTTGTTTGTCACTTTAATGGTGACCTGAAAAGGAAATAGAGTGTATTTCTGCACCTTTCCCCCCACTTCTACGTGAGAGGTTTATCAAGAATAGAATCTTTATCCAATTTTCTCCTAGGGCCATTCTAGACTAGTGTCTTATTGGACAAGGAATGCACAGTCATTACCCAGCTGTTATAGCAGTTCCAAACACCTCTCCTCTAGCTGGAACATCAGTTGTGAGGAAACTGTTTTCCTCAGTTTTCAATTAGCAATATCATTATAACTGGGAAAATTCAGTTCCCTTACCCCCAGATGGCAGAGTTTGTCATATTGTGTAGTTCTCTGAATGACAAAGGTTTCTATTGGCCAGTGACAATCCCATCAATGACCACACAACATCATTTTTTGCCTACATAAAGGCACCTGTTCCATGGTTATTTCCTTGGAAGAAATCTTTACTTGGTACAAAACATCCAACTCATATTTTTCATAATCAATATCCTTCATAGGGCAGAGACAGTAACCAGTAAACTGGGATTCACCATGGTTACTTGAATAATGTATCCCCCTATTCACATGATCTTCTTTCCACCAGAGGGAGGAAAAAAAAACAGGAGTTTTAGAATGGGACATTTTATTGTCTACTAAGATAATTTTTCCCCTCCTTCACTCCCCCCCCCCGCAAGAGACATGATGTCGAAATAAGAGGGTTCCATCTGGATGGCCAGCCGTTACAAATATCACTATCCTTCATTTCTTACTGCTGATTTCAGATCTATTAATGTTATATAGCATGGGTTACTGAAAGTATACAAGGTACTGATTATTGCTCTACCATTTTAACTTGTCACTTCAGACAAACTACTAGAGGAAGAAGAAAAGGTGAGCTACCACATCAGGGAAAGGGGGCTTATATACAACACTGGACTTCATGGATGCTCCCTACAATGCTTTTAGAATCCAGGTTGCTTTCCAGGGTGTGTGGCGACTCAAAAAGGATGTGAATACCATTAATTTGCTGATTGAAGATGAACAGGGAATATAAGAGCTACATTTCAGTGCTGCAAATAGTTATATTTTCAAGGAGGTTGCTGTCTCCCACCTACTGATAACCAGCCATAACTAGGTACATCAATGGGCCGGATTCTTCCTACAGCAAGTATAACCACTGATTTTATATGTTTTAATGTGTTTTAAATTTTATTGTATTTATTGAAATGTTGTGCCCTGCCCAGAGCCCGTTTACGGGATGGGTGGGATATAAATGCGAAAAATAAATAGAATCAATAAATAAAGGATGCGACAGGTGGATTCTGTTTAGCTTTTTGAATGGCATGGGAATATGGAAAGGTGATGTTTATCATGTACATAGAAGAAAAGTTGCACCTGCCGAGATTCCCCGTTTTATATAACTGGCAATCTGAAACAGACATTTTTGGACATTCATCCCATTGAAATTTATTTGGTCAAGACAGCATACACAGGTCTTTCTGCTCCTCTACTTTATTCCCACAACAACCCTGTAAAGTAGGTTAGGCTAAAAAAGAGTGACTGTCTTAAAGTCACCCAATGAGTTTCATGGTGAATTTGAACTGTGCTCGTTTCGGCAGCATGCATACTAAAATTGGAATGGTGGATATGAACCTTGGTCTCCCAGGTCTTAACACTACACCAAATGGGTTCTCTTACTACAAGGAAATGTGGTGAGATCTGAGCCACACGTTGTCATCTGAAGCTGTAGTCCTCTGAGTAAGTTTGAACTTAGTGGACCTTGCTTCTTCATAGAAAAGTACAGGACTGGGGATGCATCAGGTAGAAATTATCCTACCCTACACATATTGATAATCAACTGATTTCAAATATATTGTAATGCTACATTCTGTGTGCCTATAGAAATGTTCTATCAGGTACTCCTGAAAACAGGTTATAACAATCAAAAGAAGCTGACACAGGAACATGCCATATGTACTTCCACATGGGAGTTTCTGCTCCATTGGAATTCTATGGCATGGCACAATTTCGCTACCATTCCATAGACATTTCTTTTCAGAAACAATAAACTGCACCGATTCCCTGCCCGATAAGATACATTGTAAGGAAGAATAATGTTCAAGTTAAACACTTCTCATTAACTTGTAGTTGGTGTATGTGTGGAGTGGGGGGTGTTGTTTCATCCACTTTTGCTTCTCAAAAGTGTACGAGCTGGTGTGGAGCAGCAGTGTTGGTCTACTAGAGTCTTGGAGAAGTCAAATCCCAATTGGCTATGAAACCTACTGGGTGAACCTGGGCCTTTCACTCTCTCTTAGCTCTAGCTACTTTGTAGGGTTGTTGTGTGGTTAAAATGGGGACTGGAGAACAATGTACACAGCCCTGAACTGCCTTGACAAAGGGGTGGGATAAAAAAAGATGTATTAGATATCATTCATCAGGCTGTTGTAGTTGTCAAAACACACAGCCAAGAGTACAGTAATATCTTTTCTCTATGAGCTGTGGTGTCATAACTGCCGTTTTCAGCATTACTGCTTTGTAGACATGTCTCCTTCCTCTCTAGGGTTCCCAAGTACTTACCGTGTGGGGCAGGGAAAACATGCTCCCTGGCCGGACCATTCCTCCCTGTAACGCACCATGCCATCACCAGGAAGTGATGCCAGGCGACGCTCTGGCAATGGGGCTGAAAACTCGATGGTACCATCAAGTTTCCAGCTGCGTTGCCAGAGCATCACCTAGCGTCACTTCCTGGTGACGGCATCATGCAGTGCATCTTTCCTTCCCCCGGGGATGGTCCTGCCAGGACGTATCCATCCCCCGCTGGCACGAGGTAAGTATTTGGGAAGCCTATTCCACTCACTGCAGCTTTGCAGCACTTGGATTTGATAGAAATTACACAGATATTTCCCTCAGTAGTCAGTTGCTGCTGTAGAATTCAATAGCAACAAAAACTACCAGCTGGGATTGCCAACCTCCAGGCAGGGCCTGTGGATCTCCTGGAATTACCACATCTCCAGACTACCCAGTTCAGTTTCCTTGGAGTAAACAGCTGCTTTGGAGGGTGGACTCTATGGTATTAAAGCTTATTGAGGTCCCTCCCATCCCCCAAACCCTGTACTCTCCAGGCTCTGTCCCCCAAATCTCCAGGATTTCCCAGCTCAGAGCTGGCAAACCCTAACCCTAAGGAAATATGTGAGGCAAAGTCATTGTACAACTGTACTCTCTTCACTGTAGGGTTTGACTGCAGATGATCATGAAGCTGTGGTTTGGATCCTCCCAGATGGGTGTTTTTTTAAAAAAAAAAAATCCAAAATGCAATAAAGTGTAGCTTGTTTATCCCAGCAGCATTTAGTGCATGCTCTGCTCCTACACAATAATACAAGTTATCTTTCGGAGCCCATTACAGCAAACACAGTGTGCACCCTAGAACACTTCCCAGAATCATCTGCAGTCAGAGGTTCCATGACAAATGTGTGAGCATTCCACAGGTTCCTGGAAACCAAGACATTGTGAAAACCCTTGGATGTACATTTTAAGGGGAATGCTTGGACAGTGGAGGTAAAATCGACAGAAGTGTTAAAATAAAAACAAACAGCTCACGTACAGAACTTTGTTGTTGCTGTTCCTGATCACTTTGATGCCAAAAGGATTGTCAGTTAGTTCAACCCTGTAGTTGAAAGTGGTGTCCACACTCCCTGCAAAGGGGTTCAGAATCTCAGATCGGACTTCATATCTTGCGTGGTTGGGATCAGTAATCTGTAAACAAACAAACAAAAAAAACAATTAAAACAAGGTTAACAGGGACCCTCAAAATTAACATCTACTTATCGAGTTGCACACTTTCCCTCACCATGGTGTGCTTCTGAATTGATAGCATGCATGCTATATGTTTAATGGATATAATTAATGGTGTTAGACTTCAGAATTAAACACTAGATTTATTAGTCAACCTCAGCAGCTGTAGTTAATGAATCTATGCAAATTTTCTGATTGGCTGAGTGTTCTTCAGACTCCTACATTAAAAGCCTATTTTTATCCATTTGATCTTATTATTGTAAAAGAGAAAAGAAGTAATTATTTTTCTGGCCAATGCATTTTCTCTAAAAGGACTATCTAATATGCCTGTAGTAAAAATGAACAATGTCTGTGACTTAACATTCTCATCAACGCCCTCACCACTTAGTCGAGGGCCTCAGGACTGTACAAGCATGCTGAATTTCCATTGTGTGGCACATTATTTCCAAACGATACGTGAAGTCTGGCTTTCCTCAGGCCAAAATGCAGTTGCATTGACAGTATGGCACCATTTCCAGGATAAACTCCTGAAACCATACTGTTTCTGCTGAATACTAGAGCAGTGTGATGTCACTTCTGGGTTCACCTCCGAACTGACATCATGCCGTAGATGTGATGGTATCCCCCCACACCCCAAGCCCTTGCCCCCTCAATCTCCCACTGGGGGTCAGTTGCTAGCTAGCAAACCTAAATCCCTTTCAGTTTCCGCTTCTGGCTTCAGGTCCCTCCCTTTTAAATTTGGCTTTCTCCCAAAATAATCTACGTGAAGCACTCTGAATGCTGAATGTGTTATACATATGCTAAGTATGTTGAAAATATTTATTATAGTGCAGAATCTTATAAAAATAAATTTACTACAATTTCAAATACTTCCGTTGACATTGTCATAAGGACATAAGAGAAGCCAATGTTGAATCAGGCCAATGGCCCATCTAGTCCAACACTCTGTCACACGGTGGCCAAAAATACCCGGTGCCATCAGGAGGTCCAACAGTGGGGCCAGGACACTAGAAGCCCTCCCACTGCTGCCCCCTCCAGCACCAAGAATAGAGTGCATCACCTGCCCCAGACTGAGAGTTCCCATCTATACCCTGTGGCTAATAGCCACTGATGGACTTCTGCTCCATATGTTTATCTAATTCCCTCTTGAAATTGTCCATGCTTGTAGCTGCCACCACCTCCTGTGCAGTGAATTCCATATGTTAATCACTCTTTGGGTGAAGAAGTACTTCCTTTTATCTGTTTGAACCTGACTGCTCAGCAATTTCATGGAGTGCCCATGAGTTCTTGTATTGTTGTGACATTGGCAACTGCATTAAGATCTGGTTTTTGGTTGACAGGATTTGATGTGAATACCTGAAATCTATTGGGAAATTTGATACTGGCAGGAAATCAATATGGCAACTGTATTCTGATATAAATCTGGCAAATCCTGTTGAAGAATGAGTATAATGACTGTATCCAGATTATTTACTTTAAAAAAAAACTTGAGGAAGCATTGAGAATTCAAATCAGCCATATGTTATTATGCTAACAAGGATTTATAGAGAAGATGCTACCTTGGGATTACCTTTGCTTCTATTTAGACTGGTATTTGTGCTCTCCTTTTGTTAAAATTAGATTCCTGTATCTAATTTTAGAAGATTCCCTAAAACAATGCTCTTTTACAAGTCTGTACTCGGAAGACTGCTGTTCAAACTTCTTGTCTTCTGGCACCCCTTTCCTGAAAGACTCTAGACCATCTGTGTGAGATTCCTGTACCTTCTTTAAGGTTTGAAGGTACATTCCAGGTTGCAGCTACAGTTAACACATAATTTTAGTCACAGGCTTTTTGAGTTTTGCTGCTACTCCTACATGGGCATCTCTGTGAAAACATCACCTTGTGGCTATACACTGTAGGGGAAGATTGTGTTTCTGAGATGTTTGTCCATTGCTAAAATACAGTTGCCAACTTTGGATTAGGAAATTTCTGGAGATTTCGAGGTGGAGTCGGGGGGGGGGATTTGGTGAAGGGAGCAGAGAGACTTATGCAGGGTATAATGCCATATAGTCAACCTTCCAAAGCAGCTATTCTCCTCAGGAAAAGTTATCTCTGTAGTCTGGAGATCAATTGTAATTCTGGAAGATCTCCAGATGCCACATGGAGATTAGCAACCAGTGTTCCCTCTAAGCTGTGTGTGTGAGCAGTCCTGCACAGCAGCAATCTGGAGCCATGCAAGATCTGTGCTGTCTTTTGCCCATTTTAAGATTACAGCAGTTGTAAACTGCTACACTCAGTAAGGGGGGGGGGATAGAGGAATATTTTTAGCAACCCTTGCTTTAAAAACTCTTCTTAGTAGGAAAGCCTTGATGATCCTCAAAGGAAGTCTACAGTTCTCTGGTACATAGTTTGAAATCCACTGTGATACTACTTAGTCTCAGCCATGGCTGCAAAAATGATGTCTGCAACTGTGTACAGAGTCAGGTGGCTCAGATCCAATAGATACCCATTTTAAGGTAAGCACATAACTGTGGGCATGACTGCAGCCATTAGCTCCAAACTGGACATGTTCCTGTGAACGTCTGTGAGTAATTTGCAATGGGGAAAAATTGTCATACCAAATGTAAGTGGGCCATAAAATAAATAGCTCTCCTGACATTATTGCAGTACTAGGAATAAGGCCTATTGTGGAAATAAATACGAGCTCTAGAAAGAGGCTCTGGGAGAGTGCCAAGGCCTTGGTCACTCAGCGTCAATGTGCTGTGGTGACCTCAGCAGGGTATAATGAAACAGAGTCCACCATTTTCTCCAGAGGAACTGATCTCTGCTACCTGAAGAGCAATTTTGCAGTTTTGAGTGATCTCCAGCCCTCACCTGGAGATTGGCAACAATTGTTACTCAGGGGGAAATGGCTGGTTTGGAGGGTGGAGTCTATGGCATTGTACCTGTCTGAGGTCCCACCCCTCCTCAAACCTCACCCTCTCCAGGCTCCCCCCCCAAATCTCCAGGAATTTCCCAACCTGGAGTTGGCAACCCTATCTCCTTCCCAGCCAAGCATCAGCCTGCCATTATCTGCCCCTCTGATTTCAGCTTTGCATCTCCTCCCCCCCTCCCTCCTGGAGATCAGTTGTAATTCTGAGTGATTTCCACCCCTCTCCTGAGATTGGGAACAGTGGTTCCCCAGAAGGGAATGACTGGTTGGGAGGGTGAAGTCTATGGCATTGTACCTGTCTGAGGTCCCAGCCCTCCTCAAACCTCACCCTCTTCAGGTTCCATCACTCAAATCTCCAAGAATTTCCCACCTGGAGTTGGCAGCCCTATCACCTTCCCAGCCAGTCATCATCCTATCTTTATTTCACCCTCTCTCTTCAGCTTTCCATTTCCCCTACACACACCTGCAGCCTCTCCTGTGCTCTGAAGCCCTGACTGCCACAGAGTCCACCATTTTCTCCAGGGGAACTGATCCCCTCTGGCCGAATCTCTCTATTTGGAGATGGAATCCCCAATCTTTGGGGATCCCTGGAAAGTTGGCAATCCAAGGGTCTGGCCTTTCCTTGCCTCCTTGGGCTACCCCCTCCCTTTGTTATTGTGCAGAGCAGGGGAGACTATGTGGGCAAAGCACAACACAGATTATTAGCCCAAACAAAAGAATGTATCTAACTATTTACACAGTTAAGGGCACACACACACTGTAGGAGTAAGCACACACTATGAACCAGCAGGGCATAAACCCACAGAGGTTAAATGCCATCCTCTTTCCCCACACACCGGCCTCTGGCTCTCTGCTCTAGCCTCTCTCTCTCTGGCCCAAGAGACCAGGGAAACTTCCATTCATTCCCCAGTCCAGCAGACTGTGGAGTGGCTGAATTTGTGCAGCCTCCAAGGGTTCACCGACATCTCTGGCTTGTAGCCTGGTCAGCACAGGCAGCAGGAGCCTTTCCTAACCTCCTGTAGAACGAAGACGGCCTTCTCCCTGGATAGGCTGCAGTCTATATTGATGCTGCCCTGCATATTTGGACAGTCCCTGTTTTCCTGCCCTTTTCTGCCTTGGGGCAGCTGTGAAATGTAGTCCAGCAGATGAGGAAGGCCCATTCAACCCAGTGAGAGATACTCCTATAGGCCCCTCTCTGGAACTACAGCTCAATTAAACCTTATTGTGGGACATTTTAAACAAACAACCACAGACAGCAGCCCAGCAGCCATCTTACAAACAAAGGTAACTGCCATTTCATTACACCTACTAACAGCCACTGAGGGAAAAGTTAAGTCCCACACAGGAGGCAAGCAGGAGAAGCGTCTTCATCAAGAGACAAAGTCATTTGCTAGGAATTCTGACAGAGAAGAGTGGCTGAAGGGGAAGTGGGCAGGGAAGAGGAGCAGACCCAGCACCTGGCCAATGGCACATGAGTACTCTTGAGTGACGGCTGGCAGGCCAATGGCTGAGGGATGGCATTTTACAGCCAATGGGAGCACATGGAATCTTGCCACCCCAAGTCAGCTTTATATATAAGGAGAGATGGGTTCCGCTTATTGTAAAAGAACCTGTCACTTTCCTGTGCCCTCAACTCAAATCCTCTTTGTCAGTTTTAAAAGGCTATTCTTACCCAATCCATTGGAATGAGCAGATATCATGGCCATGCGCTACCCCTCATGCGCTACCCCTGGGAAGTCTGCTGTATCAAGAGGTTGTTCCTTAATCCATGGATTTCTAACCAATTCATGGCAAATCTCAGTTATCAGTGAGAGGAGTTTCAAATGTATCATCCTGCCTGATTGTCTGACCTGAATAGCCCATGCAAGCATGATCTCATCAGAAGCTAAGTAGGGTCGGCCCTGGTTTATTCGCATGGGAGACCACCATAGAATACCAGGGTTGTGATACGGAGGCAGGCAATGGCAAACCACCTCTGAACATTTCTTGCCCTGAAAACTCCACAGCGTCAACATAACTCAGCTGTTACCTGACAGCTCATTTCACCAACAACAACTCCATTGAAGTCAATTGTCTTAGATGAGTGTAACGCTGTTTAGGATTACACTGCAAGAGGCAATCATGGGTTCAAATCTTTTTTTTTTTATGTTGTTCCTTGTCCACCCAATAAAAAAAATTCATCTCCAGTCCTAAAAAAGGTTAAAGCTAGCAAGCCCAAGAATCTCAGAAGGTTGGGGACTTCTGGTTTTGGCTCCCTTAATGGCGGCCGAGTTCTCCCAGAGCTCCAGGAGACACGTACCTTGAATCGGCTGATGGGAGGGGGTGCGATGGTATGCATCCCCCCCAGAGCCCTTGCATTGGGCTCCTAGCCATGGGGCATGGAGGGTCCAACAAACAACCGGCAAAGGGGGCTGATCCCTGCCCGTATGGTCCTGCCACTGATTTCCAGGAATGGATGCGGGGATGCACACCGGAACAAGCGCTTGGTGGCCGGGCAAGTTAATCGTGAAAGATGAGTGATTGTGATTGTTAAGCAAAGACATTAGAAAATGAGCTGAAAGCCTCCTCTTAATAAACCGAGGGGGGGGAGGACTTTCCCTTGAAAAGAAAAGAAAAAGCTGAACTGATAAATGATATTATAAGGGGGGGGGGCGGAAGATAAAATGGAATTATACTATAATAAGGAACTTTTGAGAACTTACCAAGCGTTGTTAAAGGATCTTGGGACTTTGATAACTTTTTCTAATAAGTAAACAACTCTCAAACATGGTGCCTCCGAGAAGGGAGGAGAAGGACAATCAACTGAAACTGAAGTTCCCTGCCAGGAATGCCAGTCCAGCGAGTTCTGTTCCCAGACAGGACACTACTATAGACTTCCAAAATATGCTGACTGAGGCTTTGCACCCTCTGCTGGAACAAATGATATCGCTCCATAAAAAATTTGATGCACAACAAAGCCAGTTGAATTAACTACCAAAAAGGCAGAGAAAATGGAGCAAGAGCTTAAAGAAGTGGATGGTGATACACAGAAGCTTAAAAAAACAAATGCAGGTGATGGAAAAAAAGAGAGCAACTAATGAGATTCAACTTTTACAGCTGCAAATGGAAAAGGCAAGCTATGTCTTAAGATTTCAGGGGATCCCTGAAGCAAAAGAAGATTTGAAGCAAATTATGTGTGATTCATTGGGGCCGGCTGCAGATTTAAAAGCGGACTTTTTACAAAACAAAATAGATGTGATCTATAGGTCGTATTCTGACTACATAAGAAAGAATAATCTGCCTGGCGAGATTGTGGTGAGATTCTCCAGGAGACAAGTAAAAGACCAAATACTGAAAGCAACAAGAGGAGTCATCCTGAAAATCAAAGACAAAGAAATAAGAGTTTTGAAGGACATTCCATTTGAAGTAAGGAAAAAGAGAAAGAGATTTAGAGACTTGGCACTGTTTTTACAGAAAAACAATGTCCCCTACAGATGGAACGTTCCAGAAGGCATGCTCTTCAGATTTAAAGACAAGAAAGACTTTGTTGTAAAGGCACACAAATTTCTACATCAGCAGGCAAAGAGGATAAAGAGGAAGATGGCAGCAGCAAGGGAAGTGAAGAAGAAGGAGCACTGGCACCCTCTGATGAGAACTCAGATTCTGAACGTGGGGCGGCTGCTCCTAAATTAAGCTATCAATTGAGGAACAAAAGGGAAAAAATAGTTATTGTCTCTAGACTCTGTTTTAAATTAATTTAAATCATTTCTCTATAGAGCTCCTTATATAGGTAGATTTGTTGGTGATTTTTGCACAAGCAATAAGAATTATGTACTCACTTAACGTAGCAAAGTATAATCTTATTTAACCAGAAGCTAATTTTGTAAGCATTGTTTATGACTGCCATCTCTTTGGTTTTTAGTGGTTTTTCTTTACTTTCACCTGTACTTTGTAGTTACCATTCCTTGTTTCTTTCTAGTTTATAGAAAATGCAATTTAAAACATTCCCCTACGGGGGGCCAAAAAAAAAAAAAAAAGAATCTCAGAAGATTTACTAATATGTTATTTTTTTTTAAGTGACCTTTTTCAAGTATTTAGAAATCAATGTGTTTGTTTGTTAAGTGGATTTATTTTTACCTATTCTAAAATATGCAGTAATGGCACAAGGGCAAAGTATGAATCACTCCACTGAGTGAGATACATTTTCCACATGGACCATCTTGTCCTCCTTTGGAATTAAGAAACGTAAGCACATAACACTAATTACAATAATGAATAATCTAACCTTGAACTGGAACCGATTTTTTGTCTGATATTGTGCAGTCAGCTGAAGGTTGTTAATGTCACCTCCAAACAGGGATGGAGCAGGCAGCTTTGTTAATCTGACCTCAATTCCTTAAAAGAACAATGGGAAACATTGCTTATAACACCTGAAATAAGAGTCAGCAACCACCAGCCTTTGAACTTCTCCAAGCAAATTGGTGAAAGACAGGATGAGAGGGAGAAGCAGTTCTCTTAATGTTTAGTCATTTGGGCTACCCCCAGTAACCTGCAAGAACTGACCTTTTGGGAAATTAGCTAGTGATGACAATTATAGCTCATTAGCTGTGCAATTCTACTTATTCTTAATCAAAAATAACTCTCACTTTATTCAATGGCACTTGCTCCAAAGATTGCAGTGTTTTGGTGAATAACAAACTTTACAATTCTGATTTTAGTTTCAGCCCAGCAATCCTGTGAGTTAAGACAAGGGGGGGGGGGTTGGGGGGAGAAGACAGCCCTTGAATTTGAGGGTGAATGGGGCTTGGAATTAGTGTTGCCAGGCCAATGCCTGTGAATTCTGGGAGCTTTGGAGTCATGGAGGGGGAATCATCACAGATTCTGAGATGTCACTTCCAGGTGATCACAACCCCCCGACACTCTAGGAATTTCCCCTAACCCTGTGGTAAAGATCATAAAGACTGGGGAAACTCCTAGAGTATTGTGGGGGACTATGATGTCACAGCATTCATAACAGTGCCCTCCCCCCATTTTTCTCCTGATGCTCACTTGACTGAGTGCAGGCAATTAAGGGCAACTCAGCCACTGTGGGTTGGCACCTTATAAGCCTACCTGGGATCTTTTTTTTGTATTCTGACATTTGATCCATCTAGCCACAATGACACACTGTCCTGTTTATCTGACAAGATCTTATTCAAATCACAAATGTAAACTATAAGCCAAGGCATTATGAGTGTACAATGTTCTTCTTACCTGCTTGGATCTCTTTCTGTGATCCATCCACTCGGTACCCATGACTGTTGGACAAGTAGCACCAGGGTATATATGTTTCATTATAGGGATTCCAGCAGCAGCCCCGGAGTACACATAGGTCCTGCATTGTTCATAAGAAAAGGAAGATTACTTTAGTAGCAAGCAAAACCCTTTAAATTCATTTCTGGACAATAAGTCATGTTTTACAAGCTTCTTGGAGTTGATTTGTGAGATTGATTTGTTCAAAAGCATTTTGTAGACTAGTCCAATTCCTTACTCGATGCAGGGAATCCAAAGCGAGAGCACGCTTGACAGATGTTTCACCAATCTTTGCCTGGAAACCTCAAGGCAGCAAGAGCCTATCACCCCCAAGTGCCAATCAGTTTTTAAATGAAGACCTCTTGAGCATCAGGCAAGACTGATAACCACTAAACTAAAGAACTCATAAAAACTAACTCATAATTTCTGCCTGGATTCAAACCAGGGGTGTTTTGTATGTTAGGCAAATGTGGTAAGTACTACACTATGGAAATTCATGTGTTCAGGTCATTCTCCGCTGCTTTCTTTTTTGCACATGCTAGTCCAGTCTTATAAATGTCCAGAAGGTAGTTTAACATTTCTTAGTTCAACCCACAACTTCCATAGTGACAGAAGTAGTACAAAGCAGAAGAGGGGACATGCACATGCAGTCACTCAGAGCAGGATGACACCTGGAGGTGAAAGACACACCTGGTCTGCCTCACTCACATAGTTGTTGGGCTGGATCCACCTTTTCTCCTGGCACTCTACTGAGCAAAGTTTGAAACTTTCTCTCCAGTTTAAGGAGACGCCCTCCAGCTTAAGTGGCTCCTCCTCCAATGGAGGAATCCTCCAACAGAAGAGACACTTGGTTGGAGGAAGGCTACTCAGACTGGAGGAAGGCTCCTTAGAGGATGGTTGGATCCACTCCGTTATGGAAACACATTCCTCAGTAAAATGGCATAACACCATGTGGAAGCAGCACCCATCCTTCTAGCTAAAGAAGACCACGGGAGTATCTCAGATAAGTTGGATCAACTAGCATAAGATGGCTGGTGTTACTGAACCCATGGGGATCTTAGAAAACAGCAGATACTAGCTGCAGACAAGACATTCTAGAAACTTTAACATCTCATCCCATGAATTACAGCTGTCATTTCCTCCTTTTGTTCATTTGTCCTGCTGGTGCATCTGAAGTACCACCAATTAATATGGGTCTTGAATGGGCATTGGATACCATGATCCATTCATTTGGTACCTGTAATTTCAGGAGGAAAAGTAGCAGGGTATTAATGTTTCACCTTTCACCTAATCAAATACCTAAAACAAACAATTACACTTGGAAATACCCTAAGGTCATGTAGAGTTATACTCCACTGAACTACATGAGTAACCAGTTTACACTGGTTTGAACATTATGCCAAAAAAAAAAAGCAAATGGGAGAAATTCATGTTCTCCTGGCAGGGGAAAGAAAATGCATGTCCCTGGAGGGGATATATCCATACAAATATATTGATACAAACCCTGGAAGCCTGGAGAGAAGAAATATAAGCCTCTCGTGGCTTCCTTTGTGACTGCTACTGTTGAAAATCCAAACTAGCCCTTAAAAGCAACAACAAACCTTATGAGCAAATTCATTCTGGCATAAGGGGTCCATATGATGTAGCTGATTCAGAAGGTGCACAAAGAAGTAGAACTTATTCTCTGTGGGCTTCTCCATATTTTCATTTTACTCGCTGGTAAATTGCTGTTGCTTCATTTTTTTTTGTTTTGTTTTCTGTTCCACACATGTTTTGTTCCCTCTAGTGGTCAGTTCGCTATCACAGATTTGTGTCTAGCATATAAACTTGCAGTTTAAATCTGCAGAGAGATATGCTGGAAATAAACCACTGTGATATTGAGTTGACCAACAGAGGGAGCAAAACACATGTGGAACAGAAATAAGCAACAATGAAGAAACAGGAGCTTACCGGCAAGTAAAATGAGAATGCGGAAAAGCCCTCTGTCTTGATTCCACTGAATTTCTGTCTATGGAGAGTATGACTTCCTTCCTTCCCTCCTCCTGCTGGAACCAAAAATGCTTCTCCAGGGGACACCCAGGGACAGCTTGAAAAGAGAATCAAAGGCCGGCAATTGATTAAGGCAGTCCTAAATTGTGATTTTTTTAAAAAAAAAATATATATATATGTATTTTATGTACTTTATTTTATGTGTTTTTTTTTTAAATTTTGTAAGCTGCCTTGAGCTCTGTAAAGAAGAAAGGCAACTAATAAAGTGTAAATAAATAAATGGGAGGGAGGAATCAGAAGAAATCACTGCCCTTCAGTCTCCAAATGTCCTCCATGAGATCCTACCCTATGTCAAAATCCACAGAGAAAGTCAGCTTCATCTAAGTCTAAGGAAGGCAGTGAAAAGGCACCTCATACAGTAACACAAAGTGCTCTTTTTCAGAATGCAAAAACACACTTCCAGTTAAAAATGGCTCAACTTGGAAAGGTCTGTAAAATGGTATCCTCTAATTAAAGCCTTTCTTTTGACCCTCAAAATATTTGCACCTGTACTTGCTGTTCAGTTTGAACAGGATACAGTACTTTTATCACCAGTCCATTAACCACAAGCTCTCGGCCATATAATAATAATTTTTAAAAACCTGAAAGCCAGTAAACACCACAGACCACATCAATTGATAACCTTCTAATATGTCTGCATACTTTTGTTATGATTCTCTAAGATGAGTCTCTATCACCTTGTAGCAGGAAATCAATAGTTATGTGCATTTTATTTCATGTGAACGTCTTAGTTATTATTGACATGAGATTTGGTCATCTGAAGCTTTTATCACAAGATGATATCTTAAATGGCTTTTTTTTCATGAGTTCGGAAGCAGCTTTCAGTGGAAAGAAAGACACCACACGGCGAGATTATCAATGAGCTTCAGAGTGAAGCAGCACCAAACTTAACCTCAAAGAATAACCAAGATCTGTGGAACATATTGGATCTCACCTGGCCACCATTCATCTACATTAATAGCAGCACATTTTTGCCATAAGACATTGTGTTGGTATAACACCAACATTTTGAGAACAGACACTCTGGGCATCTCTTCTATTCCCCTTACATCTAATTCAGGTCAGACTCCAGATCCTCCACAGTATAGCCTGGTCCAAAATAGATTTGTAATTGCTCCTCGATTACTTCTGTCTATCCCATCTAGGCTTGCCAGCTCCCACCCCGGTCACCAGCATGGGATGGATGGTAAGGCTGCCAGATCCAGGGTGGGAAACTCCTGGAGATTTGGGAATGGAGCCTGGGCAGGACAGTGACCTCAGTACAATGCCATAGATCCACCCTCCCAAGCATCCATTTTATCCACAGTAACTGATCTCTATAGATGAGTTGTAATTCTGGGGATCCCCAAGTCTCACCTGGAAGGTGGCATCCCTAATCCACCCACCCCCAGTCACACAGTTTCCTAGGTGAAGAGGAAAGGGAAAACTCCAGGAATGCCACAGCCTGAGGCTCCAGAAGCTGTGATGTCTGCTAATCACAGCATCCAAAGATGGAGGAAAGTCTCACACTATCAAGGCAAAACCCAAGGAGTCAAAATTTTCTGCCACTCCAGCATTCTTCAAACATTTATAAACCTCTGGGGTACTTGTGCAGATGTTCTTCTCATTAACTGAAATTTAAATTATGAAATAGTCCAAGGGTGTTCTGGTTTAATCCCTCTCATGCACGCTCCATAGTTTTGTAAAGATTTTTGTTAATCATCCAACTACACAAACCAAACCTTACATTTCCAAAGTTTATTGTTTCCATCATTCTTTAAAATATAACTTTTCACAAAAGAGCCCATTTCAACTTGTGGCCGTATTTGTGCAGAAGCACAATGGCAGCATTTTCACAGATGAAATGTTGACTCACTCCTAGCCTCTTGTCCTGATCATCTGAGGGGGGGGGAATCTGTTCTATTATTTTATTGATCCTTCCAACAACTGGTTTTAGCAGAGGACTGTGATCATTTCAGACAACTGTCATATCAAAGAAGAAGTAAGTGTAAATCAACCTTTGAGGCATTATCTGTGACTCAGTTTATAGTTTTTGGGGGAGTTAATAAATTTATATTGAAACTCATAACCACTAACACAGGTTTTCTTTCAAGGCAAGACTATTTTTAATAAATAAAAATACAAGAGTCATATTTTGGTAGCAAGAGTCATATTTTGGAACAAACTTGGGAAGCATTTGACTTCCTGTTCAATGACCAAGTTGATTTAATGTGCTCTGTTTTGCTGAGAATATATTTTGAATATCCATATTAATTCTGTCTCCTTGTGCAAACTACACACAATTCCTTCTAGATTCCTATACCTGTTTTTAATGCTTTGCCAAACTTTCAAGGAATTTGAATTTTCAGACTAAACTTTGCTATTAAAAGATGTGTGAAAGACATTTGAAAACACCCCATTTGTTCATAATTTCACATAATTTTTCATGCCTGTTCACACCTATCCTTACTCCAACCTGTGGACATGTTTCTCTTGCATTCTTTTGTGCTTGAAAGAGCATCTTTACTTCACACAGCAGCCAATGAGGAATCATGTAGCAAATATACTGACACTCTAGCAGTGTCAGGTAATCTTATTAGGCTTAGTGATGATGCTATTCAGTGAGGGTACACATCCCTAAAGAAAAGACATCTGGATCAATATTCCCTGATGATTACATGATAACAAGCTAAAGGACTGAGAAACTTCCCCTTTCCCAATTGAACTGTGATTTGGGATGTATAATTCACAACAGGTATTAATTCTCTTGGCAAAACTTGGAACTCTCCACCCATTACAGGTCTTAACTACCTTAGTGAGTTGTCTATGCGTTTTTCTTTTACAATTCTGCAGGGCCTGCAAGATGGAGCTCTTCCACCGGGCTTTTAGTTAGGGCGGTAGGTGTCCCTCCTCTCTATTGGGCCTCCCCTCAGTGGGTCAGATCTCCATTACCATCTAAGGACCAAAACTTGAAATAGATGGCATCTGTGAGGCTTTAACTATGACTTGTACCAGAGGAATGTTGTTGTATTTTATTGGCGTTTTAACTGTTTTTAATTCTTTGTGTACTTTATATTGTGTATTATGTTTGATGGAACATATTTCATTCTATACTTCCTCCACTTTGGCCTCTCTCTCTCTCTCTCTCTCTCTCCCTCTCTCATCTGTTATCTCTCATCTGTCTGAAGACGTAAACTCTTATGCTGGAATAAAATCTTGGTAGTCTTTAAGGTGCCACAAGATTCCTGTTTATGTTTCAGCAACAAACTATCTCTGCTACCCCTTTGGAATTATTACCCCTGTGTTTTGGAAATCCAATTAGACATTATTTAACAGGAGATTATTACACTTAATAGGTCACAGTAACTCTTGAGGGAAAGAAGATGGCATGGTATAACCTGATCTCATCAGGTATCAGAAGCTAAGCAGGGGTGGTACTTGGGTGGCAGACCACCAAGTAAGGTACGGCAGAGGAAGGCAATGGAAAAACACATTTGCTTTTCACATGCCTTGAAAGCCCCTTGCTGGGGTTGCTGTAAGCCAGTTGTGACTTGATGGCACATGCATACAGTGACCCCTACTATGGCCTATTAAGGTAGGGTTAAGATGCCACAAAACCCTGAGGTCCCAATATAATAATTTGTATTATTATAATGCCACTGGTTGAATCTGTAGCCAAATGGGAGATTTCAGGGTTTACTGCTCATACTGTGAGTTTCCATGGTTCAAAACTGTCCTTACAAACAACTCTTTTCTCAAAAAATTCAACTATAATTGCAAGATTAAGATTTTTGTTATGCAGTCTGTTTATTCTTAGAACTGTAATGAAAACAACATTGCACTCAGAAGATGGGATAAATCTTTGATGAAACTCAGTTTATATAAGTCATTTTTAATATCAACTTTTCTTTACTATCTGCCAGCTCTTTAAAAAAAACCAAACTAACTCATCTTTTACTGAAACTTCAGTTCTAAATATATGCACTAAAATATCTGTCTTAAGCAGACAAATGAGCAGATCTCCCTCCCTCATTCATTTATTCCTCTGGAATTCTTTTCTATCCCAACTTTAATTCCTTCATTCCAGTTTGATTAGGGTGACTTCTAAAACTAATTCTGGAATATGACCATGAGCCCGTTTGTCATATATCACTTGCAACAGTCACTGCTTCTTTATCTCTTTTCTCTCTTCAACATTAGTAATGCACACCAGTACCTTGATAAAACATTGCAAAAAAGCAATCTTGACACAATCATGTACATGATTGTTATAAATCCTCTCCTTTGCCTCAGTAGGACACCATACTAAATATTAAAGTATTGGTCCACTCATATGTACAGTCATATCAAGATTTTTAATGTGCTATCTCAGTATGCATGTGCACACCATTAATATAGACAGAAATATACAAATGAGCTGAAGACATACACACACACAGAGACTTCTGTATAAGATTTGGAAATAAAGACAGAAAATTGAACATTTCATAATAAATCTGAATTCCAAGATGCAGGAACAAACTGGGGAAAGGAAGACAGCAGACGACTTAAACATCTACCGAAAGTTCTACACGGCCACTGTGATGGCACCATTTGTCACAGCAGATTAATCTCTGATTGCTGGTTCTCTTATTTTATCCACTGTTAAATATATATACTGGGATGTACATTCGCACTTAGTTCAGAACTCTACTAACAGTGAAATCCTAAAAAAAAAAGAGTTCAGTGAATTTAGAAAGGTACAACTCTGTTTAGGACTATACTGCAAATTATACCCACGTGGGTCCCTTGGTCTGTAAAGCATAAGTTTCATCATAAAATGAGATTATGAGAAACACATACAAATTTCACTCATCTTTAGTGGTGCAAACCAAAATCTTGGAGCATAGGACCTTAAGATATCAGAAGTTTCCATAACCTGACAATGGCCACATTATCACTCCAGCACTAAAAATCAGTACAAGAGAATAGGAAACAATGGGTTGGATCCAGACAATTTTTCTTGCCTTATTCTCCTAATTACTATAGCCCCTGTCCCACGTGACTTTTCTTTGTGCAGAATCCATGATTCCTAGCATAGCCTTTTTTTGGTGGTCAAAGGGGCTTTGTTGTGGTCAAATAATCAATTCCACCAGTTGTAAAGCTGGTTGGATACAATCCAGTATCAGCTTGTTAACACATGTCTTGCATAGAATAATCAAGGCAGTGAACTTTTCTCTGAATTTCCCCTTGGCAGCAAAATAACTTAACAAACATGAAGACAGAGAAAAAAAGTTACCAACAGTCCATGTTCACTATTAATAATAATTGAAGATAACATATTATGATAATAATTATCTTGGGGTTTTTTTTTTTTTAAAGGTAAAGGGTCAAAGCTCAACTACAGTTAATTCGCTCTTAGCTAAATCAATAGTCCACGCTACTAGAGAGACTTTTGCCACTCAAAACTGTTATCTGAGCTTAAATAATAACCCCTCAGGAATTCACCTGCATAAATAAATGATAGCAAGACCTAATTGCTCTCTGGTCTCTCCATCTTAACAGAGGTCAACGGGTAATCTCAAATCTAAGGCTAGATGAAAAGCAGCTTGAGCCACTAAGATCGATCATATTGAAGATCGTGAAGTTCATCTGCCTCTATTTCCATCAAGGTATGTGCAACCACAATGCACAAAGTGGTATGCACTGATGCTGCTACCTAAAGCACCCTATGCTAAAGAGAGTCACTGAGGCCTGGTATACTCTAGTTTCATCAAAGATTTATAATCCGAGCAGTTGGGTTCGAACAGATAAAAGGAAATACTTCTTCACCCAAAGAGTGATTAACATATGGAATTCACTGCCACAGGAGGTCGTGGCAGCTGCAAGCATGGACAGTTTCAAGAGGGAATTAGATAAACATATGGAGCAGAAGTCCATCAGTGGCTATTAGCCACAGGGTATAGATGGGAACTCTCAGTCTGGAGCAGGTGATGCACACTATTCTTGGTGCTGGAGGGGCAGCAGTGGGAGGGCTTCTAGTGTCCTGGCCCCACTGCTGGACCTCCTGATGGCATCTGGTATATTTTGGCCGCTGTGTGACAGAGTGTTGGACTACATGGGCCATTGGCCTGATTCAACATTGGCTTCTCCTATGTTCTTATGTTCTTAATGGCATTGCAACACTTGGCCAAGTTCAGACTGGCAGTTTGAAGCGTGAGGGAGTCATGGCAAAAAAGACCTGGAACAACGTGTTCCGGGTTTTCCCAGTCACACTGCACCGACTGATGCGGGAGCATTCCAGGGAGGAGGTGCAAGGGAGCATTCAAACTGCCAGTCTGAACTTGGCCTTTGTGGATACATATCAAGAACACAGACTTTAGGGAAGTACAAATATGCCCTTTCCATGTTGTTTTATGCTGTTGCTGTGAGCCTTTTTGTTTTCTATTGCTGGTGTTCCCCCTTTTGTTTCTTTCTTCTATGGCATTTTTACATCGTTTTCATATTGTGCATATACAAACTATGTAAAATGCAACAAAAAAACCCCAGAAGGGAATAATTCGATTAAATTTTGTTAGTACAGTCAGGGATGACTTCAGTTTCATCTAAGTTATTCATCTCAGATACTGGAATTTTTGAACTGAAATGGAACATCCCTAATAGATGTACACCATTGAAGAATGCCATATTTATTGAAGACATTTTTAGCCTGCTATTCTCCAGCAAAGGACACAAATATAGCTCTGAGGTGATGAAAATTCCTTTAGGAGAATAACAATTGCCAATTGGCTAGATGGTTTGAGTGGCTTAGGTATTATATGTGTACACACTTAATGGATAAGTGCCCTTGTCTTAAGACAGTACTCTTCATATGAGGGAATCATTCATTATCTATATCTATTTATCCAGTGAGAACACTACTTCAGTAAATTTCTCTGTTTGTCCACACTTAACCTGGTGGCTGTCCTTGTCTCCAGAACAATTATGTAGCACAAATGTATTAATTTCTTACTCCTATGTTATTTTTTTCATACCTTTGTTGCCACTTGATCTGGAATGCAGTCTATTCTCTCATTTACAGATATTTCTGGACAAGTTGGTGAAAAGTCTGCAAGGAATCAATCAATTTGTACTGTTAGCCAAAGTCCATACATAAGAAATCCCCAAATAGGTTTCCTGTGATGCTTAGAGCTACCCCACATCACTTCTTGTTTTCCCCCAGAAGCGCATGTGACGCCAGTAGTTCCCCGCCCCCCTTTATCCTCTCATTGCTGTTCCTTGTGGCAGCGGGCACTGCAGGGTGCTGGTGGAAGGCCACCCACCATAGTGTGAAGAGGCTTGGCAATCTTACGTCTTTCATTTCATGTCAAAGTGATCATTGCTTTTCCCTTTGGTCACTACCTACTCCTCAATGTTGTTAGCTCTGCCATTCACATATGAAGAAATATGGTATGACAATGTTATAAAGGACTAAGCAATACATGAGATAATGCCAGTGAAATCCAACAATTTTTAAATATATCTTTTTCTTGGTTTTGCTCAAAGAAATATGATATGGCAATTCTTCTGTTTCTTCCTTTTCTTGATCCTAAGGCAATAGCTGAAAACCTCCACAGTTTACAGAGATCGGTACTATGCATTTGAGGATATGCTGTTTCACCCTCACAGATTATTTGGCCTGTGTTCCCATGCAGGGCCGGCTCACTCACTAGGCATTTGCCTAGAGCGGCCGGCTCTTAGGGGTGCCAAACTGCACCCATCCACCCCCGCCAAAAGCCCTGCATGTATCTAGTCCCTGACTGGGGGACCGCTGCCACTGCCTCTTGCACCCTGAGTCCAGCACCCAGTGCGCCCAGAAGCAGGCAGGGAAGGAAGTGAGGAGGGAGGAAGCCCCCTGCTGCGCTCAGGGCCTGTCTTGAGACACAGGTGGCCTGCAGGGTGGGGAGGAGGCAGATGGCGCCTCCATGCCACCCTCTATGAGTTTTCTTGGTGCGGGGGTGCCACAAGGCAGCCTCGCCTGGGGGGCGCTAGTTTCACTTAGGGCGCCGAAAAACCTCAAACCGGCCCTGCTCCCATGCCTGTATCTAAGGAACATGTTCAAAAATGACTTATTTCAAAAATAATTAATTCTTTTTGCTGACGGACTGACAACTCAATTCAAAGCTTCATTCAGGCAAAACATTTATTTAGTGTAAATATAGGGTTGTGTTTTGTTTTGTTTTTTTAAACCCACCAATGATTACTTGTTTTGGATCCCATGCCCCCCCCCAACAAATAATCAGAATGAGGTAGACAATTATAAATGGAAATACATCAAAATATAAATAGATGATCATGCTGTTGAAGGTAAGCACTTTAAACCTATTTGATTACGCCTGAAGGACTTAAACACGTGCTCGAAACTTTTGCAATGAACGAAACAGGGTTTGTCAATGCTTAACATTAGTTGGATCATATAGATTTATATCCCCCCTCCTTTCAGGCCACTTAAACTAGCATCTGTTCTAGGTAAATAAGCAGAAATAAGAAAAAAATCTTGTTAAAAATAAAATTATTAAGCACATAAAGAAACAAAGCCTGCTGCTGAGGGAAAATCAAAATGGCTTCTACAAGGGAAGTCCTACCTCACCAACCTCTTTGAGTTCTTTGAGCAGGTTAACAAGGAAATGTATAAAGACAATCTGGTACACATCATATACTTGGACGTCCAAAAGGCTCCTGACAATGTACTCCTGAGGAAGCTTTACAGTCATGGAATAAGATGGCAGGTCCTCCCATGGATTTAAAGTAATGTGGGTAAAGTGTAAGGTGATGCATATTGGAATTTTAAAAAATCTTCATTTTATATACATGCTGGTGAGGTCTGAACTGACTGAGACTGAGACTGGGGTTATTATGAAAGCACAACACACACTTCTAAAATGCAACAAAGTAAATCAATAAGACAGCTAATATACATTTTCAGATGGCATCCAACTCATATGGAGGGGCAATATACAAATGTCTAAAAGATGGGGAGCAAGGGGGAAAGGGGAAGAAGGAGGAGGCCAAAACTATCTGTGGCCTATCAGCTAGGGGCCTGATACTGCCCTCAATGATAGGCCCCGTGGAATAACTCTGTTTTGCAGGCCCTGAGGAACTTTATCAAATCCCACAGGTTTAATTAAAATATCAACCCAGTGTGCAGCAGTGCTGAAAAAGGCAAGCTCTGTGCTAAGAATTGTTAGGGAAAAGATTGAAAATAAGGCCCTTGTATAAAGCTATGTATTGTAAGGCCCTTGTATAATGCTATGGTGTGGCTTCATTTGAAATACTGTGTGCAGTTCTGGTTGGCTACTGAGTGAAATAGGATGCTGGAATAGATGGACCTTTGGTTCGATCCAGCAGGCTCTTCTTATGTTGCTGTCCTTTTGCCTGGCATTATGTTCAAAGAGATCAAAGGAAGAGGAAGAAAGCGGAGGGTCAAAGGAGGTAACGTAACTGATAACTCCTTCCCCCACAGACTAGGGCAGGCAAAGCAAATAAAGCAGGTCAAGATTGTCTCTCTTCTCCTCAGAGTCCCCTGATGTTTCATGGCATAGTGGTATTTCAAATTTTAGTCTGACTTTTAGTCTGGCATGCTAACCACTATAACACCGTGATTTTCTACCTCGGGTAAATAAAGGCTAAACTTCTTTCATTATATTGTTCAAAGAAATACCAGTTCTGGATTGCCAGAAATCTCCCCCACATTAAGAAACACTACTTGCGGGGTTAAAGTGTCTGAAGAGATTCTTGATAGTCTGTTTTATCCAGGGCCAATGTCAGCATATGCTGAGGTGGGGCAGCTACCAGGGTCCAGGGCTCCTCGTGGGGCCCACCCATGCACCTCCCCTGCCACCAGCCTGCATGCCCTTCCCCATCTATTTGCTTGAAATGCTCCAACAGCCATGCTCACAGCTGCCTGGCAACATGGGGGAAAGCCATACAGCACACTGGGGTGATCTGCTGGTAGCTATGGCAACAGCAGTCCAGCTGCATGCCCCAGCCAGTGCAGCTGGGGAAAGGGTGTGCAGGTGGTGCAGGCAACTGAACATGGGCAATGGAGGGGCTCATGAGTGGGAAGGGGTTGGGGGCACACAGGTGGTGGGGTGGAAAGTTAAGGGACTGGTGATTAGCAAGTGGGGGCCTTTATGCCCTATTTACCCAGAGACCCTCAAAACATCTAGCAGGCCCTGCTTTTATCAGAAATAAAGGGCAAATACCTGGCTCACTTACTGGTTGGATTGGCAAACAAAATTACTCCAATCAACAAACATGTTCCTGTCCATATGCTAATGTGAAAAAGGAGGGGGGGTTGAACACCCAGAGAAAGTACAATGTCAGACTTACCTGGAAACCTATGTAGAGGACTATCATACAACGTTATTGCATTTTTCAATGACCATGCCAGCCTAAGTAGTTACACCCTTCTAAGTTCATTGAAATCAATACACTTAGAAGGGCATAACTCTGCTTAGGAAGGCACTATCACATTCCCAAGGCTTATGTCCTTGCTGACCAAGTTAAGATTTATTGTGATAAATACATAACACATGCAAATAAAGATCCGGCATTACTTGTCTGAGCATTGTTATGTCAAAGAAGGCACTTGTGAATCCTACTTTGGCTGCCTCTGCAAGAAGAAATGTTTTCCAGTGTTCCATGTTCATAAAAGTAATTACTGTGATCTTGTGTGAATACCTTTTTCATTATTTCACAGATTTGCCCCAATATTTACACCATACTAACATCTGAACATGTTCTAACTGGTCAGTCATAAGCAGAGTTACCCCTTCGAAGCCAATTAACCTCTGTTTAGGATTGTACTGCAAGAGTATTGCCCAAGATCACATAGGAAATGTGTTGATGAACCCAACCTTCACAAATTCTGAATGAAGACTTTTCTACCATAATAAACATTCTTCCCATTTGGACTTTTGGAATTCAAAGAATTAGGTTTTGTTACCTTTTAAACCAGAATTCCCAGTTGCTAAAAGTCCAATCAGCACACAGGTTACAATCACCAGCAAAAGGAAGACGGTTATGAGGGAAATTTCTAATCCAGTGAATTTCTTCTTTTCCTTCCCCATCTAGAGAAAGAGTCAGAGAGAAAAAATGTTTTGGGCAGGTGTAAGATAAATATGTAGCAAATAGTTACTTCCTTAAAAAAATGTATCATTTGACCAAAGTAGTTAAAATTCAACCACACCATTTTCAGTTCCACTGAAGTACAGGGCCGGCTCACCCACTAGGCGAGCTAGGCGCTCACCTAGGGCGCTGGCCCTGCAGGGGTGCCAAAATGCCCCCGCCCCCCCCTGTGAAAAGCCCCCTTCCCGCCCAGCACCGACAGCGAGGCACCCAGGAGAGCCAGCGCCACCGCTGGGAGGGAAGGGGCAGGCATTCTAACCCCGCCTTCCCCAGCCTCCTGGGTGCTTGCAGCTGCAGGCACCCAGAAAGCCGCGTTGGGAGGAAGGGGTGAGGTTCAACTACGCCTTCCCGGCTTTCCTGGGCGCCTCGCAGCTGTGAGGTGCCCAGGAAAACGGCGCTGGGCCATCTCCAGGCCCCACCGGGAGGTTGGCATCCCCGGTGGGGTGGGCGCCCCAGGCTGTCCTGCCTAGGGCGCCCAGACACCTGGGACCAGCCCTGCTGAAGTATAATACTTATCCACTTCTGTATCAAGAAAGACAGATTGACAGAGCAACCCACAGACTTTTTGACACCTCAGCTGAATATTGTGAATCCTTTAGAAGATAAAAAAAAAGATTTCTCATGGGCCAAGACAGATGTCTCCTGGATGGAAACCTTGCACCCTTGTGAAACTTCCACCAACTGGGTTTCCTGTTTTTTATAGAAAAAATTAGCATCTCCATCAAAAATATATAGGCTTATTTGATAATGTTTGTTGGGAAAGGGAAACAAACAGGAATCTGGATTAAAATACAATGTAAACTCAATCTCTTAGGTTATGATTTGCAAATAATAAATATAGTGGCTGCTCCTATCGCCTGACAGCCCCAAAGAGACAGCATCCTTAGTAATGTTAGGATCAGTGCCCATCTCTGACAAACACACACTGCTGAAGTAGAACGGCTCCATAGCCAATTGCTCAATCAAGTGTGAAGAACAACATGGTACTGCTAATGTTTAACTGTAACCAGCAATAAAACACATTAAAATTAATCTCTAGCATTCTGATCAGCAAACTAGTGATAGAGACTGCATTTGTCTTCTCCACAAAAGCATTTCATCTTTAGGTTGAAATGTGATGGAGTACTTCCCCCCCCACACTGTTTTAAAGGTATATCAATAATTTACAGTGTGTAAGAGTGTGTGTATAAAATCATCAAAATTGTTCAGATACACAAGGATGTGATTTTGTGGTTTCTCTACTGCTGATATGGCTATAGATCACAGAATCATAGAGTTGGAAGGGGTCATACAGACCATCTAGTCCAACCCCCTGCCCAATGCAGGACCAGCCTAAAGTCTCTCTGACAAATATTCATCCAGCCTCCTCTTGAAAGCTGTCAGTGAAGGGGGACTAATCACCTCCCTAGGCAGCTGATGCCACCTTTGAACCACTCTGACCGTGGAAAAGTTTTTCCTAATATCCAGCCGATACCTTTCTGCATGTCACTTAAACCTGTTGCTTCGGGTCCTGTCATCTGCTGCCAGCTGGAACAGCTCCTTGCCCTCCTCCAAATGACAGCCTTTCAACTATTTAAGAGAGTAATCGTGTTCCCCCCCCTCAATCTTCTCTTCTCCAAACTAAACATTCCCAGGGCCCTTAGCCTTTCCGTGTAGGGCTCAGTCTCCAGACCCCTGATCATCATCATCGCTCTCTTCTGCACCGTCTCGATTTTGTCCACATCCTTTTTGAAGTGAGGCCTCCAGAACTGCACACAGTACTCAAGGTGCGGCCTGGCCAAGGCAATATGCAGAGAGGCTATGACCTCCTGTGATTTCGATGCTATGGCCTTTTTAATACAACCCAAGACTGAATTTACCTTTTTTGCCACCACAAAACATAGCAGCAACAGAGCTTCCACATGTCAGGTTTCTCCACACTTTCCCTACCCCAGTTTCCTGGAACTGGCTATCACCACCCACTCTGGACCCACCAAGACATGTATATATAGATATAGATATATAGTTGATATTTTTAAAGACCCCACCCGGGGGGGGGTGAAATGGCTGCCACATGGACAGCATCAGGGAAAATGACTGCCATGAGCACTGGAAAATCTGGATATATAGCAGCCATATAGCCATATATATATATATATACACACACACACACATATATACTGCAATACACAAAAATACCTTACTTCTGGGGTTTTGTCACACCTTTCCTCCCTCTCATTTTTTTGGGGAAAAAGCATTTTTATGCTTTTCTATGACTCTCATCCCATCTTTCAGTCTTCTCACCAACCGGCAAATCGCCCATGTGCAGTTAACTATTCTTATAGGTGAACTTTGCATAGGTGAACTGCATATTCTTATTTTATAGCAACCCACTTCTCTCCAGCAAACAACTAAAGGCAAACGTTTAGGTTCATTCTTTATCCTTTTCTTCAGTTCCAATGTGTAAAAAAATTCTATACTTTATAAATGTATATAGCTGTTCATTTTCTAAGGGGATGTTCTGTTTCAAGCTTGAATTATTTTAATGCCACCTTTTTAAAAAAAGGTAGAGAACATAGCATAGTAAGTAAATTATAATCCTTTTGCCCTCTCTAGAAAGTTTATATGTACCTTTAAAGACTGTGATTAATGACAACGGGAAAGTCATGTTTGGCATTCAGCAATCAATAGAAGAAATTGAGCTTATTTTTCGATCATCCAAGAAAATCAGAACACAAATTTCCCTTCACCGTAATTCTCAGTAACTGTAAACTAAGGGCTCATACTACAGCAGTATTATTGATACATATGCGCTGGTTTCAAAGCTGCTGAAAAACAATACAGATAAAAAGCATACCTTTACACCGTCTTGGCTTCCTCCATGCACAACTGTTGAATGGTCTTTCGGCAATGGTGATTAGTTACCTAGTAAACTCTACCTATATACTGATCTCCTATCGGTGTATTACATTATATTTTAACTAGGCTATCAGCAGATGATACATACATTCAACAGGCTGATCAGGAGTTCCCTTTGAACTGCTGGAATAGACATTCCAGCTGGTAGTTAGCTAGTTAATTAATAATACTTTTCTTCAGCCTATCAGCCACACAGCAGTTAACGAGCAGAACTGTAATAATGCTGCATTAGGTCAAACATCTTTTCCTGCTGTCCTCACCCTCTCCTTGGGCTACTGAATCATTATAGTTTATTGTTTTTGTTGGCCTTTGACTTTTTCGTATCAGTCTTTCTCTTCCCCCCCTAACCACTTAGTGTGTGTGTGTGTGTGTGTGTGTGTGTGTGTGTGAGAGAGAGAGAGAGAGAGAGAGAGAGAGAGAGAGAGAGAGAGAGAGAGAGAGAGAGAGAGAGTTCACAACTTAACTAATAAGGTGCTGATCACTAAAATATTTACAGAATATAAATGTATGCCATTGATTAGTAGTATGCATATGCAGTCATGGATATTCGATAAAAATAGAAGGAAAGAAGTCAAGAATTCTTTATTGTTTTGTAAAACAAAATAAAAATCCCTTCCTTTTATCCGTCTATCTGTCCATTATCATACAGGCAGGAGGTTTATGATATGGTACCATATGTATTTATTTACTTTATATATGTTCAAACATTTTTATCCATTTTCCCCTTCACAAAGAAGCCCAATGGTGTTACTATAAAACAGGTAATAGATAACAGGAGAAAAGTCTACCAATTAAATAGTGCTGAGTCATCTAAGATTCTGGCACTCAGGCTGTAATTTTACTTCTCTTACCTGTGACTGTCATCCCTGTGACTTCAGACAGGGCAGGAAGGATAGAGTCAACTCAAGTGACCCTTGTTATCCTCTGCATTTCAATTCCCATCCAAAATAGCCTGCACTGGGCTTCTGGTTAAGTCCTTGGCTTCCTCCTTGGCCCACTTAAAGGAATTGCATCAATCTGCCTCAAGAGATTGGGAGTTAAATTTTGCTGTTGTGGAGGCCATACTGGTTGGTGGGCATTCCTCACCATGCCAGCTGCAAATGCTCTTACTAAATAATACATTTTCAATTCACTTTCAGTGCACTTTGCAACTAGATTTTACTGTGTGAAATGGCAAAATCCACTTGCAAATGGTCGCCAAAGTGGATTGAAACTGCATTATTTAGCATGTGTGAAAGCACCCAGCATGGCTCCTTAGTGGCTCTCTTTGGAGTCAGTCATCCAGAGACAGGGAAACACCCATCACCCAGACACTTCAAAACAACAACAAAAATGAACCTTCAACCAGCCTCAGAAGGAATGTTAATGCTTTCTCTTCTGATTTCCCCTCCCCCCACATTGAAAATACCTCCCTCCCAATCATTTTTCACCACTTGGGCAAAAGTATGGATAATTGTATATTTCCCCCCATAGTGGGCAGGGGGCAGTGTTCTTAAATGTTTACAGGAAAATCTGATACAGGGGAAAAGACTGAAACATCCTGCCCTAGTTTAGGGCACAGATTAGCTTCCTTGGCCTATGACTTAACTACAGAATTGAGTAAGTCTTATGTAATGTAGTCCAGGAGCCCATCTGAAAACAATACAGTCAGGAAAATGATTTAGACCAGATTAACAGCAACAAGGTTTCTCTGTAAAATGAGACAAACAACCTCTTGAGTAAAAATAAAAGCATTACAACCACTTTAGAAATTTGTAAACAAAGATAAATGAGAGTCTTGAAACAGATGTGGCTCCAAGGTAAATGAAGGTGTCAAAATACAGTGCTGTACAGAGTGCTAATGACCTCATGAGCTGACATTTAATCTGGCTAAAAGAAAATCCAGATGAAACTATAATGGACAAAACAAAGAGTGATGCCCCAAAAAAAGCCTCAATAGTTTTGCAACACTGTGATTCAACAAGACACGTATTGCTTTGAGGCTATTATACATACTGCTTAGGCTGTATGCTAAAGGATGCAGGAGGAGGAGGAAGAGGATGTTTTTATACCTTCTTTTCTCTACCTTAAGGAATACCAAAGTGGCCTTCCCTTCCTCTCTACACAACAGGCACCTTGTGAGGTAGGTGGGACTGACAGAGATATGAAAGAACTATGACTGGCTCAAGGTCACCCAGTAGACTTCATGTGGAGAAGAGGGGAATCAAACCCAGTTCTCTGGATTAGAGTCCACTCCTCATAACTAGAGTTGTACAACTCCCATCCCCAATATTTTTCGAGTTCAGGTATATTGACCCAAAAATGATTAGTATTTTGTGCTGTTCCCAAATCCCAATAATGGTATGGTATTCGGATTCAGTAAATATTCAGGATTCCCAAACTTGTTCAGGTACATTGGACCTGAGAAGGAAAAAAAAGGATCAGCTGGGGTGGCAGAAGTTGAGAGCTCCGTGGGCAGTGGCGCCATCAAGTGATGGGTGCTCAGTCTCACTCCTGAGCCCTGCCAGCTGTTTGTTGCTTTTATTGGAACTCTGGGTTTTCCCGAGTTCCACCATACCTCCCATAGAGAGGGTTGGAGCTGGAGACTTGATTTGAGCCCCCTGCAAGGTGCAGCGAGCGGGTAGGAGCCAGGTCATCTCAAAGCAAAAGTACAATCCAGCACAGTCATGGTCCACCATGACTGCTAGTGGTGAATGCACGGCCAAGAGAGCACCATACCTCATCTCCAATATCGATGATAAAACAGTGAGTACGCTTACAAAGCAACATTAAAGAAACAAAAGACTCTTTGATTAAACCCCCTTTGCATCCATGACAGAGAGGAAAGGGGGAGGAGGAACTTCCATCCCCCTCGCCTTTGCATAATCAGCTAGCAAAAGCATCGGATACAAAACCTTTTAAAGAACTATAAGGGGGGAGGAAAGGGACATAAATAATCTTATCAGATCATTCTACTAATCGTATTGGAATTGCAAATCAGCCAAATTGCTGGCTTTTATCAACAAGAGGAAAAAATACAGGCATTTCAAAAGGAACCTCCTTATATGGTAATAGACTTCCTGTAACATCAGTCCTGCTTCTGATGTTTTCTGGGCTCAGAAGACATTAGTTAAAAGCAATCACCCAGCTCTTTACTGAAAGACTCTCGGTTGTTATTATGTCTGTTATAACAACTTATCTAGCAATGCGGTTTAATTGCTAGATTGTGGACGGACTGATCTGCATACATTCTCTTTGGTACTGGGGTTGCAGAAATTGTTTTTAAAATGGATTTCCAAGCAGGAAGTGACTCAAAAACACCAAACACAGATGATACTGCAAGCGCTGAGCTGGCCCAACTTTCATGGGATGCTCTTGAACATATGATATGGGACTCGATTATGCTAGCAATCAAAGAAACATATGCTGAACTACCTGAAATCTACAAGGAACTCAGAGAAACTGCAGGAGCAATCCTTGAGAGACAATGATCAAAACTGCAGGCAAGAGGACCTCTTTGCAGCTGATTGGAAGATCCCCTATGAGAAGAAAAACACCCCAAAAAAGCAAACTACACCTTGTAGGGAATTCATGGAACTATGTTTTACAGAATCCAAGAAACAGATGTATTCTGGAGCAACTACATTCTTCATGCAAGAGCCAACTCAGAAAGAGAAGAAGAATAAAAATATCCAATCAAGCTTTATTTTAAGCTACTTACTGCAACCCTTAAAACAAATGTATGCAATCCATAAGGGTAAAAGGCACAGAGACAAGATCTTTCTGAAGAGAAGATACCAGACAAAGGAAAAAGATGTTAAGCTTTTTGTATAAAATTATCATTAGGGAAATATACCCTTACTCCATATAAGAAACCCTTAGGGAGTTTTTAACCAAGTGAAATTAAACAGATGGCTTGTTTTGATAAGAAATCAACTGAGAGAGGTGAAAATGTAATGAAAAGATGTTAAACTTTAAAAATACTATTAAGTAATTTACCCTCTTTGCATATAAGAATGCCTTAGAGAGTTTTTATTAAAGTGTAACCAAATAGAATGGATTGTTTTGATGAGAAATTAACTGAGAAAAGTAAAAATGTAAAGATTTTTAGTAAAATAGCAGATAAGATAGACTTGTAGGTGAATTATAAAGAAGGAGCATTTGTTTTTATGTTTATCAGAAGAAAAACTGATATATTTGCTTTATAGGGAAACTTGAACTTGTAAGGGAAAACAGGAGGGGAATTACCTTATTAAAGATAAGACTAGATTATGAAAATTTGAAATTTTACATTAAGAGCCTGTGGATATATGTTACTAAAATATATTATTATTAGAATGTTTAGATAACTTTAAATGAAGCCATTTATATATTCTTGATATTTGTAGCAGTAACTATTATTAGGATTGATAAATTTTCTGCGGTAAGACAAGTAGGAGAGACCTAATCGGAATGTACCATAAGATATTACTCTCATTTTATTTGTATTTCTGGAAAACGAATAAAAACCTATTATAAAAAAAAGAAGACGTTGAGAGTTCCATGCCACCCTAGCCAATCCTGGGCTAGCTCCTCTTTGCAGCTCCTCTGATCCTGAGTTGAAACCAAGCTGCAACTGAGCTGCCCCTCCGATCAGGAGTGAACTCTGAAGGCATTTAAAGGGCTTGTGGTCCCTTTAACTGCCTTCTCCAAGTGGAGTTCACTCCGAAGGCATTTAAAGGGACTGAGAGCCCTTTAAATGCCCTTTAACTGCAGCTATCTGGCGGTTCTGAAAAATCCTGAATGGGTGACCATTTTCGGATAGCTGAATAAGTTAAAAAAAATCTGGAAAACCAATAAGGTGGTGGGGGGTATCATTTGGTGTGATTTATACCAAACACACACTCCTACTCATAACCACTGCACCATGCTGGCTCTAGGAGCAGCTAGGTTCAAATGACAAGCTGGAATATAATAAGCTTTAGTCATTTGATTGCATCAGACTAAATTTTACCCTCTTTTTTTCCAAATTATTTTTGGCCTTTTCCACACAACAATGCTTTCCAATAGAATCCCTGGTGCTGCTATAGCTGCCAATGCAACACAGTGACAATGAAGCAGGGTTGCCAACTGGAGATATGAGGGGTGGAGCTTTAGGAAGGAGGGACCTCAGTAGGGTATAAAGCCTCCAAAGCAGATATTTTCTTCAGGGTAATTGATTTCTATAGCCTGGAAATCAAGTGTAATTCCAGGAGAGATACAGACCTCACCTGGAGATTGGCAGCAGACTAATCTAGTGGGACGTGCAAATTCATAGATATGACTGTACATGTTTATTTCAGTAATGTGTAGTGTTTCATATCAAATTAATTTAACTTTGTGAGAATCTCTGGGGTAGAACTAAATGGGTTGGATTCCATGATCTGTTAGCTTAGCAGAAGATACTGATGGTCACAGGACTGCCATTTCTCCCTCTCCTTGGCAGCTATTACTGACTCTGCAAAAATTTGTTCTTGAGGTCCTGGATTCTAGGTAGATCCCCATCTGGGGAGAGGGGAAGGAAGGAAGACCAAAATTGCTCCCTTCTGCCTCTTGCATATATAGAGCTCCAGTGATGGAAGCAAAAGAAGGAAACAGTTTCCCCCCTTTCCCTCCCACAGCAGCCCAACCTGGGTATCACTCCATGTGAAACCCGTGATCTGAGGGATCAGGAATTTTCCTATGGTCAGAAATAAATACCGTGGGGAGGGAAAAGCTGGGACTATCATGGATGCTTGCATAGACCTTACCAAGTGCTGCAGGTACGCCTTAGTTTGATACAGTAAACAGATGAAGAGAGGATAACCAACCCACAACTTTAAACACTTGTTTACATGATCACTGGAACTAGTGTGTATATGCCCACAGGCTTTAATAGACACAGGAATGCTGGGTTTTTTAGTATATTGGACCCACTGAGCTGTGAATGGAAATAGTTCACTTCTCCTTTCCTTTCTGCTTCAGGCCCTGCTGGTATCCCCTGAAAAGGTGTTCCTGCGGGTTAGGGTAACCTTGGGATCAGTCGGATACAGCTCAATAGTAAGCTGCAGCTCAATAGTAAACATGCAGAAATCATACCTGGGACCTTCTGTGTGCCAAGCAGATGATCTGTCACTGAGCCACAGCTCCTCCCCGGATCAGGGTGGGGGTGTTCAATGGTAAATGCAGAAATCACCCTTCTTGTGAGACCTGGATAAAGATTCTCACGTGCTACATCCCACTCTGTTCAAGGGTCTCCTGAACTTTAGGGTAGCATTGGGGGGACATAGGAGGATACAAGGGGAAGGAAGCAAGATCTGTTCTGTGTCCTCCTTCCCTTCATGGTTCACTGTAGCAAGTATGTACATGCAGCAATTAGATGTGAATGACCTGTTGAGAGGTGCCCTACTTTAACTTTTGAGGGAAAATTGACCATGTTGTACCTAATAATAGCTGCTCATATCTCCTGGAGCTGCTTGTAACTTTCTTCATTTATGAATATTATCTCACTCCTTACCAGGTATTTTCACAGTTTCTTGTCATGAAAGATATTTGCATGGAAACAGGTCCTTTGTTGCTTAGCAGTTCATCTGTTCCTGTTGCTTAATTCTCACTTTAATCACTTTCCTTGGCTGGAAACATCATAACCATCTCCCAGGAACCAACTGTGATGACAGAAACATGGAATTATGACTCCAAATGAGGACAGACAAAGCACTTCCTTAAAAATGAATGTAATGCTATGGAACTGTTTCTCTCACTCTCTCTTCGCTTTAAAATGTTGAATACAGCTTGTTTCATTACGCAGCAGGGGAGTAGCAGTACAAGAGTCTATATCTATTTTTGCAGATACAGACATTATTATGAATACATTTTGTCAAAAGTTGATAATTCTCAAAGGGCAAATTCACACATACTAATCTAGACTATGGCTGTGATCATCCTGACTTGAATGGCCCAGGCGAGCCTAATCTCATCAGATCTTGGAAGTTAAGCAGAGTCAGCCCTGGTTAGTACCTGGATGGGACACCAGCAAGGAAGTCTAGGCTTGCTACACAGAGGCAGACAATTGCAAACCGCCTCTGTTCATCTCTTGCCTCAGAAATCCTACATGGTCTCATTTAGTTGGCTGCAACTTGATGGCACTTTCTGCCACCATTACGGTCATCAGTGGTGCATGGGGGTTGATCTCAGGTTGTATTTTTAACTTTTAAAAGAAATAATAAAAAGTAGTGCACAGGGGGTCTAGAGTTTACAAGGCTACCATGTACCTCCTTGCATGTACCAAACCAGTTTGGTGTAGTGGTTAAGTGCACGGACTCTTATCTGGGAGAACCTGGTTTGATCCCTCACTCCTCCACTTGCACCTGCTGATGTGACCTTGGGTCAGTCACAAGCTCTGGCACAACTGTTCTCTCAAGGACAGTTTCTGTCAGAAGTTCTCTCAGCTCCACTTACCTCACAGGGTGTCTGTTGTGGGGAGGGGAAGGGAAAGGAGTTTGTAAGCCACTCTGAGATGCCTTTGGGCAGTGAAGGGCAGGGTATAAATCCAATCTCCTCTTCCTCTTCCTCCTCCTCCTCCTCCTCCTCCTCCTCCTCCTCCTCCTCCTCCTCCTTCTTCTTCTTCTTCTTCTTCTTCTTACCTTCTAGAATGATTTAGAAAAGTAGCAGAGGCTCCAGGGAAGACCTAATCTGTGTTAGGACGACCGGTGCAAGCTCAGAATCCTTCAGGTCCTGTTAATCTCTAAATTATCAGATAAAATGCCAGTGACTGTACCTTTATGAGCCCATTCCTGGCCCCACCAGCAAGTCCAGTCGCCTGTTGGTTGCCATGGGGGACCTCATAACACTAGGTAAAAGCCTTTCCTTTTAAAAGCAATCTGGGCAAATCCTAGAGCATAATGCAATGCCGGCCCCCAGCCCCCAATTTTGTTCCCATTGTTCAAATGAGCAAGAGCAGAGAATAGGGCTGAGGAGACAGAGGCCATGAACAACCTGGCAATGCTACTTCCCACCACTCTGCAACTGCCACTTTGTATCCTTTTCAACCTCATTGTGAGACCCCATTTCAGTCCCTTTCCACCCCCACAAACTTTTTCTTCTTTCTAATCGCCCGTAAATTCTCCATTTTCCTTCCTTCTCCTGCCCCCACTCCAAGTCACCTCTTTCTCACTCCCCCAGCACTCCTGCTGGCTCAACCTCTAAACAGCTGAATATTGGAGAGGGCACAGGGTTGAAGCAGTACGTCCAGATACCAAAGACTAATCACATCTCTAAAAACCAGCTAAAAGGAGTAGTTCCTGCCTTCAGATGGGAGCCATTATTTTGCTCCAACACTTTTGAAAAACAAAAGAGTTCAGCGATTGGCTGTGAACGTTGCATGGATATAAAAAGAAGGGTAGCCTCTCATTGCATAGCTTGGACAGCCACTTTGTTGCTAAACCAGTTATTTATTTATTTATTTATTTATTTTTGTATTTATACCCCGCCGTCCCTGTGAATGGTCTTAGGGTGGCTTACAAGAGGGCAAAATATGCCCATACATAAAACTAGAGTATAAAACAGTAAAAACCAATGAATATTGCAAGTTTCCTGCCTGCTTTCCCTTTCACGTGGTGTTGTGACATTGGTTGGTTGCTTCAGGGTTGATCAAGAATTTTGGGGCCTTTATCAAATTGATCACAAGTAGGGCCTTTTTGGACTGCTTCACATTACAAGCATTGATGGGGATACTTTAAAGAGGCCTGTTCTTTGGTCAACTGCCCTAATTTAGGATTGGCAGCATTAGTGCAGGTTTAGTGATCTGGGAAGATTCAATCAACAAGCACCCTGAGGTACCTATGGATGGGGAGGGATAACCAAATTAAAACCATAGCCTGACAAGGACCAAGGCCTATGCAGGAGATTTTCTCAGTGTTGGACATCAAGGCATGAACCCACATGCCAACCAGTGCCAGGGTGTGTATCTCTTCACGTGTTTGGAATACAGGCAATGATCAGTGTGGAACAGCTAAGTTACCTTGCCAAGCTTCAAGCCAGGGTGGGTCTGCATCTGCCCAAATGCTGGCAACCCCTTTAGGAAGCCTGTTAGGAAATGTGCAGAAACAGAATGGGAACAGAGTTGCCAGCTCCACATTGAGAAAGTTGGGAGTGAAGCCTGGGGAGGGCGGGGTTTGGGGAGGGGAGGGACCTCAGCAGGGCATAAAGCCATAGACTGCACCCTCCAAAGCAGCCATTTTCTCCAGGGGAGTTGACCTCGGTAGACCTTTGAAGATAGTTGAAATTCCAGGAGATCTCCAGGCCCTCAATGGGAATAAGATAAATAGGTTGTAGTATGGCTGTACAGATTTTTATAGCCCTCAGGTTTATCCCCCCTTTTAGTTTTCTGTTGAGGAGCAAATATAAAATCGCACATCTATAAGGCAGCAGAATAAAAAGTAAGAGAGGAATGGAAAATATGAAACATCATAGTCATTTGAGATGTTCAGCAATTCTGCATATCTTAGATCTGGACCTTTTTGAATTCAAGTATTGTTGGATTTGGGATGTCTTGATAAGGCACTGAAGAACAAACTGTTTGTTGGCATCTGAACTGGGTGCTCTGTACTCCGACCAATTAATTCAAATATCAATGTGGTGTCCCAGGCCAAAAGAATTCTTCTGCACACCTAGATACCCACTGCAGGGTTTGACCCATGGTTGCTTTAATTATCTAAGTTTTCTAGAAAATGTGTGACGAGAAGTGGAAGCTCCGTTTGCAAATTGTTGTCCAAAAATCAATAAAGATTTTCATAGCCATTCATCACTCATGTCACCCTATTCCCATATGTTTGCAGAATGTATAATGGATGTAAACTGGCTCAAGGCTGGAATATGATACTAGGATGGCTTGGGAATGATTTTAAACATGCAAAAGACCAGTGAGAAAAGAATATATATGGAACAGTACAGTCAAAGTGATACTTACTAAATCTCAGCTTTTTTTTGGGGGGGGGGCAGTAACATGCTAAAATTTAAATGTCCTGCATGGGTTTTATATGTGGTATGATATATCCAAATTTCTGTTTCTTATGGTGCATTCCTAAGCAGAGTTAGGAGAGGGGTGTGTGGCTAAGTGGTAGAGCATCTGCTTGACATGCAGAAGGTCCCAGCTTCAAACCCCATCATTTCCAGTTAAAAGGATCAGGTAGTAGGTTTTGTAAAAGACTTTTCAGATGAGACTCATGGATAGCTGCTGCTAGTCCAAACAGACAATATGGGCTTTGATGAACCAATGATCTGATGTGTTCAACTTCTACAGCTGTTGAAGTCCGTGAGCTTAAAAGGGGGCATTTAGGATTGCAGTTAATATTTAAGGCTTTTTTCATGGGTTTTTTCTCTTCACATATCCCCTTGGGATGATGTCAGGAGGCCATGGTCAACAAAGGCTGTGGTCAGACTGCAGGGTTGGTGCAGTCTGGCCCCATCTCTAAGTACTCCATTGCAGTTTGTAACAGAGAGGTTTAATCATACTTCCCATCCTGAACCAGCCTCACTGCATGCTCGCCCCATAATTATTGCTGCACAGATTATTGTTGCACAGCAACCATGGAGTGGGTGGTCAGGTGGCTTCTTTTTTAAAAAATTGTCTTTTGCATATGCCCATAACCACTTATTTGAAGCACCCCTCCCATTTTGACAGCTGGAGAAGGCTGCCTCCCCCTCTGAAAAAACTTATATTTCCCCACCCTGTGTGTTGCAAAGCTGTAGGTAGAGGAACTGGCATGCAAAAAGACAAAGGAGGCTTCTCAGCCTGCAATTCCCTCCCCCCACCCCTGCCTCAGAAGACAGCGGAAAGCTTGCTGGTGTGCACAAAGATGTGGTTATGTGTACATCACTAACTGACTAAAAAAACCCAAGGAGCAAAACCAGAACAGAGTGATCAGACTTCCCAACCTTGGTTGAGCTTGCAACTGGTGAGGTCAGACATCCAGAAATGTGGGGTGAAAGTGCTGATATCCAGAAACACCAGACTTTCCACGGTGCCTGATTACTCCGCTGCCAAAGCAGGGCAGAATGGGGTGGCAACGATTGGGGCACAGAAGGCAGATGTCACTGTCTGATCATGCTCTTTAAATCTGCAAAGGTACTGCACCAATATCAACACACACTGCTCGTGTGATTATAGCCCGAATGAATCTGTCACCATCAGGGAGTTTCTGTGGCTCAGTGGAAGAGCATCCTATTTGCCCCAGGTTCAATCTCCACCACCTGCAGTTAATAGGATTAGGGAGTAGGTGATGTGAAAGAACTCAGTCTGAGACTCTGGAAAGTTGTTGCCAGTGTGAGTAGAGGATACTTAACTTGATGGACCAAGGGTCTGGTGTAAGGCAGCTTATATTTAACTGGAGATGCAAGGAGAGACCACTGTTTTGCTTTACCTCTGCACAGACATCTATAAATGTTCAGACGAAACAGTATCTGGTGTGCTGTTCCTCTTCCTAAGAGCTGCAGGATCAAATCATCTGACTAGCAAGATCTCCCATAATAATTGCTAGGAGATATATTTGGTCAGAAGTATTTTGCCAATGCTATTTCTATCTAATCGTCCATCTGGAAGTTGTCCTGACAGGCAATGGCATTGTAAAATAGTTGTTGGAACTTGCTATGGAATGTAATTTCATTAAGCAGCATCTCTGATTGTGGAATTCTGCCTTGCAGCTGGTTTTGCATCCATGTGGTATGTGAAATCAACTCTTCCCCAGGGCCAAGGATTGTCTGGTCAGTTAATTAAATTATCCAAGGGTGTGACTACAACTCCCATAAGACTGTACAAAAGCACACATGCATGAAATATAGGGCTGCCAAGCCCCCAATATGGGTGGGGGATCTTCTCCCCCAGATCCTGTTGCTTGGAGCAGTGGTGAGAGAATTGATTTTTAATGCAGCTCGCTATACTTACCAGAATTTCTTATTGGAGGTGACAAAGTATATCTCATGGAATCACCAGGAACTCTATGGTAAAACCTAGATTCCTAGAGCCACCTTCTGTCACTACTGGGGTAGCCCTAGGAATTGGTGAAAACTCTATCCCGCAATGCTGCCTCCCCTCCCTTCTGTTGGTGCCAGGCACTGCCTGGTAATCCTATATAACACTGATAACATGAACCTGGATGAACACCAAATAGTAAAACTTTAAAAAAAATACACACACACACAATATTTATTTATAGTCACTGGCTGGCTGGCTGGTTTGCTTAGTCTGTAGTAAAACAATTGGCTGCTGAGAGTCAGTTTGGTATACTGGTTAAGTGTGCCAACTCAAATCTGGGAGAACTGGGTTTGATTCCCCACTCCTTCACTTGCAGCTGCTGGATGACTTTGGGCAAGCCATAGTTCTGTCAGAGCTTGTCGAACAGTTCTTGAAAGAGCTCTCTGAGCCCTACCTACCTCATAGGGTGTCTGTTGTGGGGAAAGGAGTTTGTAAGCTGCTCTGAGACTCCAAGAGAAGGGCAGGGTATAAATCCAACCTCCTCCTCCTCCTCCTCTTCTTCTTCTCCTCAGCAACTACAGGACTCCCAATTGGCTGTGTGTAAATGTATATGCATAAAACGCCATCAACAGCACTGTACTGTACTGTTTGAATATACAGAAAGTAACCCATGGAACACAGTGAAATAGCTCACAACTAGCTGTACTACTTGACAAAAAATCAGTTCCCTGCATCTGGCCAGTGAGCAGAGCAAGAGCTGACCCAGCAGCATCCCTTCATGCATGTTTGTCTGCAGCTTCTGTGAATGCACAACTGTCAATCTTCCTAGTCCTGTGCAAGTTTAGCCAGAAGTAAACCCCACTAAAATCAATATGACATGACTAGTAAACTTATCATGGATTGTGTCATTCTTTTTTTTTTTTTAAGCTACCATTGGTCTACCTTGAAGCCAGTTTGAGTTGATCAGTGGCTATTGATGGTCTTTCTAAACATAGACCATTGCAGGAAGCACAGCTTTCTGTGACTCTCATTAGCTCTGATGCTCTGGAGTTGCCCTCACGTGGACCATATTTGGCATGAAGCAGACAAAAGGACAATTTAGCATTGGGCACAAGCCTAGAAGCCTGTGGCTTAAGCTTTATTTCTGGCCATATCCCTGCAGCCTGAAAATGTAATAATAAGGTTCTAATAAGCTTGCTTCCTTCCGCTGAGCAACTGTGGTTGCTAAGAGATTAATCCTGTTTTGATAGAAAGGTCAGCGTTGAAGCTTGGCACTAGGATATGGCAGACTGGGCAGACTGTGTGGCCAATGGGTAGTTGAGATAAATGATGCAAAGGACTCAGGGAAATTTGGTCTTTTTTCAAATTTGGGTTGAGTATTAATATGGCTGGATGTGTCACTTTCCCCTTTGCATCTATTCTTCATCCTACGACTATAGCGTTTTGTAGTGTCCTCGGTACTTTTTTTATATGTTTGTTGTAATTTTGTAAAGTTTAAAATTAAAAATTAAAGCTGTTTTTTTTTAAAAAAAGCAGTAGGTTTATTCATGTAAAAGGAGCATACATAGGGGGCCGAGGCAGTCTCCTGTATAGTCACTGATAAGATCCAATGTACTTAGATGTACCAAGGTTGCTATATTGCATGTCTTTAGAATACATGTGGTTATCATACACTAACTCAGATCACTGGCCTATCAAAGCCAGTATTGTCTTGCAGTACTGTCGTGCAGGGTCTTAGGTAGAGTTCTTTCATATCACCTGCCACCTGATTTTAGCTGGAGATGCCAGAGGCTGAACCTGGGACCTTCTGCACATGGTCAACCAAAACAGAAGCTCTACCCCTAAGCCATGGCTTCTAAGCACCGTAATATGATCCAGTCAAAGGTCCACCTAGCCCCATATCCTGTTTCACCCAATGACCAACCAGGTAGTCCCATAAAACCTGCAAGCAGGAAACACAGGCCAAATTCTCCATTTTTTAACAACTTAGAAGCTGGTATTCAGAGGTACACTGCCTCCAACTTTAAAGTTCCAAATGAATTGAGTTCAAATTAAGATTTTATTTCAAGTAAAAATTACATTGGAATAAACTGGCCAATATGAAATGTACAGCCCAAGAGTGACACCTTCTAAATCCATGAAGTCAATGGGCTTAGAAGAGTGTAACTTGTGTTGAAGATTGCACGGGATATGATCTGAGTATCTTACCTTCACATGGAACATAGCCTGATTCAGGCACTTCATCGTGCTTACAATTAGTACATGCAGGGGAAAAAAAGGATCAGACCTGGTAACCTACGAAGAACTTCCATGCATTCAGCAAAATGTCTGCAGAGAGCATAATGTGCATAGAAAAATATGCACATCAGTTCTGTATGCAAGATCAGGGATCCTGCTGACTCTCTTCAAATAATACATCATTCATACACTGAATGCTTGTAGATTGGACCAAGTCCACATCCCTGTTGCTGCTCCTGACCACTATGAATGCTGCAGAACATCTGAAGAAAGCCCTGCATACTTAAAAAATACATCTCCGTATGTTCCATACATGCAACTGGGTGTCCTGCTGTTCGCAGTTTTCCTGATCATATGGAAGAACAACTGTGCCTACACTTATATGCTATCATAAGAACATAAGAGAAGCCAATGTTTTGTTGTTGTTGAGTGGGTTGCCATTTCCTTCTCCATTTCCTGGAGAAGCCAATGTTGGATCAGGCCAATGGTCCATCTAGTCCAACACTCTGTCATACAGTGGCCAAAAATACCAGGTGCCATCAGAAGGTCCAGCAGTGGGGCCAGACACTAGAAGCCCCCCTACTGTTGCCCCCCCAAGCACCAAGAATACAGAGCTTCACTTGCCCCAGCCTGAGAGTTCCTATCTATACCTTGTGGCTAATAGCTACTGATGGATTTCTGCTCCATATGCTTATCTAATTCCATCTTGAAGCTGTCAATGCTTGTAGATGCCACCACCTCCTGTGGCAGTGAACTCTATGTGTTAATCCCTCTTTGGGTGAAGAAGTACTTCCTTTTATCCATTCTAGCCCGACTGCTCAGCAATTTCATTGAGTGCCCACAAGTTCTTGTATTGTGAGAAAGGGAGAAAAGTACTTCTTTCTCAACCTGCTCTATCTCATGCATAATTGTATAAACCTCAATCATGTCACCCCTCAGCTGTCGTTTCTCCAAGCTAAAGAGCCCCAAGCATTTTAACCTTTCTTCATAGGGAAAGTGTTCCAACCCTTTTATCATTCTAGTTGCCCTTTTCTGCATTTTTTCCAATGCTATAATATCCTTTTTGAGATGTGGTGACCAGAACTGTACACAGTACTCCAAATGAGGTCGCACCATTGATTTATACAGGGGCATGATGGTACTGGCTGATTTGTTTTCAGTTCCCTTCCTAATAATCCCCAGCATAGCGTTGGCCTTTTTTATTGCAGTTGCACACCGTCTAGACATTTTCATTGAGTTATCTACTATAACTCCAAGATCTCTCTCTTGCACAGTCTCCGCCAGTTTGGACCCCATCAATGTGTATTTATAGGTAGGATTTTTGGCTCCATTGTGCATCACTTTGCACTTGGCCACATTGAACCCCATTTGACACGTTGACTCCCACTCACCCATCCTCGACAGATCCCTTTGGAGTGCCTCACAATCCTCCCTGGTTCTCACCGCCCTGAACAACTTTGTGTCATCTGCAAATTTAGCCACTTCACTGCTTACTCCCAACTCCAAATAATTAATAAATGTTAAAAAGCATTGGACCGAGTACTGATCCCTGTGGTACCCCACTGCTTACCACCCTCCACTGAGAAAATTTCCCATTTACACTCACTCTCTGTTTCCTATTAATTAGCCAGTTTTTGATCCACAAGAGGACTTGTCCTTTTATCCCATGACTATTGAGCTTACTTAGGAGCCATTGATGAGGAACTTTATCAAAATCTTTCTGGAAGTCAAGATAAACTATTGGGTCCCCCTTGTCCACATGTTTGTTCACTCCCTCAAAAAACACTAACAGGTTAGTGAGACAAGATCTTCCCTTACAGAACCCATGCTGAGTCTGCCTCGATAGTTTTTGTTCATCAATGTGCCTACTAATTCTTTCCTTAATAACAGTTTCCACCAATTTACCTGGTATCGGCATCAGACTGACTGGCCTGTAATTTCCCAGATCTCCTCTGGAACCCTTTTTAAAGATGGGAGTGACATTAGCTACCTTCCAGTCCTCAGGAATGGAGGCAGATTTTAATGAAAGATTACATATTTTTGTCAGGAGATCCACAAGTTTACATTTGAGTTCTTTCAGAACTCTCAGATGTATGCCATTCGGGCCTGGTGATTTATCAGTTTTTAAGTTGTCTATCAGTTGTAGAACGTCCTCTCTTGTCGCCTCAATCTGACCCAGGTCTTTCAACACCCCTCCCGAAATCAGCAGTTCTGGAGTGGGCAAGCACTTCTCATCTTCCACAGTGAAGACAGAGGCAAAAAATGCATTCAGCTTCTCAGCCATTTCCCTATCATCCTTCAGTACTTTTTTTACCCCTCGGTCATCCAAGGGCCTCACTGCCTCCCTGGCTGGTTTCCTGCTTCTAATGTATTTGAAGAAAGTTTTATTGTTGGTCTTTATGTTTTTTGCTATATGCTCCTCATATTCCTTTTTTGCCTGCCCGATCACAGATTTGCATTTTATGTGCCACAGCCTGTGTTCCCTTTATCAACCTCACTGAGACTGGGTTTCCACCACTTAAAGGAATCCTTCTTACCTTTTACAGCTTCCATTACTTTGTTTGTTAACCATGCAGGCTTTTTTCTTTCTTTCTTTCTTTCTTTCTTTCTTTCTTTCTTTCTTTCTTTCTTTCTTTCTTTCTTTCTTTCTTTCTTTCTTTCTTTCTTTCTTTCTTTTTGCCCTTCGAAGGGGATTTTTTATTGCATTTTCTATAAACTACAAAGAAAATTAGGATGGGGAATCTAATATCTACAGAAGAAAGAAAAGTTAACTACTAAAAACCCAAGAAATGAAGATCATTACATAAGCTTAGTAAGTATTAATCTATACTAATAATAAAACAATGAGCTTGAATGCTTAAATCTAGCCACTACCTTCCAAATGCCAATAAAAATTACTGTTTAGAGAAATCCCACAAGTATCAACACAACCGTTTCTTAAAGGTAGAAAACAGAGTTCCTTGGCATCTCATTTCTTCACATTTCTTTTCCTCAAATCATAACCTCTTTTGAGGGCCGCAGCTCCCAAATCCAAATCAGAGTCCTCCCCAGTAGTTGAAGAAGCGTCTTCACCACTTTCTTTAATCTGATCTTCTCCCTTGTCCTCTTCTCCGGACCCTCCCAGTTGCTGTCTCAAAAACTCCTTTGCTTTCTTAACAGAGTCAATTCTTTCCTTTTTATCATTTATTCTGAAGAGGATACCTTCAGGAACCAACCATTTGTACTGGATGTTACTTGTCTATAAAAACATTGCCAAGTCCTTGAATTTCTTCCTCTTCTTTCTAATTTCAAATGGAATGTCTTTTAATATCCGGATGGTATTTCCATTGATTTTCAGGGGTGTTCCTGATGTCGCTTTCAAGATTGAGTCTTTCAGATGTCTTTTTGAAAATCTAACCACTATTTCTCCAGGCAGATTTTTTTTTTAATAAATTCAGAATATGATCTATAGAAAACATCCATTTCACTGTGAAGGTATTCCATCATATCTGTAACTGGCGCCAGTAGATCTCCCAGCAGTTGTTTTAGATTCTCTCCTTTTGTCTAAGGAAACCCTTGGAACCTCAGGATAAAGCTGGCCTTTTCCATTTGAAACTGTAAAAGCTGCGATTCATCAGTTATTCTCTTCTTTTCCAACACCTGCACCCGCTTTTTCACCTTCATAGCCTTCGCATTGACCTCCTTCAGTGACTCTGCTGTTTGCTCTGTCAATTTCTTAGTCTCGCTCAGTTCTCATTGTTGAGCAGCAAAGTTCTGGTTCAAAGTAGTCAATTGCTGGTTGATGTTTGTCATCTGGTCCAGCAGAGGGTGCAAGGAGTCAGCTAATAACTGAGAAAACTTGTTGGTAGCTTCCAGTCTCGGACTTCTACTTCCAGAAGAGGGCTTAAGCTGGGATACTTTCTCAGCTTGTCCTGCCTTTTTGGATTGTTTACTTTATAAAGCTTGCCAAAGTCTCTGTTTTCACCGAACCGCTTAGCTACATTCTTGTGTGTTCCCTAAATCAGTTCATAAAGTATTTTGATCCAGTGCCCTCCTTTTAAAATGCTCCGTACAACTTTCATGTCTGAGAGTTCCCTCCCCCACTCGCTTATATGGGAGGGAACTCTCAGACTCTTTCTTGCCAAACTCCGGCATTTTTCTTTCAACTCGACTCACAGTTCATCATTGGTCCTAGGACCCACCAAAGGTACATGTAATACGCCCGATCTTCATCTGCTTGTTCCAGTTGCACAGCGGTAGGACCTTCAGGGTGGAGGGAAACCTCAATTCCCGAGCAGCAAGCCGGCAAAGAGGCAACCCCTCAAAAGCCCCATGGCTAGAAGCCCGAACCCAGGGACTCTGGGGGGGGGGGTAGTGGACAATCGCACCCTCTCCCATCTGCTGGTGTTCAGATCGTGACCCTGGGAGCTCACTAGGGTTGTGTCCACCATCGTGCCGCTAAAAACCAGAAGTCTCTATGCAGGCTTTTTTCTATACCTATTTGTGCCTTTCTGAGCTTCTAGGATTGTAGGGCTCTCTGCAGAATTACTACTGAATATGCAGAGGTTTGGATGAGGCCTATATACTCATTCCTACTCTCCTCTGTGCATCTTCAGTATATGAGTGACAGGCTGCCTGAAATGGACTGGGGTTCATTTTAAAAAATGCAGTTGTTCCTTTATGAGATGAGTGTAGAAAAAACAGGTTCCCCGCACCTCCCAATGAGTCTTATCCTGAGAAAATTCCACTATTCATGAGACAGTTGAAAAGACTTAAGTTTCTTTGATTAGCGGGACTGCTGCCTTCATTAGATATCAGGATGCCCCAGAACATGGTCTAAAGGAACACAAAACCACAACCTGGCTACAGACAGACAAGTCTAGGACTGTCTAGGGCCTGGATGAGATGAGAATCCAGGCCTGGATGAGATGAGAATCCTACATACATTTCCTTTCATATTATGTTACAGTGAATATCCAGCACAGCATGCGTACTGAATGTGCATGTGAATATGAAATAGTGGGTGTTAAATAGTGGGTTCCATGGATGAGCAGGTTCAAGTCTAGTGATCAGCTCAATTTGCAAGAGCAAGACAAGACTCCAGAGCCTCAGCTCTATTAAATAGCATGCAATTGCCATACCCAAACACACCCCACTCCCAATGACAGGCTATTTACATAATATTATTACTTGATTGGTTACTTCCAGAGTCCTGGTAGGCTATTGTTCTTGTGCTCCAAGCTCAGCCAGTTTCTGGTGTGACATACCTGGAATGATTCAGTCCCAATACATAACAGTGGAGATGGCAAAAGACTCAAAAGTTCAGAAAAACACCATTTGGAATTAGAAATGTTCAAACACATGATAGTTCAGCTAACATCCCATCTGCCATTTGTAAACAGGGACACAATTTTTTGACCAACTTCATCTGTGTGTCAGCTGGATCATGGCTCATTGACAAATTAACATAAGAAGAGCCCTGCTGGAACAGACTAGTGGGCCATCTAGTCCAGTATCTTCTCTCACACCATGGCCAGCCAGTTCCTCTGGAGGTCCAACAACAGGGCATAGAGGCTGAAGCCTTCTCCTGATGTTGCCTCCTGGCACTTGGATTCAGAGGTTCACTGCCTCTGAACATGGATGTTTTACCACAATTCTTCCTAGCATAACAGCTTACCATGATCAGCTTCTTGAACATGTGTCTTCTCAAACAGTCCTATATAGGGTTGCCATCTCCCCCAGTGGGGCCAGGGGTTCCTCCGATTTGGGGGACCCCAATCCACCACCGGCCAGTTGGCCAGCAGGGGAAGCCCGACCCCCAAACAGCAGTGTCCCATAGAGTTTTTGCCCTGAATACTGGAGCATCACTGTGCGATGCCCCTAGCATGATGATGTCACTACTGGTGACGTCATTGTGCCACACGCGTGTTGCACACACAGCAGAAATCTCCCAGAGAGCAGCCAGGAGCCCCATACCAAACAAAAGGTGAGACCTGGAAACCCTAGTCCTATAGAGTTCTGCTCCTCTGGTTCTTGTTACCTCATGGCTACACTGAGAAGGCAATTGTTAAATGCTCTTAAATCAGTCACAAACCATATAAACCAGTCATAAATGTTGTTGTTTTTTCTTTTTAATCCACCATTCATTGTTTAGCTAACTGGGCCCCAGTGACATTAATGGCTGCTGATCTGTTTGGATCAACAGCATTTTCTCACACGGCAAGTTATGAAACAAATCTGTTTGACAGGTGTTCAGGTCTTTAAGTTCTGACCTGAACAGAAGCCAGGGATTGGCTCATGTCTGATATTCATGGCCAGGCCTGTAGCCAGAATTTTTTTAATTCAGGGGGGCTTTAAATAAGTCAGGGGGTACCCCACCCCCAAGGGAGCACCTGGGCTGGATGGGAAGTTGGGGGCCTTGGCAGGAAGTCAGGGGGGCAGGCCCCGAGATGCCCCACTGTAGCTATGGGCCTAGTCATGGCTGAACATGGTAAATTGAACCATTGAACACATTTGCAGCCTAATTTGTGATATCCCTGTTGGAAATGTCATGATATTATTTACCTCAGATAAGCTTTGGGACATGTGACATCAGATACTCTTTAATATTCCTTGATAGCCACTGTCCGTCCTTCCTTCCTTCCTTCCTTCCTTCCTTCCTTCCTTCCTTCCTTCCTTCCTTCCTTCCTTCCTTCCCTTGATTCTCCTGAAAAAGCTTTCATTGTCAACAGTACTCCTCAGTTCTTTCAAACTGGAGGTCTTTGTTTTTTAAACTTTCTGCTTTTTCATTAGTTAGCTAGTTTTTATCCAGATGTCAGGAGCAATTTCAAGTGGGTTTGTTTCCTCAGTACCTTGCCTTTTTTGCTTTGCTCGCCCCCGGCAGCCATTCTGTGAGGAGCTTCCTGTTTGCCTTAGAGTTCACCTGCCTTCCTCCCCTCTTTTCTCTTCTTCTCAACTGCTCTTCTTTTATCTTTCCCCTTCACCCACACAGACTTCTATTTTGGTAAAAAAGAGACAGAGAGAGGGAAAGAGAAAGGGGGGGGAAACTCTCTGAGCCTAGCGAAGAATTGAAGTGATAAGGAACAGTCGGAATGTTTCTGATCTTGTGTTTTTAAGTTCTCTGGTGACACTTTCACCCTTCTATTGCCCTGAAGCAAGAGGGCACCTAATTACATTGTGATGTCTGCCAATATTATTGCTGCGGTTCCAGTGTGTGTGTGGGGGGAGGGCATTGAAAATCACCGGTCCTGTCAACAAAACCATGAGAAAAGGTTGAGGGTGCGAAGGAAAGGCAATAGCCCTGGGTTTTTATGGTTTCCCTTAAGCAAACATATGTTTATTTGCTTGTTTTATTTATATCCTATAGAACATCACTGTTTTCTAAAGTCAATTCATCATATGGCCAAGATCCTGGATTATATCCTGGGTTTCATAATCCAACTGAATGCCTGTATTTCGATATCAGGAACAAACTTGGGGTGGTTTATGATCAGTGTGAAACTGGTTGATCCTTGAGCTTGGATGCTGAAATTTGAGGAAGTCCTGTGCCTAATCACAGTTCACTGTAACATCCAAATATGATGACCAGATTGAAGGTTGAACACATGAACATATGAATCTGCCTTATGCTGAGTCAGACCACTGATCTATCAAGGTCAATGCTGTTTACTCTGACTGGCAGACGTTTCCCAAAGTCTCAGACAGAGTTTTTCCACGTTACCTACTATCTGATCTTTCTATCTCAAAATGCTGGAGAGTGAACCTGGGACCTTCTGCATGCCAAGCAGCTGTGAACCACTGGCAGAGCATCTGCTTGGCATGCAGAAGGTCCCAGGTTCAATTCCCAGCATCTCCAGTTAAAAGGATCAGGTAGGATGTGATGTGAAAGCCCTCAGCCTGAAACTCTGGGGAGCCGCTTCTGGTGTGAGTAGACAATAGTGACTTCAATAGACCAAGGGTCTGATTCAGTACAAGGCAGCTTCATGTGTTCATGTGTGTTTGTGTGTACCTTGCCACAAGCCATGTGTTTGTTTGTTTGTTTGTTTGTTTGTTTGAAAAAAAAACTGTCCCACTGTTATCCTATACAGCAGAGTTCAAAGTGGTCTACAAATGTAGAAACACAAATGGAAATCTAAAATCTCAGTACAACAACAAAACAAAAATTTAAAACACGGTTTAATCCAGGTTGTGGGCAAGAAACAAACCCCAGTTTGCTGAAACACTCAAATTCAAATGACCCTCCAAACTGTGCTCCAAAGACTTCCCAAACAAGAAAGTAATCAATCTCAGCTTTGTGTGCAATGGGAAAAGTGTTAGGATGTAGCACTGCCAACCTCCAGGTGGCACCTGGAGAACTGCTCTTACAATTGATCTCCAGAAGACCAAGATCAGTTCCTCTAGAGGATGGATTCTATGGCATTATATCCTGCTGAGATCCCTCCACTCCCGAAACCCCTAAAATCTCCAGGTATTTCCCAAACCAAAGCTGGCAAGCCTAGGTAGGGATAGGGTTGCCAGTTCTTACCTCCTCACCGGCAGGGGGTGGGAGGTAGCTCTCTGGGAGCGGGGTGGGTTGGCCAGTGTCACCATGTGTGACATTCCAAGCATGATGGGCCAGAATTCAGCCTTGTTTGTTTCTCATCTTCCAGTAGCAACCAGCAGGAGGTGCTCTGTCTGGGGCAGCTGCTGAAAAGAGCTCATCAATTACACCTTATCCAGAACTCAGCAGCCAAGCTGCCAGCATGAGGGTATCACACTTGTGGTCAGTGTTCCTTCTAAGTTGAGTTAGTGTGAGCTAGCTCACAGTTTTTTAGCCTCCGGCTCACACATTTTTGTCTTAGCTCAGGAAGGATGTGGCTCCAGAGCACACTAATTTATGCAGTAGCCAAATCACTTGCTCACAACTTTAACGCCAGTCGCTCACAAGGTAGAATTTTTGCTCACAAGGCTCCACAGCTTAGAGGGAGCATTGCCTGTGGTTGCTGCTTTGGAGGGCTTATCTGTTTGTGCCCAGGCCCAGTTCCAAGGGTTGCTTTTGACCTTAACATTTCAGGGCCAGGATGCATAAAGGAATGGATTCTGAATGTGTGTTGGGTGAGCTCCTCCCTCACCTGGCCTGGGACTATTTTACCACAACTGAATGGAAAAAATGATATTTAAAAAAAAAAAAAAAACCTGAAATATTTATGTGTGTAGTTGTGTAGTTGTAGTCATAGCCAGTCAGTGAGGAGGGGCATTTAGCCTGGGCCTCATGCTCAAAATGTACACCACTCAAGTGTATTTTTAAACAATATATGCATAATTTACAAAACCACACTCATACTAATAAGAAGAGGAACATTTAGTGATTTTATCCGTGTGGCACAGATCTTTAATGGCGCCTGAGGGAGAAGGTGCCCCCCCAAACCTAGCTAATGGGAGAGCAAATGTACTAAATATGGATGCTTTAAGGTTACATCTGCCACCCCTCAGAAGATATTTGCCCACCAGTCCACTCACTTGCCCATCAGTGCTGAAAGGTGGGGGGACCGCATTCAAACCCAGAAGCAATGGGTGATGCTCTAGGAATCCCCCTCCCAAAAAAAGTCTCTATGGTCTTTCCCATGGAGATGTAGGGAATTCCTAGAGCATTGCCTGAAAGTGCCATCATTTCAGGGTTTGGACCCTTCTGGATACGGCTATGATCAAGAGGTCTGGCAGCCCTAGCTTGCTTGCAGTTGTGGTAGAGCACAGAGGCTGCAGCCTTGGCTCAGAAGCAAAGCCCATAGTGAAGCAGTGTGCACAGCTGGTTGGGGGTGGCTTTGGACCTCCATCCAGCTATGTGAGAATATATGAGCGAAATGCTGTCAAACAAGCTTGAGCTGCTTGTTGACCTGGACCCCAGACCCCCTGTTTCTGGTTCTTAAAAAATTATTTCCCTTTTTTAAAAAAATAAATAAATAAAATCCCTCTCCTATACCAACCACTATGTTAGTAGGAAAAAACCTTGGAGATCTCACTTGTTAGTCCTGTCAACACCTAGGCTGGCATCTCCTTATCTTTTCTTTGTATTTTGGTAAGTGTGAGCTAAGACAGAATTTACATGTCAATGCAGAGACCAAATAAGATGAATTCCGGGTGTGTGTGGATTATTTGAATACACAGGCACTAGATACAAAAAGGAGAAGTTGGACCATAACACCTGCTAAAAGAAAAAAAAAAGACAGTTGTAATCCTCCATCCTGTTATCTGAACTTATTCATTAAAATGGCAAAGGGAGAGAAAGAATAATGTTCACCTTTCTGGTCTTGTCATTTAGGCTATGTTTATGCGTTGACCTTCCCTTACCACCTCCCTGGCCTCCTGCCTTAAGGTCTCATGCACCTCTCTGACCACGTTCTCTCATCTCATCCTATCTTTCTGTCTCCCCAATGTCTCTGTGGAGGTATTCCCCAAAAGGCAGAGATTCTCTCTCTAAAAAAAAAATGAGGCCTCTCCTTTGAATCTAGTCGGAAATTATGAGCTAAAGTAAAAATAACTTAAGAAGATTCTGGTGCGTGCATGCACATACACATACACAAACACACACAAACACACCTCATGTACTTGCAGCATCATTCCAGGCCCCCAAAACAAAGCTTTTGATTTCTAGGTTACATCTATTAACACATGAATTGACATTCAGCTACCTTTGCAGAGTGGGATTTGGAATGGCTTTAAAGTGGGGGGGGTCTTCAACCTTTTGAATACCTGGCAAGGTTGTGTTATCATTGTCTCTGAGCACTCCCAGAGTATATATCCAGCATTAACCTTACAAAGTGGTAAATTATTACCCAGGTACCTGTGGTGAAGTATCATTCTTGTGGAAATGCCTAATCACTGATCTCTTGTATTGTGTCCAATGTAGGAAAACATGTTTAGAAAGATGCCATTTCCAATATTCTTCAGAGAGCCATAAAAGTGGACTTGTTCATTAGATTTGTCCACCATCATATCCCTTATCATTTAATGTAAAACAGCTATATCTATTTTTTCCCCCTCTGACGAACATGATATTAATATTCCACCTCATTTCAACTGCATCTCAGGTAATATTAACACTTCTCATGAACTTGCTATTATCAGAATAAATGGTGCAATAAATAAAGGAATAAAGGTCAGGCAGGAACTGCACACACTGATTAAAATGAAGACTTTCTGCAAATACAGAGGAGCTGATGAACAGGACTGTGTCCAAGACACATTGGGCTAGAAGTATCCAGATAATGTGCCAGAGAATGCTAGTGCACCCTTAAAGAGTAAGCCATGCCATAAGCAACATCAGAAAAGAGTTGCCAATGAGCTTAATTTTCATTAATTATACAGACTGCAGATTTATGTAGATCTTGGTGCAGAAATTCTGAATTCTTGACCCTTGACTCGTTTAATTTTTAAATGGCAGAAGGCATGCATCTCTCTTCAGATGCTGAAAAGCTTAACATTCTTACCAAATTGTTTCTACTGCAGAAGAAGAAAAGAAGCTAGCATGATATAACTTACTGGATTTCCTTGTAGTAGTAAATTTTTGCTGGTTTTCATGTTGCAGGATGGGTGTTCCCCAACGCCCTCTGTGCCCTCACTCTAGGCTCGCTCCATGGTTTACCCAGGACTTGCGGCTGATGAAGCGAGGGCTAAGATGATTACAGAGACAGTGGCGATGTACTCGTGACAAAGCTACAAGAACATCTTATAGGACGTTTATGAAATCCTATGAGATGGCAGTCAAAGCCGCAAAGAGAGCGTACTATATGGCTGTGATTGCGTCTGCAAGCTCATGCCCAGCCCAATTATTTAGAATGATTTGGTCCATTACTACTCTGCCACAAGGCAAACCAAATGCTAGGGAATTGCCATTGGCTATGAGGCCTTTGCAAACTGTCACTCCGCCGCAACTTCCCCACTACAGTTGATACAGTGAATGAGCTTGAGGCTCCATGCATGTCTTCTGGTTAAGTTATGTATCATTTTGATCTGCCCAGCCTAGAGGAAGTTGACAAATTGCTCCTAACTGTCCACCCTACCACCTGCTCCCTTAATCTGTGCCCCTTGTGGCTAATTAAAGCTGGCCATGAGGGGTTTTGATGTGCCTTGTGGGAGATTATCAACAAGTCCCTCTTGGAGGGACTGTTCCCCAAGGCAATCTTGAAAAACCCATCTTTAGACCCACCCGAATTGGCCAACTACTGGCCAGTCTCTAACTTGCCCTATTTGGGCAAGATAATAGCGAGGGCAGTGGTCGTTCAATTACAAGGCTTTTTGGATGACACTTCCATTTTAGACCCCTTCCAGTCCAGCGAGTGGAGACGGCACTGATTGCCCTCATGGACAACCTCTGGAGGCATCTGGACTGAGGTGGATTGGCAGTGCTGTTGTTGGACCTGTCGGCAACATTAGACATGGTCGACCATCAGCTACTGATGCCTTGCCAACGTTGAAATTCAGGGGCTGGCCTCGCAGTGGCTTGTCTCCTTTCCCCAAGGTTGGAGACAAAGGGTGACACTAGATGAACAGCTATCCCAGAGGCACCCTCTGGATTGCAGTGTACCTCAAGGGGCAGTGCTGTCCCCAATGCTTTTCAACATCTATATGCGTCCCCTTGGCCAGATTGCCTGAAGGCATGGGCTGGAATGTCACCAGTATGTGGATGACACCCAGCTCTATCTGTTGTTGGGTGGTCAGTCCAACTCCAAACCGGAAAATCTGGACCAGGCGTTAAAAGCCATGGCTGGTTGGCTTAGGCTGAGCTGACTGAAACTTTATCCAATGAAGACCGAGGTCCTGTGCCTGAGTCAGAGTGGGCTGGGGTTATGGTTCCTGCTCCCGACCTTCAATGAGGCACCATTGGTGCCAGCGCCGGAGGTTAGGAGTTTGGGAGTGCTCCTGGATGCCTCCTTAAATATGGAGGCCCAGGTAGCAGCCACTGCCAAATCAGCCTTTTATCATCTTTGGCTGATCAGGCAGTTGGTTCCTTTTTTAAAATGCAACAACCTGGTTACAGTGATCCATGTGATAGTTACCTCGAGATTGGACTACTGTAATGCTCTGTACATGGGGCTGCCTTTGTCTCAAATCTGGAAGCTGCAGCTGGTGCAAAACACCACAGCCAGGCTTCGGATGGGGCTTTCTAGATGGGAGTACATACAGCTAAAGGCACTGCACTGGCTGCTAACAGAATACCAGATTCATTTCAAGGTGCTGGTTCTTATCTTTAAAGCCCTTTATGGTCAGGAGCCTACATACCTGAGGGACTGCCTTTCCCCACATGTCCCCAAGAGAGAACTGCGAACAGGGGCTCAGAACCAACTGGCTCTCCTGGGTCTTGAGGAGGCTAAGCTGTTGATAACCAGGACCAGGGCTTTCTCGGTGGTGGCCCCATCCTGGTGGAATGAGCTCCCAGAAGAGATCAGGGCCCTGCGGGAGCTTTTACAGTTCTGCAGGGCCTGTAAAACTGAGCTCTTCCACTAGTCTTTTGGGAGCTGCCACCACCACCAATAGTAAACAATGGATGGTTGAATGTGAAAGGACCCTGGACCCCTAAAACTGCTACCAACAGCCTAAAGGGCATCAAGCACTGAAAGGACAATCAAAAATAAATGCTGCAAGCTGACTATGAGTTAAGAACATCAAATAATGGCTGTCACCGTCAAATGAACTACAACAACTACTAGCACTTTATTATGGTTTTAGAATTGTTTTAATTGTAACTTATGTTTTAATATAACCTATTTGTTTTTGTGTAAGCTGCCCTGAGCTTAAATAAATAAAGCATGGGATATAAAACTATAGCTCTCTGTTCCCTGGTTCCAGATTTCAGCTGATCTAGAACACAGTGGAAGAATATGAAATATCACCAATTTCCATTTAGATCCCAGGGCTTGCTGGAGAAATGCTTCTGCCTCCTAACTGAAAGTCTATGTCACATCCTATCCCGAATCTGTATCATTTTCTTTTGCATTTCTATTTAATGAATACCAATGTTTTTATTTCTTTTTTAAATTATTTTCCAGGTCATACTTTTTAGTTTTTGTTGTTCTTGATACTTCAGTTTCTTGTGTACCACTTTTATTTCAAGTATATAACACTTCAGTCCCTTTTATACACGATACACCACACTCAAATGAAATGAGCAAAAAAGGAAGGTTCGCAAGTTTGTTTCTCACAAGGAAGAAATGAAATCAAAATGGAGGTATTCAAACAGCTGTTGAAATTTAGTCCATTATTTGCTTTATCCATATTGTTTTGATGCTTTCCATTAGCTCTCTAGGCGACACTGGTGGTGGTGAAAAGTGCTGTCAAGTCACACCCTACCTATGGCCACCCCATAGGGTTTTCAAGGTATGAAAAAAACAGAGGTGGTTTGCCATTGCCTTCACTGCAAAGATGACGCCAGCACAAAACAAAATCCCCTGCTCACATATCGCCAGCCTTCAATTCACTTCTGCTTTATACATTGGTTTATAATGGTATTGGCCTTTGCTGAAACAAAACACAAAATCAAATCACCTGCACTTTTGGGCTTTACCTAATATAGTGTTCAGGAACCTTGAGAAACACAATCAATTATTGTTTGGTTGTGTTTGAAGGTGAGAAGAGTAATGAGTCTCCAAAGGGGAAACTGGGAATACTAGCCTTAAAGAAAAGAAAGAAAGGAACAGTTCCCTAATGTCCATAGATATGAGTGTGATTCATAAACGACAAAGTGGATATATGTATCTGAAACAGTTCAATATAAAAATGGATAAATAATGCATGTGTGCTTTCTTAAATGATTTATGGATCAAAAACAGTGTTCCACGTACCTGTACTGTTGTTCATTGAGGTGTCTTCTGTTCAGGAGCACACATCTGGACTGTTCTTGCACACTCCAGCCACAAGAGGCTCTCGTTCTGCTATTCTGGTATTTTCTAAAACTCCAGAGGGAGCCCCTCTCCTGCAGTGCTGATTAGAGCCACCCTGAGTGTCCAGAATGTAACTGCATCCTATGAACTCACCGTGGGGTAGGAGGGAGGGAATGCATACCTGCACAGAAGACACCTTGATGAACAATAGTTACAGGTAAGTGCAACACTGCTTTCACCTTCAGTCTTCTGTGCAGTCCCATGTTGGGAGACTATAGAGCTCCTTACCTTGGGGGTAGGGTGAGCTTCAGCTGAACAAGGAATGCAACACAGCTCCGCCAACTGCTGAACCCCTTCTCGCATTCATGTCCACAGACCAGTGCTTGATGAAGGTGTCCGATGATGACCATGTCACTGCCTGGTAGACGCCTTCCAAGGGCATCCCTCTCTAGAATGCTGCTGATGCTGCCTGTGCTTGTGTAGAATGTGCACTAAGTTCCAGTGGACATGACAGCCTAGCCTGTTCATACCCCGTCCTAAGGGCTGAGACTATCCACCTCGAGATGGTCTGTGCTGAGACTGGCCTCCCCTTTGAGCTACCAGAGTAGCTAACAAAAAGGTGTGGGAACTGTCAGAAGCCCTTTGTTCTATCTAAGCAAAACAATAAAGCCCTCTTCACATCCAAAGAGTGTAATGTTTTCTCAGCCTCTGAGGTAGGGGATGGGGAAAATATTGAGAGAATAACCGCCTGGGCAAGGTGGAAATTGGAGATCACCTTAGGTTAAAAAATGTAAACTAGATCTCAGGACTACATGGTTAGTTTGGAACTTAATAAATAGATGGTCAGCCCTGACAGCTGCTAACTCTCCCACTCCCCTGGCCAATGTGATTGCTACCAAGAACACGACTTTAAGCAACAACAGTCACAGGCTACAAGAACCTAGTGGTCTGAATGGGCCTAACATGAGTTGGGAGAGAACTACCAACAAGAACCACTCCAGCACTATGGGTGGCTGTGGAGAAAACAAACAACCCTTTCCAAAAAACTCTTGGACACTGGGTGAGAAAAAAGTGTCCTCTCCTGAACTTTAACATGGTTGTAAAGTACTGGGTTTCGGGCCTCATGACTCGGACGACGACATAAGAGAAGACGCGTTTATTCGTACTTCACATAAGACAAGAACACACAGTAACGGCCGGAGGCCAACTATATACAGTTAGGGGGGACGGCCCTATATTCCTATTGGCGGGTTTGAATAGCCCGCCAATGCTGCCATTGGTTCACTACTGGCGAGCTCAGGAACCTAGTCCCTATTGTTCTCAGAGAGCGAAGCTTGGCTGTATTTCGCCAGCTCTGCCTTCTGATCCCAGGACACAACACCCCTCCCCCCATAGTTCGTCTCCTATCAGGTGACGTAGTCTTTTAAGTATGTTGGTGCCCTCCGTTCTCTTAGCGAACGTCGGGGGGCCGGTACCGGACTGGCGGGGCCCCTATCGGGTGGCCCGCCAGCACAAGGAGCTTGGACCTCTGGTAGTAGCCGAGGCGGTGACGGTGGCGGCTGTAACGGCGGCGGCAGCGGCGGCGGTGGTTCAGCTGTCACTGGGGCCCCCTCCAGATTCCGTGGACTTTCTGGCGCTGGCTCCGCTGTCGGTGCTTGCGGTCGATCGGATGATGGGGCGGCGGCGGCATTTCCCGGTAACTGGATCTCTGTGTCGGGGTCTTGCCGCCTCCGGAGCTGGTCGACGTGTTTACGGAGGACCCGGTCCCCATCTGTTAGGACTTCGTATGACACTGGCCCGGTGGGTTTTAGGATGCGCCCGGCCACCCACTGCGGCCCCGCCCCGTAGTTCCGGAAGTAGACAGGGTCTCCCGGTAGGAAGCTTCGGGGCGCCTCCCTGTTCTCGACCAGCTTTCTCTCTGGGGCTCGGTCCGGGTGGAGTCTGTCTAATAAGGTGGTAGGGCGGCGGCCCATTAATAGTTCTGCGGGGCAATGCCCGGAGATGGGGTTTGGGGTGGTGCGGTATGTGAGAAGGAAGCGGGCCAGCCGGAACTCCCAGTCCCCCTCCGTTATGCGGCTCAGGGCCTCTTTGGCGGTGCGTACCGTCCTCTCCGCCTGTCCATTGGTTGCCGGGTGGAAGGGCGCTGATCGTATGTGCCTGATGAGGTTCCTTTCAAGGAACGCTTGAAATTCAGCAGATGTGAACGCTGCCCCGTTGTCCGACACTATTGTGTCGGGTAACCCGTGCGTCGCGAATATTTTCCTCAGGGCCCTTATTGCCGCTTTGGCAGAGGTGGTAGACACTGGGCTTATTTCCACCCATTTCGAGTAGGAGTCTACCGTCACCATGAACTGGAGCCCCTGAAACGGCCCCGCAAAGTCTATGTGTAGGCGTGACCACGGCTTGTGGGTAGACTCCCAGCTTTGGGTTGGCGCTCTCGGGGGATTGGGGCGGACTTCCTGACACCGTGTGCACCCTCGGACCCAGGTTTCAATTTCGGCGTCCATCCCGGGCCACCACACGTAGCTCCTTGCCAGAGCTTTCATTCGTACAATGCCGGGGTGGGCCTCATGTAGCGTTTCTAGAACCCCTTGTCTCATGGGCCCCGGGATGACCACCCTGTCCCCCCATAACAAGCACCCTTTTAAGGCGGATAGCTCTTCCCGCCTGGCTTTGTATGCCGTGAACTCTGGCCCTGTCTGTTCCGCTGGCCATCCCCTCACCACCCAGTTTAGGACCCGGGAGAGAATGGGATCTCGGGACGTGCGGGCGGCCACGTCTGCAGCCTGAAGGGGGGGTTTGGCAGCTCCTCCATTAACAACACTGCGGGAGCCGGGGCCGGATCTTCCCTGTATGCGGCAGCGGCAGGCGGCTCAAGGCATCGGCATGACCCAGCGCCTTGCCCGGCCGATGCTCCAACTGGTACTGGTAGCCCGCCAAAAACAAGGACCAGCGCAACACCCGGGGCGACAGTACCTGCGGCGTTTGTTTGTCCGCCGCAAACAGTCCCAAGAGCGGCTTTTGATCGGTTATGAGCGTGAAGGGCCGCCCGTACACAAAGTTGTGAAACTTTTTTACCCCCGCCACCAGTGCCAAGCCCTCCCGGTCGATTTGAGCATAGTTCCGCTCCGCGGGGGACAGCGTGCGGGAGTAGTAAGCCACCGGGACTTCCCTCCCATCCGGTAGCTTGTGGGCCAAGACTGCCCCGACCCCATACGGTGATGCGTCGCACGCAAGGATTACCGGGAGCTTTTCATCAAAGTGGGCGAGCACCGCGTTAGAAATCAAGAGTACTTTAACCCCCGAAACGCCGCCGCCTCCCTCGCTCCCCATGCCCAAGGTGTCGCCTTATCCAGCAGCCTGTGCAGGGGTTCGGCCACGGCGGCCTTGTGGGGAAGAAAGGCGTGGTAAAAGTTCAGGAGGCCTAAGAACGCCTGGAGCTCGGCCTTGGACTTCGGGGCGGGGGCCTCCACGATGGCCTTCACCTTGTCCCTCGCCGGATGCAGGCCTGTTGCGTCTACCCGGTATCCCAAGAACTCCACCTCCGGCACCCCGAGGAGGCACTTTTCCCGCTTCACTTTCAGCCCCGCGGCTTGGAAGCGTTCCAGTACAGTTCGGAGGCGGGCGGCGAAGCTTTCCGGGGTGGTCGCGGCGATGAGGACGTCGTCGAAGAACGGCGTCACCCCAGGGATCCCTTTCAACAAATCGTCCATTAGATTTTGGAATATCCCTGGGGCCACACTGACCCCGAACTGCAGCCGCTTCACCCGGAAGGCCCCCGGTGTGTCACTATTGTTTGTGCCTCGGCCGTGGCCTCATCTACCGGGAGTTGCTGGTACGCCTGCGCGAGATCCAGCTTCCCAAATATGCGCGCCCCCGCCAGTGTGGCTAAGACATGGCTGACCACGGGTACGGGGTATGCGTGCGCCTGAAGTGCCTGGTTAATGGTGCACTTATAATCCGCGCAGATGCGGATTTCCCCGTTTGGCTTGACGGGTGTCACAATCGGGGTCTCCCATCGAGCGTTCGGGACGGGCTCTAGGACTCCCTGGGCCACTAACCGGTCCAGTTCGGCCTCTATTTTCGGGCGGAGGGCCAGGGGCACGGTGCGGAAGCGCCGTCGGACGGGCGTCACGGTGGGGTCTAAGTGAAGCGACACCGGGGGCCCTTTGTAACATCCCAGTTTCCCGTCAAAGACCTCCGGGAATTCCTTGCACACCGCCCCCAGTCCCGCACCCCGCACTTATTCACTCCCCCAATCGTTATGCCTAGGGCTTCGAACCACGCCCGCCCCAGGAGACTCACGAGATTTCCCTCTACCACCACCAAGTCCAAGTTCCCCTCAAAGTCTCTGTACTGCACTCGGAAAGTGCCGACTCCCCGGATGGGGACAGGGTTCTTTTGAAAGTCCACCAAGCTTAGTGGCGATGGACGAAGAGGGGTCCCCCTAATGGGCAAAGTCTTTTTAAAGTGTCAAGGGAAATGATGGACGCCGCCGATCCCGAGTCCACTTCCATGCAACAGGGGGACCCCTCGATCCGCATGGTTACTTGGATCTTCGGGGCAGAGGAGAGGTTGGGGTTGGGGAGGCGAAGTACCTGCAGCGGCTGGTCGGTGAGGTGGTACAACTCGGCGACCTCTTCCGTCGTCTCGTAGGCGGTGGACGATGCGCGGTGCGGTGGAACCGATGCTCTCGAATTCCTGTGGCCCTTGGACCGGCAGACCCGTGCGAGGTGTCCCTGCTTTCCGCACCCGTGACAAACGGCATCCCGGAACTTGCAGGATTTCCTTCCGTGGCCTTCCCCGCAGCTGGCACAGACGGTCCGGTTGCTGGAAGGCTTGGTTGGCTCTCGGTTGGCCTGCAGGAATGGCGCCGGCCGGCGTTGTTGAGGTCTGAGGGCGAAGACCTCTTCCGTATCTGCATACCCAGGGCTTGGACTCCTTCCGACCACATGGGTGGTCGCGACCGGCCGTTCCCCTTCCGCGGCCTCGTGGGCTGTTGCGGCGTCTAGGGCCTCGTCTAAGGAGAGCCTCCGGTGTCCCACCAACTTGCGCCGCAGCTTGGAGTCCGCCAGGCCCCACATGAACTGCGTCAGCAGGTTGTCCTCCACCTTCGGGAATCCGCAGTCCACCGCGAGCGCCCTTAGCGCGGCCAGGAAGTTGGCAATGGATTCCCCTTGGGCCTGGACTCGCCTCTGGAAATCCATCCTCTTGGCCAGGAAGGTCGGTCGGGGGCTGAAGTAGGCATTGAGGACATCCAGGATCTCCCCAAACGAGCTCTCCAAGGCCATGCGGGGCACCAAGAGGCTCTTGGCGAGGCGGACGGTTTGGGTGCCGCAGGCGTTCAGGAGGATCGCTCGTTTCTGGTCGGGGTGGCGGATTTCGTTGAGCTCCAAGTAGCTGATGAGCTGGTCGACCCATGCGTCCCAGGTTTCTGGCTGCGACGGGTCGAAGTGCTCCAGTGTTACATGGGAAGCGGCCATGGTTCTGTCTGGAACGGTGTGCGCCGGGGCGAGCGGTGCGGTGCTGCTCTCGGGGTCAGCGATGCGATGCTCGGCGAGCGGTGCGGTGCTGCTCTCGGGGTCAGCGATGCGGCGCTCGGCGGTGTCCTTTTCGTCGCTCATGGAGTCACGGAAGGCGTTGAAATCCCATCCTCGTCGCCACTGTAAAGTACTGGGTTTCGGGCCTCATGACTCGGACGACGACATAAGAGAAGACGCGTTTATTCGTACTTCACATAAGACAAGAACACACAGTAACGGCCGGAGGCCAACTATATACAGTTAGGGGGGACGGCCCTATATTCCTATTGGCGGGTTTGAATAGCCCGCCAATGCTGCCATTGGTTCACTACTGGCGAGCTCAGGAACCTAGTCCCTATTGTTCTCAGAGAGCGAAGCTTGGCTGTATTTCGCCAGCTCTGCCTTCTGATCCCAGGACACAACAATGGTAAAATGGATATAGCAGCTAAAAGTACCTGAATGAAGGAGACTGCTAAACCAGATTCTTTGAGAGAGTAGATGCTCAAACACCAGGTCAATAGGACAAGCCTCTGCTTGGAATCCTTGTGTCCTGGCCCAGTTAGTGAAGCATGTCCATTTACTCATATAAGACTTCATAGAGGAAGGTCTATGAGAATTAAGGAGAACATTAGCTACCTGGTTGGAGAACCCAAACTGGGATCGTTCTGCAGCCAGGCTGATAGCCTGAGTCTGTTCACCTCTTGGTGGACCATAGGACCCCTGCAAAGCAGGTCTGCAACTAAAGGAAGATGTATGTAGGGGCCCCTGGATAATGCAAAGAAGACCTGAAACCAAATTTGCCTGGGCCAAAATGGAGTAATCAGGATACAGCATGTGTGCTTTTCTCAGATTTTGGTTAACACCTTTTAGATAAATGGGAATGGTGGAAAGGTATAAAACAGAGTGCCTGTCCATCAGATATGGAACGCATCTCCTAGAGAGAGGCAGTCAGTGCCCTCTCTGGAACAAAATGCTGGAGCTTTCGCATTGTCACAGGTTGCAAAAAGGTCCATTCCCAGAAACCCCCACTGCTGAAGAATTGGGATGATATAATTTTCCCCCAGACACCATTTGTGTTCCAATTGTCCCATTCTGCTGAGGATGTTGGCAGTACCTGCTACATGAACTCCTTGCATGAAGGATCCTTGGGCTATGACCAGTTCCCAAATGAGAGTGCCTTCCCTGCACAGGACTGTCGAAATCATGCCTCCCTATCAGTTTATATAGGCCATAGCTGTAGTATTGTCTTGGATGACCTGAATGGTTTTTCCCTTGGTGAATTCTGCAAATGAGGTAAAGCCATAACATATCGCACGTGACTTTAAGAGGTTAATATGAAAAGCTTTTCCTTCCGGTGACCACACATCTTGCATGGACAATAACTCACAGTGGGCTCCCCAGCCCTGCAATGATACATCAGAGGAGACAGAAAGCTGGGGCGTTCTTCCCTCAAATGGTACCACAGCTAGGAGATTATTCTCACACAACCACCTGCTCAACTGCCACACAATCACACTAGGAACCATGAACCTAGTATGCTGGGAATGCACAGCAAAGTGAAATCGACTTAAAAAATAATTCTGCAAGGACTGCATCCTTAGGTGTGCATGCAGGGTTGTAGCTATAGTACAGGCCATCAGTCCTAACAGCTTCTGAAAGAAGAGGACTGATTGGAAAGAAGAGGACAGGCATCTAAAGAAGGCTAAAGAAGACCAACTCTAATGCCAGCATCTTGTACTTTCTAGCGTTGACTGTATGTTTTGTTTTGGAATGAAGTTTCTTCAGTGGGCATTCCGACACACAGGCAAGTAGTCAGACCTGATGCTTTGGTTCTGTATGTGGAACTGAAATACTCTACAGTGGGCTTGTAAGGTGTTCAGTTCTAGCTGGTGATTTGGAGGGCAAGTGCTGACTGTGCTCTGCCGGGGCAGATGACCACTGTCGGGCTGTTAGAGCAAGAAAGCGTTTTCTCCCATTCGTTGCTTTTAAGCACACCACCCAATCTGAGCAGCTTTTGGTGTAAATTGGAGGCAAGTCTTGCATGTGTATTATGGGCCTCACCCAAGCAGAAAAGACAGAGCAGGTGTTCATCTGACTGGGTCATTTTTGTACCAGATTGGGTACATTTTTAAAAATAAAGCCTTCTGTGACATCCCCACAAAGGGGAAGAGAGAGAGGCCAGAGCAAGGAGAAAAAAAGCTTAGAGAAAAAGCTCACAACAACCAGAGCTGAAGAGAGTACATCCTCACAACAGGGCAGCAAAGAAATGGCTGAGGGAAACAGGGAGCTCCGCCCTGCAGATCATGTGGTCTTTAGGTGGGAAAAATGCCTCTAATCAGCTCTGCAGGGGACCGGTTCCCCCTGGGATGTTAGTAAATACTAGAATGGCTGTAAGAGAGCCTCCAGTGGCTGGCCTGCACAAGCACGGGCCCAAGGACTGCACAGAAGACTGAAGATGAACATTAGGGTCATTTCATAGTTCCACAGCAGAGTGCATCAGTTACTAGTTCATAGAACCTCCAGATAACAGGTTCCATTTGTTTCACAAGACCTGCTCTAACTTCAAGAGAACAACTCCATGCTAGGGATTATTAGGAAAGGGGCTGAAAGCAGACCAGTCAATATTGTAATGCCCTTCTATACATTTATGGGGGAGCCCCCTTTGGAATCCAGGGCACAGTTCTGGTCACTGTATCTCAAACAAGACATTGCCAAGCTGGAAAAAGTACAGAAGAGAGCAACCGAGATGACTGAGGAGGGTTTAAAGCAATTTCCTATTAGGAAAGGTGAAACAATCAGGGGTTTTTTCTGTTTAGAAAAAAAGATGATGAAAGGGGTTATGATATAGGCAGGTGTTTTTTTGGGGGGCGGTTGGGGGTGTTGGTACTCACTGATGTTGAATGCTGGCACCTTTTTTCAGGGCTTACCCAGATCCTAAGGGAAGGATTGGTGGGAGATGGCACCACCTTTTATATGAATAGAGGCACTTTATTAAACAAAAAGAGGGATTATAAAATTATGCACGGAGTGGAGAAAGCGGATAGAAAGAAGGTTTTTGTCCTTCCCCATAACTTGGGGGCACACAGTGAAGCTGTTGGGCAATACGTTCAGGACTGACAAAAGGAAATACTTCTTTATTCAGTGGACCATTAAATTCTGGAATGCATTGCCAGCGAACATAATGATGGCCACTAGTTTAGCTGACTTTAAATGAGGGTTAGATAGATTCATGGAGGACAGGTCTATCAATGGCGGCTAACCATGATGACAAAAGACAGCCTCTGTATCCGGGAACAACAAACTTCTGAATAGTGTATGCTAGCCAGCAACACTGGAGGAGATCTGGCCTCTGTGCTCTCTTTGTTGGCCCTCGGGGCAGCTGTGTGAGACAGGTCTGGTCAAGAAAGGCAATTCTTATGTTCCAAGATATAGTTCAAAGCAATGTTTTACATGCTGGAAGGCTTGCATGCACTGAGTCTAGAGTACTTCAAGAAAGAGCTTGTCTCACATGACCTTTATGAGACATTGTTATAAGATTTTATTTAAATCCAAGATCTTCAACTGAGAGCTTGCCTGGGGCTTCTCAGACCACTGAAACTATGATAGTATCCTCAAGGAGCAGAGACTTTTCAGGAGGTGATGATCACCAGGTTTCCTCTTTGATGGCTTTTGGTACACTGTTAAAAATATTCCTTTTTGATAAGGTCTTTGATGAATTATTTTGATATTGAACTTACTGGTTTTGGATTCTGGCTCTAGCTTTATAGTTTATTTTGGGGAGTGCTCTCTTTAGGCCCAATGGAACAATACTGTGATGCATCATTCTTATGTGAATGGTGAAAACAGAAGGGCAAATATGAGAATACACCTTAACTCACTGCCCACTGGTGTGGCTTGGCACAGTGTGGCCATGTCTCTAATTTCTCCAGAACTATTTGTTCTGGAGAGTTTTGACCAGACACGCCACCCTAATTCTGCTTCACCCCACAGTCAACCAATCAGACTGCACGGTCATCACTGAGTGGATGGGCAGGTGGCTTCTTATTTTTTAAAAAGTCTGCTTTCTGCATGTGCAAAATTGCTTATTCACCAGGGGGTGTGGAAAAAATGGTGGTCAGGGAGTGGAAGCTGCAGATCTCCCAAATGTCTTGAGCATGCAATGGAGAGATCAAACAGCTGGAAATGCGCAGTGGGAACAGTTTGAACTATAAATGCTGGACTTTCTCCAGTGTCAGGAAAGTCGGGGGTGAGAATGGGGGGGGGGGCAATGACTGGGGAATGGAAGACAGATGTTACTGTCCGGATGCGCATGTTAAATCCAGTATGGAGAAATGATGACATCAGATCAAACAGCCCATCTGATTGCACCCAATAAGTCACTGATCCAAGCACTGCAGAAGTTGGAATTGTTACATGTGCAGATTCATATTTGAAAGGTACTCTTTACCTGAACACCTGGTAGGCTGGGAGGGAAGGCAAGTGCCTGCTCTTAACCTGGTGTAGGAAGTAATTCATCAGACTACTGTCAAATCAAGACTTTATAGCTTATACATACTGCTATGAGTTTTAAAAGATAGTTTATGATCTTATGAGTTACTTTGTTGGAACTTTAGATCTGAATAACTGGATAGAAAGATAACAATGATCACAGCAGCAAGACGAATTGTACCTAGTTGTACCTGAGAAGTCCTTTCCACATTCCCCCCCTTTTGTTGCATCAACACAAAAGGGGAGCATGGGTTGTACAAGGACACCATGCTGCAAGATTTGCCGGAAGTACGGAAAATAATAAACCAGAACTGAGCTCAGGGAAACGAATATATTCAAGTATCTGATGAAGATATTACTCACATTCCAGAGCATGAGATGTTTATTGTGCAGTGTATGTCAGGAATCAAAAGGTTGAGCAACTAGAAAATAAAATAAAATACAGTGGTTTATTACACAGTGCACAGAATCTTAGATTTAAAAACACCAAATACAGGGTACCATACAGCAACAAGATAAAGTTGCATGTCCAATAACAAAGAATCACAATAATGGTTACACATATATATTAACCAAAGGACCCAATGTGTTTCGACTCTGAGGGGCTTCTTCAGTGATCAGAATTATAGAATCATAGACCCCAGGACCTCCAGGGTCATTTCTGCATAGATTGAGGAACCCTCACTCATCAGAGATGGTTACAAAGAATTACCATTCTGTCCTGAGCCATAGTCCTAGACCTTTGTCTCTGGTTTGTACATGAACACACACTGGGAATTTAACTACAGGCCAAGGCAGAATTATAGTCTGTTGTTATCATCTTTGTATTATTATTATTATCATTATCATATTTTATTGCTACAAACACGATGAAGGAAGGGAAATACATGGGAAGTACTAAGACTAACATGTGAAACTACAAGAATAAAGCAAGGATCATGTTGCAAACAAACAAACTTATTTGCCTTCCTACAATTTAATGATAAAAGTATAGAAGAATGATACTAAATGCTTTCTTTCTTTCCACAGCAAAGCTAAATTAAGCCCTTATAACCAAAATTATATTACATTACAGTATGTAATGTATATTACAGTTTATTATTTTTATACAACAGGTAAACTTTCAGAACTTCATTATATTACATAAAATTATTATTATCTCCTGTGTTTATTTTTTTCATATTTCAGCCTAATGTTGAGAGTTTTGGGAGCTGCTGCTCCTTTTTCAGAGTCAGAACCTTCTTGAGAGCTACCTGGACTTCTTAAATTGTCATCAGACTCATGATCACTTTTATTTTGTATGTTGTCCTCTGTTTTCCCATTGTTTTTTGTTGCTCCTTGTTGCTGTTCCAAGAAAATCTTTGCTTTCTGGGCAGAGTCAATCTTCATCTTTTTTATCATTGTAGTTGAACATAAGTCCTTCTGGAAATGTCCATCTGAAGGGGATGGAATGATTATGCAGAAAAAAAGTTATTTTTTTGTATTGTCGTCTCCGTTTTCATATCTCAAATGGAATGTCCTTCAGGATTCTCGCTTCTTCACCTTTGATTTTCAGAGGGTTCCCATTTGTCACTTTCAAAATTGCATCTCTAGTTGATCTTTTGGAGAATTTGACAAATATTTCACCAGGTAGCCTCTTTTTCTTAATAAAGTCTGGATAGGTTTGGTAAACCAGATCTATATCATTTTGTAGTGCATCCGCTTTGAGCTCTATCACTGGTGCCAGTACTTGGCTTAATATTTATTTTAAATTCTCCCCTTTCTGCTCTGGGATACCTTGAAAATGTATGACATACATTGATTTCTCCATTTGCAGCTGTAGTAATTGCTCTTTATCAGAGATCCACTCTTTTCCCACAACCTCCAGTCTCTGATTAACATTGTCTGTCTTAGGGGGGTTTCGGTTTTGGCGTCGCGAATGGCGGCCGCTTCTCGGGACGCTCCTGGAGGCGGTTAGCCCACGCGCAGTTAGGGGGGGTCTTCGCATGTGCGAAAGACCCTAGTGAGCCTTAGGTAAAGGCTCCGAACTGGGGGCGCTTGGGGAGTAGCCTCTTTGCCGGCAGACAGCCGGGAAATTGAGGCTTTCTCCCTGCCCCAATCGGCCCCGCTGTGGCGTGCCCGTAATGGGACTTAGCGGTGCCACCGAATTCCAGGAGTGAAGACAGCGCTATGGCTTAACTTAAAAAGAAGAAGTAGCATCGAATCGTGAGTTGGAGATCTATTTTGAAGCGTAAATCGGAGCCCCCTGCATGCGTATAAGCGTTGGGAGGAGGGAGGAGTTCCCACCCCCTTTGAGAAGCAAGATTCATAAAGGGAGCACGAAGGGGGGCTGAGAGAAGAAAAAGTGTTGGTGAAAGTACCGTTGGGGTTGCATGGAAGATTTTGATCATCTTAGCTTCCTGGGGGATGCGGCACGAACTTTTAAAAAGTAAATAAAAAACCAAAATGTCGATACTGGAAAAAGTCCTGCAGATACCGGAAGAGAAGAGAGGAGGGACTTCCGGTCCAGACAGCCCCCCCAAGAGCTTGCTGTCAATCAACAGGAAAAGGAGATGCTGTGCCCCCTGCTGGAACAATTGAGGAAAATCAACGAAACTCTGTCTAAAATGGATAGTGTTCTCATCAGTCGACAGAAACAGATATCGGAAACAACTGGAAAGATGATGGAGATTGAACAGAAAGCGAATTTGATTCTAGGTTTCCAGGGCGTTAAAGAAGAAGAGAAAGAAGATCTCGGATTTACCTTGACAAATGTCTTGGCACCCCTAACTGGCAGTGAAGCGATAAAATTAAAAGAAGAGGTGGATGAGGCTCCCAAAGCCTATTCCGCTTTTATAAAAGAGAATACTCTGCCAGTAGAAGGGGATGTTGAGCATAGCAAGCGACAAGCTGGAGATCTAATTTCATCCGAAGAGTTTGTGGAGCCCAGGAAGCCTGAAAGTCAGAAGTTTAAGGAAAAAGGAAAAAGAAAGAAGAAGGATTTCATCTTTAAAATACAGAAACTTCTGAAGAGACAAGCCAGCAGGGAGGAAGATGCAGTATTCCAAACTGAGACAAGCGAAGAAGACAGCAGCCCAGGGGAAAGTGGTGATGGAACGAAAGACTTCAAAGTTAAAATGGACTCAATCCATAACTGGAAGAGATTTAAAAAGAAGATATTTTGAGGACTGTTCGTGTAACATCTGGAAGGAGCTGTTTAATTACTAACCCCAATGGACTTTACTAACTGCATTAACAGAGTGATTTTGGACTTCGCAATAGTTAAAAAGAAGATCTTCTAACCACGATAGATGCCAAAACTGGTATTGGTTATTAACCTAAACTAACACTCACTAACAGGAAAAATTTCACTCCATCTTTTTCTTTCTCCATCTGTCTACCCTTCCTGTTTCTTATAAAAAAGAATAAAATTCTCTCTTTTTTAAGAGAGTTTTACAAAAAAAAAAAAAAAACATTGTCTGTCTTAGCATCAACTTGTTTAATAGCTTTGTCTGTTTTGTCTGCTCTTTTATCTATTCCCATCAATTGTTTCTGGAAACAGTCAAGCTTATTATTGATGTTAGACATCTGGTTCGGCAGAGGGTGCAACGCCTCTGCCGTCATATTAGGGAAGTCAGTAACTACTTCCGGATTAAGAGTAGATGCCACTGAATGGGTAGTTACTGGAGAAGGTCTTTTTTTTTCAATGCCATTCTCGCTCCTCTCCCCGACATGTTTACACAAGGTAAAATCAATTTAAACAGACTGAAAGTTCATCGGTTTCAGTACGCTTTAGGCTGTTTTGCATCCCATTTGCCTGATTTAAAATTCTCTTGCCACAACCATTCCATTTGCTTCCAAAACTGCCACTCAAAAATCACTATTTTCCATGGAGGGGGGCATCCCCAACTCCTCTCCTCCTATGTCAGTTTGGAGCTTTAAATCCATTTCTCTGCTTTGTTGGCTCCAATAGCTTATGGGGATTAGCTTAACTCCCAGTTTATTCAGTCACTTTTTCAAGCTGTAGGAAGATCAGTATATTGCTGGATGACTTGCCCACTTCATCCAGTGTGCAGCTCTGATCGCCATATTGGCCTCGCGGTGGTAGGACCTCTTGGAGTAAAGAAGTGCCTCAATTCCTTGGCTGTCGCCTTGGAAGAGGCACCCCCACCCCAGGCTAAGAGCCTCTACAAGGGCTCAAGGGGGGCTCAGAATCATCCAAGTCCCCTCCCATCCACCATGAGCCAGGGTGCCCACATCAGAGTGTGATGGGGTGCTCCCGGTCCGTGAATCGCCAAAACTGGAAGCATCCGTTGCTATCATCTCTGATGAGTGAGTGCTTAGTCTGTGCATAATTTATTTATAACCATTGTTTAGAGCTTCAGTTTTTAAGTGACTCATATACAACCTGCCTAGCCTGAAAAAGATATAGTTTTATGTGTGTGTTAGCATAATTTTAACCTCTGCAAAAGGCCCTCAGGGCTGAAACGTGTTGGGTCCTTTTGTCAATATGCATGTGTAACCATCATGTGATCCTTTATTATTGGATGTGCAGCTTCATCTTGTTGCTGTATACTACAATCTGAGTTTTTAAATGGTACCCTATATATGTTGTTTTTAATCCTAAAATTCTGTGCACTGTGCTCAAAGGCACTGCTGTAATCTTTCAGCAGACAGAAGATCTAGCATGGTGTCTCTAGCTTGCCCTTTTATGTACAGTGGAGAAAACAATCCATGATATTACAGATTACACAAGTGACTGAACTGGCTGTGGTGAAAACTAATCGATAGCATTGTTAAGAGAAATTCTCTTAATTCCTCTTTACCCAAATTTCTCCCTGAAATCCAGCAATCCATTTCTCTCCCCCCCACCTTTTTTAGGAGTTTTGAGTCAGTTTATAATCAATTCCTTTTTGATAAAAGAGAAATTTGAGAGGAGGAGAGGCAGGAAGGGAGGTTCTGCAAAAATTTCCGTATTTCACTTGATATATGTTCAGAGGCAGGTAGTTCTTCCCAGAATCTTCCCATCCTCCTGTAAGAGCACCAAAGACACAAGGACACAAGCTTTTGACAAATACAATTTGTGACAGAATGAAAAGATAGTTTGGGGACTTGCAGTGAATTTGGGCCAACAAAATTGTGACGCAAATGATGTTGGTTTCTTTTTCTTTTTCTTTAAAAAAAATCCAGTTGGTGGTGTCAGCCAGATCTACTGTATCATCTGCAACACGGAGCTCCTTGAAAACAAGCCCTGTGCCAAGGTGGACTCACAACCACTTTCTCCTCTCTGCAGCCCCTGTTATGTAATCAATAGTTGGCAGAGTGGGTGGGGAGCTATGAAGACATTCTTGGCACACTACAAAGCTGAAAAATAAACAGCTCAAAAAGAATATGACACATGCCAAGTTACTGCTGGTGTTTGTGTAGAGCAGTTTTTTAATAAAACAAAAATTATATATAAGAGCTTACTGGGAAATACACACATTTCCCAAGAACGGGTGTGCAAAGCAAAGAAATGAAAGATTAGCCATTGAGATTGATACTAAAGATGCAAGTATGTCTTTTCTGAAACACAGTATTTATTTACTTACATTTTTATTTTGTCTTTCCAAATAATTTCCCTAGGGCAGTGCACAAACTGACCATATAAACTTAGAATCAATACAAATCCAAATTTAATAGCAGCAGCAAACCTTATAAACCATATAAAAATAGCAGCAGATTGAAGAAGACACACATTAGACTATGATATTTACAGTAGAATCCTAAACAGAGTTACATCCTTCTAACTCTACTGAAGTAAATGGGATTCTGTTTGGGATTGTTCTGTTAACCCTGTAGGAGCAACGCTGGACGCGGAAAGGTTCTCATTACAAACTAGTGAAGCCTCCTATCTTTTATGGAGAGCCCCCTCACAATTGTTCTCCTGAGTATGCTGCATCTTGGCAGGTCAGTCCTTCTAAGGAAGAAGAAGAAGAAGAGAAGAGCTGGGTTTTTATACCCTGTTTTTCTCTTCCTTCAGGAGTCTCAAAAATGGCTTACAATTGCCTTCCCTTCCTCTCCCCACAACAGGCACCTTGTGTGGTAGGTAGGGATGAGAGAGTTCTAAGACAACTGTGACTGGCCCAAGGTCACCCAGCTGTCTTCATGAGGAGGAGTTGGGAATCAAACCCAGTTTTCCAGATTAGCGTCTCCCAATCTTAATCACTATACCATGCTGGCACTAACTGGAAAACCCCTCTACACCTCACCATATGGTATACAACAGTACATCCTTCTCTTGTGTGTGGCTCTGCTCTATGGGAACCAGCTACATAGTGGGGACCAGTTACAAACCGGGGCTGGGAAATGAATAGTGTCTTTGATGTACTAAGAAGGACCTGGGTTTACAGGGATGGGCTTGCAAAAATGTGGCACATTCAGCTTGATTACAAAACACTGGAATGAAATTTCTCCGGTAAGGAAAGAGAGGCCACTCAGAAGTGACATCACATCCTCCCTCCCCATGTACTACCATCCAAACCTTCTGGCATTTTCTAGACAATAATGGGAACCATACATGGCACCCTAAATAACAAATGATTCATTATGACCAATGCTTCCTCTAAACTGTGGAATCTTGTGAACAAAAATTCTACTTTGTGAGCAACTGGCATTAAAGTTGTAAGTGAGCGATTTGGCTACTGCATAAATTAATTTGTTCTGGAGCCATCCTTCCTGAGCGAAGACAAAAATGTCTGAGCTGGAGGCTAAAATACTGTGAACTAGTTCACACTACTTCAGCTTAGAGGGAACACTGATTATGGCATAAAGTTTTGTCAGTAGAGTCCATTCCATCAGAGCATCATGGTAGCATCATGGGTAGGCATTGTTGGGCAACTGCTGAGATACCATGGCCTTTGGAGGAGAAAAAGAAGAAGAAGAGATTGGATTTATACCCTGCCCTAGGAGTCTCAGAGTGGCTTACAATCTCCTCTCCCTTCCCCTCCCCACAACAGACACCCCATGAGGTAGGTGGGTCTGAGAATGCTCTTTCAAGAACTGCCTGTGAGAGTGTAAAGTACTGGGTTTGCTGCATGGAGACTCAGACTACGACACGCATTCAGACACGTTTATTATACTTCACACACAAGACTGGAAAACCGGCCCCACAAGGGCCAAGTATATACACTCCACCCGACACACCCACAGTTCCATTGGAAGGTTTGAATTTCCCACCAGAGGTCCTATTTGTGGACACAGGGTGGTCTCGGATCCCTGGTCCCTATTGCGTTTTGGGACCAAGCTTCTTACTGCGGTCGCAGACCCCAGTAGACGGTCTGCATACCTAACAGAGAGAGCAGCTCTGAAAGAACTTGTAACTGACCCAAGGTCACACTAGCAGCTACATGTGAAGGAGTGGGGAATCAAACTTGGTTTTCCCAAGTTAGAGTCTATGCTCCCAACCACTACACCAGACTGGCTCCTACCAATGTGCAGCTGCAATGACTGTAGCCTGCCTCATATTTTTGGATGAGGGGAGGGATGTATTTGCCCTTCCCCATAAGGACTAGGCCTGGCCTTTACTTCTTCCTCCTGTTCATGCTACCACAAATGGAGGGCAGTGCCACCCCTTGTTAGATAATCATAGGGCTAATAGTAATGGCTGCTACTGTCCATTCACTTGCCCAGATCCAAAGGATGACTGTTAGGGACAGTAACTGCCAACCACAGGCAAAGGAAGGTGAGCAAGTATTTGCTGATTCACTTTGGTGGTAAAGCCACAGTAGCAGTATTGAAAAGCAGCCATCAGCTCCTTGTCTGTCCTTTATGTTTGTATATCACAACCAAGCTTGGGAGGAGATCTGCTGGATATTATCTTACTGAAGATTATCAGATGTGGAACTGGCCTTGCTGAAAGTGATATTCAGTTAGCTGACTATGTATCATCAGTATATCTAATAGTCAACATGGTCTCATTTGTAGATACTTAAATCCATGGAGCAAGACTATGTACAGACTACAGACATTTCCATATAACCTGGGGAGGCAGGTTTGCAGAAAAATGGGAAACAGGGGGAACTGGAGGGGTGTGTGCAATCACCCCAAACAGAGAAGCATTTGTCTACATGAAAAGACCCACAGAACATCTCTGGGGCAAAGGAGGGGGTGATGTGGGGCTGGGGAAGAGGGTTGCCTGCCTGTGTGGGGCCTGTCATGAGGAGGGGATGGATGGGTGGACAGGTCAAGCAGTGAGGAGAGTGTAGAGGGACAGACAGAAGGACAAGAAGGGAGTTGGTAGGCAGAGCAATGAGGAGAGTGGTGGATGGTGAGGAGGTCAGCCTGAGGACAGAAGGAGCAACAGGAGCACAAGGGGGAGGTGGGGAATCAGGGTCCGGTCACACTGCCGTTTTGATCGGGATTCGCTGCTGTTTCCTTGCGCATGTCAGTTTCACGTTCACATGCGCCAATCCGCCTCCCACCCCGAAGCAGGCTTACTCGCGCAATGCTTCCAGGTTTTCCTGACCCCTGGAAAATCTAGTGTTTTCCTGGCACTTCCGCTTTGATTGCACGATTTCGCCTATGTGGACAGCCCATCTCTCACAAGGATTGCAATTAGGGCTGTCTGAATGCTCTTCGTGCTTTTTTTTTTTTTAAAGCTTCCGGTTTAAGCGCTTGAGCAAACATGCACTTAATAACTCCATTTAATGTTTAATAATGGATTTATTAAGCACATGTTTAGTCAAGCACTCAAACCAGAAGCTTTTTTTAAAAAAATGCACAAAGATGGCCCTGGAGGCGGGAACAAGAGGTGGGGACTCCGGCAGCCTGGATGGGGCCGGCAAGGAGGATGGCGGAGATGGTGGAGACGGCAGAGCCTATTTTCGTGGGGCAATGGCGGCAGCAGCGGTGGCAGCACCCCCCCAAAAAAAGTGTCAGCAGGATCTGCAGCCGCCCGAGCCTCCCCATGGCCGGCAGGATCGCCTGGAAGGATGGTGCAGCAGTAGGCAAGCGGGTGCTGGGAAAGAGGGGCTGGCTGCATGTAGACAGCCCAATGCGAATAAAAATGTTCCCGATTTAAATATACCGGGAACAAAGCGCATGTCAGTTGCAGTGTGACCAGAGCCTCAGTGTTGGGGTTAAGGGAGGAGGAGAAGTCGGGTATGGAAAGAAAAAGATGGGAGGGGCAGGTGGCAGTGGGGGGAAAGAGTAAAGAAAGGTGTCTGTGGGATATCAGAAGCCAAAGGAGAAAGCGGGGACCTGTATATGTGTCTGTACATGTGCACAGACATTTTCAATAGTAGGACCAAAGGCATACAATAGAGGCCATCAAATACAAAACTGAAATCTCTCCTTATACATAAGTGTAAAGTGGGGTGGCGCTTTCTGAACATTCCACACGCTCCTAAATCAGTTGCCTCCATGATGTGTCACTCAGAAGCTGTCCCTATACACTGGCTGCGTTGCCTGAGTTCCACCCACAGAAGCGGTGCCTGTCAAAACTTTCCTCAGAAGACAGTTGCTTCGCTTCAGTGAACACAAGTACTGTCTTTGCTCTTCTCGCCAGATGATGACTGTTTCCCTCAGCCTCCAGGCCAGGTTTGCTGAGGCGACACTTTCCAGAACAGGGTGGGGAAACCGTCAAGGAAGCCAGAATTTGGGGAGGGGAGAGGCCTCAGCTGAATAGAATGCCATAGAGGCCACCCTCAAAAGCAGTTATTTTCAGGGGCAGGGGAGATCTGTTCTCTGGAGTTCAGTTGTGTTACCAGGTGATACCAGACAACAGAAATCATTGTTGTCAATCTCCAGGTGAGGGCTGGAGATCACTCAGAATTACAACTGCTCTCCAGATGGCAGAGATCAGTTCCCCTGGAGAAAATGGTGGACTCTGTGTCCTTATACTCTGCTGAGATCCCCCCCCTCCCATGGCAGCCAATGTGACATAGCAGTCAGGGCTTCAGAGCACGGGAGAGGCTGCAGGTGGTGGGTGAGATGGAAAGCTGAAGACTGAGAGGGAAATAAAGGTAGGTTGATGATTGGCTGGGAAGGAGATAGGGTTGCCAACTCCAGGTTGGGAAATTCCTGGAGATTTGAATTATGGAGCCTGGAGAGGTTGAGGTTTCAGGAGGAGTGGGATCTCAGACAGGTACAATGCCATAGACTCCACCCTCCAAACCAGCCATTCCCTCCTGGGAACCATTGTTGCCAATCTCCAGGTGAGGGATGGAGATCACTCAGAATTACAATTGCTCTCCAGATGGCAGAGATCAGTTCCCCTGGAGAAAATGGTGGGCTCTGTGTCATTATACCCAGCTGAGGTCGCCATAGCAAATTGACACTGAGTGCCCAAGCTTGGGGCACTCTCCCAGAGCCTCTTTCTAGAGCTCTTTGTATTTATTTCTACAACGGGCCTTATTACTAGTTTCTATATAAAACTGAAATGGAGACAACATAAGCACAGCAGCAAGTATACTGAGCTCGTATGTATATGCACTTGCCTTACACTGAGTCCATCTGTGGTCAGTGTTGTCCACTCTGACTGGCAGTGACTTTCTGGAATCTTGGGCAGAGTACCTAACCCCTTAAGCTGGAGATGCTGGGGGAATGGATGTGGAACCTTCTGTGAGCAAAGTAGCTGCTCCCCTGCTGAGTAACAATCCCAACCCCTATGCAGTTCACCAACCAAGAATCTTGGTTTGTGTGTGTGTTGCCATCTTCCATTTCTGCCCAGCAGTTGTGAGACATAGAAAACTCCTGTACCTGGAGCTAACAATTTGGATGAGGCTCATATATCCTAATACTGATGATTTCAGAACAAAAGATACATTTTGGTTATTGGTTTTTAGTACCCCCATTCTGTCTTGAAAGAACTTTTCATTTTCAGGGGTACAAATAGAACATTTATGCAATTGCTTTTCCTTGACATTTCCGCTTCTTCCTCGCACTAATGACAAATATTAATAGTTTCTTTCGGCTAAGTGAGACCTGCAGAGGGTCCATTCTTCTTCGTTTTCTTTCCCCCTAGTCATTCCAATTGCTCTTTAGTGGATCTACCTGAACAAGTAAGACAAACCAGATTTGTCTCCGTGAATATATATTCAGGCCTGTCTAACATCGTTGTCTTATCTCAAGGAAGTCACAGAGTTGATCAAAAACAACTTTTTTTTGCTGGCAAGATCAAAAATGAGGAATGAATCCATGCTTGAAATCACATTATTAGCTGAAGGGGGGGGGGTGTTCAGATTTTATAGCTCATTGAATGAACTTTCTGCTGGAGTGATTTGTCTGATTTTTCTCTAAGTGCCACTGTAGTCTTAAACATATCATTCAATACAGACAACTCATTTACTCTTTCTTTTTACCCATGCACTTTCACAATGTCAAGAAACACTGCTACAATTTCTTCTCCCCTTGGCATTATCTCTCTCCACAAAACAAAACAAAGTTAAACCAGACCTGATTTTTTTTAAAACAAAACCCTTGAAAACCTGATTATCTTTGAAAGAGTCTGTAACAAATAATGGAAATCTCATTGGAAAGCAACAGAGTTATTCCTAAGTGTGATGGGAAATGCCTTCTGGTGTACCCATCTGTATTTTCTTGAAGCACAATGTCTCTCATGGATGAAAAGAGACCAGAAGAAAACAATCATTGCGTGCTTAGTAGTAGACCTTGATACATTCATTAAAGGTGATCTCCAGCCCAACAGACATCCGCTTAGCCTCAACCAGAGCCAGAGCCTTCTTGGCTCTGGCACTGGCCGGGTGGAATGCTCTCCCAGGTGAGATCTCAGCCCTGCAGGACCTAATGCAGTTCTGCAGGGCTTGCAAAGCAGAGATGTTTCACCAGGCCTATGGTTGACATGGCAGCAGTTCCATCAATACTGGCCTCCCCTTGCCTGCCTTGCTGTTGCATTGCTTGGCTGTCCATCTATTATTGTACCATCTTCATACCCATAGACACACATGAAGTGCAATCTTTTTGAGGAGAAGATTCACTAAGTTGTGTCAAACCATGCGCTGCCATCTGATTGATCAGATCTAAATTGTTATTTATTGTTGTTATGTATTGCTCTTTCAAACAGGATTTTAATGATTAGTTTATTACTGTTGTAAGATTGTTATTGGTACCTGTTGTTACCCATCCTGGGCCCTGCTGTGCATAGGAGGGTGGGCTATAAGCCAAGTATAATAAATAAATAATGTTAAGAACTAGAAAACTTTACGAGGTGCATGGTCATACTTGTGTCTGATTGTTTCCATGTTTCATACATGCACACACACACATACATGTGCACACAGTCTCCACTCAGCTTCTGGATACTTAGCCATGCCCACCATCATTTCACAGATTAAGATAGGGGCATTCTGAAGTCAACAAAAAGACAATATTTTTGAAGCACTCACAATGCACAAAAACACTATGAATTACCAGTTCTTCCCCCTTGTATTCTGCTGTCAAAATATACAGACATCTTGCACTGAATGACTTACTCTTATTTAAATTAATCACTTGAATCCAGTAGGCACTGCAAAACTTTAAGATGCCTGCCTGCCTCTCTGTCTGTCTGTCTATCTTCTATCATCTATCTATCTTTCTATCTCAAGACCCCAGCTATAGTGTTGGGATCTGAGAGTCTTCCAGTTCCATCCTAAGCATACTTAAACCCTTCTAAGTCCATTGAAGTCAATGGGCTTAGAAGGGTATAACTGTACTTAGGATGGCACTGTAAAATAGCAAAATAAGAACATTTCACTATAGTGGGAGGGATCACACATAAGCATGGAGCAATTGCACTTCAAAGTTGTTAGCCAAATTGCTCTATTAGTTAAAAAGATGGGGAATTATAATTATTAATATGCAATTGGCTTAACTATAGGATCAGACCTGTGTATACCATAGGTAGCACTCCCAAGAACTCAGGAATAGACACAGAAACTGGGTGGCTAAAATAATGATTTCTTTACTAAACATTCTCAAGCTTACAAACAATATTCACACAATACATAACTAAGAAGCAGAGGTGATTGATAGCTTATAGAGGGGTGATACAACCTGTCCAGACGTGCAGAGGTCCATGAAGAAAGGATTGTGGCCTAAACTCAGAGAGTTTAGGGGTGGACTGCCAGTTGGGATCATGGCAGAAACACACCATCTGAGATCATGTGTTTGCTGGGATATAGGCATGGAAAAACCCAAGAGTAAAGGCAGTGCCTCTAGCAACAAAGTAAATCTTGTATGGTGCTATAATTCAGCCATGTTTCTTCTATTTTTTATGAATTTAGCCCAACTGTATTCCTGTATAACTGTTTCAAAGAAGATGTCAAATTACTGCCAGAACAAACCAATTCAATGCTAAAATAAGTAGAATGTTCATTCTGTAGAAGGCTTTGAAACTGTGTGAGACTTAGAAAATGGTATCCTGTGAACTCTTTACAAAAGCTGGCTGACAAGGAAGCAGAGAAGAACAGTGCCCGGAAGTTAAGAGAGAACCATTGCACTGTACCTTCTTGACTGCTTCCATTCCATGAGACAGCTCTGACCAGCATCTTAAAAGAATATGATAATCCATGCTACTTATCCAGGAGCAGTCCAACCCACTGTTCCTGGGTCTATAAACTAATCTCCATTGGAGTGGGGACTGGGAGACTAGATCCCACGATCCGATGGACCTTACCAATATGCATTTCACATTTGGTCAGCTCTACAAAACCTATGCCTTCCTGGGCTTGTTGTTGCAGCTTGCAAATGTTCTCTGTTTAGCAAGAAAAACTCAGTCTCAATAGGATACCATAGATCATTATTATGGTGCCAATGAGAGACACCTATCCACTGTTATGAAGAAGACTGCTGAGCAATCTTGGGTCTCTCTCTCTCTCTCTCTCTCTCTCTCTCTCTCTCTCTCAGGGCTATTTGCAAAGATGAAATGGAAAAGGAAAGAAGAATATAAATAAAGGAGAGACCAAAATGTACCAATATACATGCACATTGATAAAATAATGCTGTTGTGGAATGATAGCATCAAGATTCATTCCGTGCAGTGACTTATATAGATGCTGCTTTACTTTGGTAAAACACTGCAAAAGGCTCGAACACACACAACAGTACTTATAATCACATCAAATTTGGTTTTATGTGGTGCTTTATCAGTGCTTGCAAATGCATCAACAATGTAGAAATCCATAAAAGATGCTAATGAATTGATGAAATTCTAAACTGGCTGAAACCATGCATGCATAGAATCTATACAATTTGGAAATAAGAAGTGAAACAACAGATTCCTTCCCTGGCTATTCATGATGGGAAGAGGATCAGACAATTTGGAATGGCAAAGTCCTGAAAAAAATTCAGATGAGGAGAATTTTGGAAGTATCCCTAACATATAAGTTTAACATCCCAATGAATCACACAGTTACTACAGAGTGTTGTAGAAAGAGGCTGCCTTGTTTTTCCAACTGTTCTAGTTGTAGCTGTATTTTTTCTTTCTCTCACTTTGACCTTTTCAGATGTTCTAATCTATATTTTCAGTTTTTCTAATCTATACTTCCCTAATATGAAGACAGTGTTCTGCTCGAAATGATCCAAGCACCTCCATAGTGTTTGTGGTCAAAGAGCCTAGAGATGGTTTGGGATCTGACTTAGGGCCAATCTGCATTTAGCATTTGCTCTGTTGTTTTACCAAACCCACCCTGGAACAGAAAAAGATGCAGTTCAAAACCACATTCAACTATCCCGGACCAACACTGTAGTGCCTGCAGAGTCACCCCCCAATGGCCATAAAATGGCCATAAATCTACGCAGACAGCCACTATAAAACCAGAGATCAAACGAAGTGAAAGCAGCATGCAGTCTGGACACTGCCATAAAATGCGACACTCAATCAAAGTGAAAGTGGCATGCAATGTAGATGGGAATTTCTGTTCCAGTGTGGGTTTGGTAAGACAGCGGAGCAAGTGCTAGATGCAGATCGAGCCTTAACAAGCCCTGGTTTCTTTGGAAGGAAAGTGTCATCATGTCACAGTTCTGCAGGGTTTTCGAAGGCAAGATGGGGAAAAACAAGGGATCTGCCTCTGACTAACAACCCTGACCCCCATCTAAGTATTAACTAGGGCTGACCCTGCTTGGTTTCTGTGATCTGATGAGATCAAGCCAGCCTGGTCAGGTTGCTATATTGTATGTAAACCTTGGGGTTTTCTGCTGTTCTTCATTGAGAAAAATGGCACAGTCCTCCCAAGAGAAACCCAAGAAACACAGTCCTCCTTTCTACATGTTCCTGCACCAGTCTTCAGCATCAGGTTCACACTTCAGCACTATTATACCCTTTCCAAGAGTCAGAGGGTTATCAGAGATATTCAGCATCCAGAGAAGTCCATGGAAACATATGCCAGACTAAAAAATTGTTTGTCTTTAAGGTGCTGCAAGACACCAAGTTGTCTTTGGCAACAGTGATTTTCACTATGTGGCATAAAAAAACAATGTGGACAAATTTTGAGACTCATCCAAATCCCCAAGTCAAATGCCGCCTACAAATAGTTTGACAAATTTCCTGGTTTTGCTTCTTGCACGAGAACAGAAAAATGAGGACAGGGGTCTCATTAGGGTTGTCTAACCCACTGAAGAGTTTTTATCCAAACGTCTTTGCATACGGGAATGTAAAATGGCTTCCATGAATAAAATGCACCCTTTGGGGCAGGATATAAATCAATTAAATGTAAAAGTAACACCTTTGAATCCACCTTTGTTTGTCAATAGAGTGTCACATTCTTGCTGTGAATGAAAGAAGAAGAGAAGAAGAGATTGCATTTATACCCCACCCTTCAATTGGAGTCTTAGAGTGGCTTACAAACTCCTTCCCCTCCCCACAACAGACACCCTGTGAGGTAGGTGGGGCTGAGAGAACTCTGACAGAAACTGCTCTTTTTCAAGAACAGCTGTGCCAGAGCTTGTGACTGACCCAAGGTCATCCAGCAGGTGCAAGTGGAGGGGTGGGGAATCAAACCTGGTTCTCCAAGATCAGAGTCCGCACACTTATACCACTACACCAAGGAAGTCTCTTCTGGATCCATCCTTCTTTATTTTTGCTACAGCCTTTATTCAGATTTTTCCATACTTTCTCCACTGAGTCCACAGTGCCAAAGAGGTCTCTTCTTCAGTTTTGTCCTCACAACAACCCCTTGAGGCAGGGTAGGCTAAGCAGGTGTGCCTGGCTCGAGGTCACCCAGTAAGCCCCTCACCTAAGCATTCAAACCTGGGTCTCCCTGGTCCTAATCTGACACCCTAAGTGCTACTCCACACTGGCTCTCTTGAGGAATAAGTAGGTATAAATGTAAATAAAAAAATTAACAAAATAACAGGATTCTGTTTCTGCTAACCCAAGGGTGGCATTTTTTTTGCTGATTTCTTCCTCCTACTGCAGATCTACAGTTTGTACCTTATGCTGTACCTGGGGGAAGGGCTGTCCCCCAGAAGCAGCATGTTGGGACCATTCTGGGCAGCAATGAGAAGAGGGAGGTGAGAAGAAATGCTAAGCAAGATTAAGTGCAGGTTCCAAGAGACTGTCATGGAAAATCAGTAGAGTTTTAAAGTGCCACTAATACTTATTATCAAGTCCCATTTACATCCAGGGAGGACTGTAAATTGCATGCAACATTCATCCTCTTCTTTTTGACTATGGTCTTCTTGATTCTAGTCACCAGGGTGCTTATGGAATCCCTGTCCCGGATACTGAAGATTTGTTCTCTCTCATTCAAATGTTCAAAGAGGTATATAGACAATTCTGGCTGCATTTTGCCCTCTTGTTCTATACTCTAAAGATTATAAACATTATCAGAGTGGTGGAAAAGAGCAAGAGTCCAGTAGCACCCAAATAATTCAAGTGAGCAGTGAACCCATGAAAGCTCATTGCCTGCCACACATTTTGTTAGTCTTTAAGGTGCTACAGGACTCTTGCTCTTTTCTACTGCTACAGACGGACTAAACACGGCTACCCATCTTGGATGATCAGAGCAGCTGATACTGATCATATCTATGGTGATTAATACACGTGCTATGTGAATAGCAATTACACCAATTTGCAATTGTCCCAATTGCAAAACTCCAAATACTAAGTATGTTTTCTCTACGCAACACTCCATCTAAGCTGGTAGAGCTGATCCACTTCTGGAAATTCTCCCCCACCCCCCAAAAAAAGAAAAAGAAAATGCAATGATTATGCTAGCAACTAGTAAACAAATGGAATTCGTAAGCCATTGGATTCCCATCACATAATTCTTGACCTTTATTTATTATGCACCTGGTTTGCACAGCACACAGTCGAACATGTGCTTTAATAAAATAGCAATAAAGCACAGCTGTTAAACAGATTTCCCACCAACTCTGACCAGCCAGAACAATCACTGGTGTTTCAAGCCACAGAAGTGTCTGGCGGGAGCTAATTCCAACAGGAGGGCAAGCCAATCTTCTGGGAGAAGAGCAGCCTTGCATTTAAAAGTTAAAATGAAGTAATATAAAACAGAAATGCTTCTCACTGGGATATTGCAAAGCTGACCAGCCTGCTTCTCATTGGCATTTCTCATGAGAGTACTAGCTGAGTTATTATTGTAAGGAAAACAGTGCCTACCAGGATGATGGTACTGGATCACACATCGTGGGTTGACCCAACCATATTCCAAGGAGTCTTCCTCTAGCTGAAGGAGCCTTCACCCAGCTTTAGTGGCTTTTCCTCTGATGGTTGAACCACTTAAGTAGGATGAAGTTTCTTTAGGTTGGAAGACAGCTTCAACCTTTACTGAATAGAGTGGTAAGGTAGGGGTAACCCCCCCCCCATATCTGGGCAGATGATTAGAGTGTGAGTGAAGATAGCTCTGGGTGAATATGACTGAACACAAGAAATGGTGCATTATCCCTCCTGTATTGTCATAGTGATGGTGGTGAAGTAGCTCCACTCTGCTGCCATTGCACCTGTGGGAATCCATCCAACAGAATTTTTTCTAGGTTCTCAAGTTGCTTGTAGTTCAGATCCTTGGAGATGTCGACCCAGGAAATCCACAAACTTGCTGTTTACTGATTTAACAGATTTTTTACGAACTAAATAGGTCACATCTGCCAGGACCTGGACTTTGTGGTTAATCCAGTTCAGTCTCAGGGTGCTATCTGAGGGCAGCCTGTCCCGGTTGTTTGGATAACTTTCCTTTCATGAGGCCTGACAAAGTGGGGGAAAGACTGATTCAAGGTGTGTGTAGTTTGCCACGTCTAGCTTCAGCCTTTGCCCCTTTTGGCTGATAGTTGAAAGTCAAGCTGGGCTGGTCGAGGAAGCCTGGGAGATCTTAAATGCCTCCGTGAGGTAAGGAGTGATGGCAGCTGGCTTACAGAAGGAATCTCCCAAAGAAGGTTCCCTGAACTCTGATGACTTTAACAAATGTCACCAAGGGACCAATATTCTATTTCTAAGCAAGGTTTAATGCATGGTGGCTATAAAACTTCAGGTAATAATCTAGAACAATTTCAAGCCAGTTTTAGGCCTGGGTTTGGGATAGAAATAGCCTGACAGGGCCGAAGTCTGAGAGGGGTCATAGGCACAAGAAGGCATGGGAGGGACAGCAGGCAAAGTCTCACTGGAGGGAAGGTGTGTTGCTGCCCCTTTGGCATGATTTGGCCAGGAACACCAACAGCTGGAAAGAATGGTTAATCCACACAGCAGCCATCAAGGGAGAAGGGATACAGCTGGAGTTAAGGGGAACCAGGATGGTAGTCCAAGCAGCTGGGACTGAGGGGCCGGGCCAGGAACTTAAAGTGGTGGTACAGAGGTGTTGGGAGACAGCACAGGGCTGAAGAGCTTGGCAGGTGGCTGACAGTGTGAAGGAACATGTAGGGTTGTCACAGTCTGGAGGGTAAGAGTGAAGGAGCTCTGGCTAGAGGACTGGCAACTAGGTAACTCACGAGCAGAGTGAGGAATAAAGAGTTGTTTTTGTCCTAAATCTGGATCTATCATGTTACTTTGTGAGGAGGAGGAAGGATGGAACCCCACTGTTATGTACTGAATATGAATCACTCCTGTCTATTCACATGTTAAGCTTGAGTCTGAATGTGGCTCTTCAGATGTCGCATTGCTATTGGTCGGTTTCTGCAAAACCTGTGTAATTACCCAATCACTGAGTGATATTGTTGCAAAGAGGGAACGGTCCTGATTGGCCTTTATCCCTGCAATGCCATTGGTCTTTAACTTGCTATGGGTTTGGCTTGGACAGCCCGGGAGAGTTTAAAAGAAGGAGCTGTGCTCCCCTTGTTTGTTCATGTGTTCCTGACTTACAGTTGCTGTTTAATAAAGCTGAAATCACTTGAAGCTGAATCCTTTATTGAGTCTCATACTTAACACCCACCCCACTCCCAGATTGTTGAGAGCTTTCTCCTTTGCTAGCCCACCCCTATCAGCCTCAGCACAGGCTCACACTGCACTTGGCCTCCTTGGTTGACAGTCTTTGCTGGAAAGTCTCAGTGACTATCAATACCACCAACCATCATACCCTTCTGGAGAGGATGGCTGTGTAGGGGAAAGGGAACACTATGCTTTAGTAGTTTCAGTCCTGCATGGTTGGCTATTTTCGTAAGGTGCAACTAGAGGTTACCCTGAACTGGATGGCCCACACTAGCCCTGTCTCACCAGATTCCAGGAGATAATGCTTCCTGGTTAATATTTAGATAGAAGACCACCAAGGAAGTTCAGGGTCGCTACACAGAGGCTGGCAATGGCAAACCACCTCTGAATGTCTCTTACCTTGAAAACCTGACGGGGTTGCCATGAGTCAACACTTTCCGCCCCACCCACTGAGGGATTCCTACCCAGTCCTGTGGCATTTTTGCTGTGGCGTCCTGCAAGGACAATTCTGTGTGACCGCTGCTTCCAGCTCTTTGTCAGTACCAGTTTGTGTGAAGCTGCTCTCTAGAATGCTTTTTGGTCATACTGGGGGAAACCAGGCTAGACTAAACAAGCAGCAATGTTTTTCAGTGAATCACTAAGCAACCTGCAGTCCAAGAGGCTCCAACAGCCCTCCTCCATGACAAGGCCAAGTATCCTAGGGTGCACCTGTCAATATCCCCGCCTGGAGCAGCCAGATCTGCTCTTTCGTCGGCTTAGTTTACTAAAACATCGATGTGGTCTCTCTTAACCTGCACTTTCGGATTAGCTCTTCTTTTCTATTTCTTGCGAGAGGACACAGATCCAGTCGTTAAACGTATTGTTCCCTCGATGTCTGCCGCTTGATCAATAAGTAACAAAGACCCTCCGACACTAATCTCTTGGAGCATCGTTTGCTGCTGCAGCACCTTCATTTTGTACCTTCTACAATGATCTTCCTTTGCAGTCACCACGACTTGAACTTTCCTTCTCAGATTAAAGACTGAGCATCAGTATGCCCTCACTTACTGATGACATCTTTCTCTCACACACGTGCCACGGGGACCACCGCGCACTGAAGTGATTATGAGGATGGCAAAGGAAGGCATATTTCACATGATGAATGTCTCTCCTCTATACCTGATTACATCAAGCCAGGAATTTGAGTGCATGGAATGTACTGCTACTCGAGGAAGAATAATCTCAATGGCTGATAATTGATTACACTCTTCCAGGGCTAAGTTCTATCCATCTTTCTATCCTGAATTAATAAAAAGCTAAAAGTGATCTTTGCCTGTCTCCATTTCTCATACAGGACAGCTCGTGTTACATAGTCCCTAGAGTATGTATGTGCAACCGGATGACTGTGTTTGGGCAAAATCAGTCCGTCTGGTGTTGGACCAGGTGTGCAGGTAGTGTCTTCAGTTGCCTGTACTGGAAGCATCCCTACAGAAACGTCCTGTCTCATTTGAAGCTCTGCATGAATATAGTATCAATATCGTATTGTATTGTCTTTACCGCTTTTTCAACTGGAGTCATAAACAGCAATATGAATAAAATACAATATACACTAGAATCTGATACCTATAAGCATTCTCTGGCTCTCTTGTCTAATGATTATCTTAAAAAGACCCATTCCAAAAAATATACAAAGCAAAACCTTAAATTTAACTAGCATGTCAAAAAGAATTCTGAGCCAACAATGGGCTCACAGTAAGTGATTTAAGAAGCAGGAGGACCTGTAGGGGGTAAAAAGGAAGCACCCTTCCTTTTCACCCCCTACAGGTCCTCCTGCTAGTCCGTACTATACAATAAACTGTCCTTGGGTCAAGTCCAGGTCCACCACAAGGACTGTCAGTCAGACATACGTTTGTGAGTTCCCCAGTAGGAATCTGTTCCTATCTGTGTGTGTGGTTCTATTTAGATTGGGGCAATGATATCCATGATAGGTTTTTCAACAACACCTCATTAAGTGCCTGAAGAGGTCAGAGTTTGGACAGGATGTGATGCCACATCCAGGGGACACTCTAGGTTGCCTCCCTTAGTCTCTGTGGTCTTTAACATAGATACCAGGGGAGAATCCTAGAGTGTCATTATGTGGAGGCCATTTTTCCGCACTCTTCAGTTCCTTGGGGTCAGAAAGCTCAGGCTATTCCCTGAACCAAATTGATAAATGGGAGGCCTAATACATGGAAAGGGGGCTTATGCCTCCACCTGCAACATTTTTCTGACTCAAAACAGCCCCAGGGGAATGCTATCTGCTCCTTTCGAGAAACGAGTGCATACCCCATCAGTAGAGGTGGAACTCCCAAAGGAGCAGGTAAAACTGATGATGCTGTTTACAATAAGGAAAACAACATGGGGGAGAAGGCTGAATATCCTTCCTGCATCATAGATCGCCATCTAAATCAGGCCTGGAAAACCTGGGAACTGAGTTCCCAGGAGAGAACTCACAAGCACACGTACTGCTGGGTGGGTCGGTAGGTCTTAGCAAGGCAAGTAAAAGAGGCATCACAGGGAGAGAGGGAAATATTAAAGGTTTTGGGACTGGCAGTTCTTCTGCCTCCTGCATTTTCTGTGATCCCATTGCAATCCACCTCTCACACAAAGAAAAATCTTATCTAGCTAAACTGTGGCCTAGTTAGAAATTTCTAGAGACTTGCCTTTTGACCGATGAGTGGAGTGTGACTGATTTTTCAATCAGAGATGTCTGGCGACTTCTAACTGTGACCTTGAACTGCTCCTCAGAGTGTTCAGAATCCAAGGAAACAAGAGATACTTGCTAAAGAAGGGCTCTCATATGTGTATTGGTCCCTACCTGGTTTCTTTTATATAAGAATATAAAAACATAAGAATTGCCTGGTTAGATAAAATCAGATTTAGTCTTGTTTACTTTCTGAACCCTACCTATCAGCTGAAAGTCAAATGCCTTAGTGTTGTGAAAGATCAAATAATTACATGTCATGAAAGATCAAATTATGGTTGCCAACATCCAGGTCAACACCTTAGACCAAATACTTATGTGCAGGGGTGGGGGGAATGTGTTGGAAAAGCTAGGAATGGGTGGAGGAGATAACAGTTCATTAGTGTATTAATTCCCAAATCAGGACATTCCTAAATTACTTCCTCCAGCCAAGAAATTATCCCCTAATGTCAGACAGAAAGAGGAGTGTGGTTTGGAACAAGGGAAAAACACACACGTGAAGAGTGTTTGCAGTCTCAGCATTCAGAAAAGGGATTAATCTTGGCTCAGATTTATTTAGAACCTTCCAAATTACCTTTTTAGACAAGATTGAAGTTTTATCAAGTTTCCAATCCATCACCTGAGAATGAAATGCCTTTGCAAGTTCATATACACTTCATGGTGTTAGAGAAATCCCCTGCTGGATTTTCCCAAGCATTTTATGCTTACAACCATCTTGACTCTAAAGAGAGGTGTTCCTTTCATCTCCCATACCTCCAGGGCTCTTTTTGTAGAAAAAGCCCAGCAGGAACTCATTAGCTTAATAGGCCACACCCAACAGCAGAAACTCATTCACATATTAGGCCATACCCCTGACAGCACAGCTCATTAGCATATTAGGCCACACACCCGTGTTACCAGAAGTGTGGTCATCCAACCACACCCACCTTTTGCTTCTTATTCTGTTTACCTTGTTTGTCCTCAAAACCCAGGGCTTTTTTTGTAGGACGAATTCCTTTGCATGTTAGGCCACACACCCCTCATGTAGCTAATTCCAATGAGTTTCTGCTGCTGGGTGTGGCCTGTTATGCTAATATGTTCCTGCTGGGTGTGGCCAATTTGGGAGCCAGCCGGAACTCCGTTCCTGTGCGTTCCTTCCCCAAAATAGCCCTGTATACCTCTTGTGGACCTACCCTCCACCTATTGGCAATCTAAGTGAGCATTCTGAGTACAGATAGAGTGAGGCCTGGAGATGTCATATTGAATAGTTGTATTAATGGTAATACTTCCACATACTACTAGGTATGCACCACATGGTGGTGCTTTCCACATGGAAAGGGGTTTGTGTGGTTTCCCCATTGTTGGTGCAGCTGCTGACAAAGCACAGCAGCAACAGGACTTCCACATGGCAGGTTTCCCTGCAGTCCCTGACATGGTCTCCAAACAGTGCCCCCCCTTTTCCCCGGGCCACTGAATGGGACTTTTTATGTTTGTTTTTAAAGAAGTCATAACTATAGTATCACCTGCTTCCTGGAAACATTGAACCCAGAGCAGATAATCATTGTGGAAATGGCCTGTGTCTCCATGTAGTCACAATCATGTGATTTGAAAGAAAAGGTTTGTTTACCAGACTAAAAGCTAAAAAGCAACAAGGAAATGCTAAATGTCATATGTTGAAGACCCTGCCAGGGCTCTTTTTGTAGCAGGAACTCCTTTGCATATTAGGTGACACACCCTTAATGTAGCCAATCCTCCAAGAGTTTACAGAGCTCTTCTTACAGGGGCTACTGTAAGCTCTTGGAGAATTGGCTACATCAGGGGTGTGTCACCTAATATGCGAAGGAGTTCCTGCTACAAAAAGAGCCCTGTAACCCGCCCTTCACTATCCAAAGGTGTCTCAGAGCGGCTTACAAACTCCTTTCCCTTCGCCTCCCCACAACAGACACCCTGTGAGGTAGGTGGGCTGAGAGAACTTCTGGCAGAAACTGCTCTTTTTCAAGGACAGCTGTGCCAGAGCCTGTGACTGACCAAAGGTCACATCAGCAGGTGCAAGTGGAGGAGTGGGGAATCAAACCTGGTTCTCCCAGATTAGAGTCCGCACACTTAACCACTACACCAAACTGTAGTTGAGCTTCTAGTGCCAAGTATTGCCTCCCATCTCCAGCCCGCTTGTGCAGCAGTTATCAGAAGCAGGAAGACATAGAAGAAATCTTACATAAGCAGACACAGCATCAGCTATCTAGAGAAAAGCAATTTGCATATATGATCATACTAGGAGCCCTTTGTTGATTGGAAGTGAGGATCTGAAAAAAATCAACAGGCAGTTCTTGGAATGTACCAAAATGCTGCTAGTACTGGCATGCTCAGGAGTACACTCATGCTCCGTAGTAAGTGAAGAAAGCCAAGAAGCGGGAGTGGCAGGGAGGAAGTGGTTGAACGACAAAGGCAGGAGGAATTAGGGACAGAGGACTGGTTAGCTTATTGGCATGAGCTTAATAATGGGGGTAGATGATTGATTATCAATAGGCAATCGGCTGCGGGAGCGAACACCTGTGTATACAGAAGTCCAGCCCCACAGGGAGGTGTTGGTAACAGACCAGGAGACTTTATATGGTTGAAAAATAAAGTCTTTTACTGAAGTTCTTCACAAACAAACAATACACAGTCTCACACACAATTACTCAAGTCTAGGAAAATACAGAGAGAGGTATAAGCACATTTGCATTAGCAGGTAAATTGTTGGTGGGCAATACCTACCGTCCCGTCATGCAGAGCATTCCTCAGGAAAAATGGAGGGGAAGGAAACTAAAAAAATGGGGAGCCAGGTGGCCTGACCAGCAGGTAACATGTGGGAACTCAGGCTGCAGACCTGGAGTTTAAAGATGGAGGCAAGGGTTGGGGATAGCAAGCTGGACTTAAGAGGGTCAAAGTTTTGATAGTGGCGTCTCCTTATATGCAGGAGGGAGGGGGCTGATCACAACCCTTGGTTCCACCTCCTGGTAAATCCGTCCCTGAAAATACCCTATTGGCTGGAAGGTGTAGGGGAGGTGTACCTGAGGAGTGGTCAATATTGAGAGCTAGAAGTTTAACTCATGTCTGACACCTGGTAGCAGCTAGGATGAGTCACCGGGCCAATTCCATTGTCTTCTTGATGACTTTAGCCAGGCTGCTGATGGCCCTCAATTAGTTGCCAGGCAACAGTGAGTATTCTCTGCTGGGTCTACATGAGGTCTTGCAGGTGAGGGGGGAGGGAAAGAGGTTGCCTGCCTGAGTTAGAAGGAACTCTTAATGGCGGTTTTTGGAGTTCTTAGTCCTTGTATTTCATCAGAGCATGGTACTGTGTATAGGGCAGACTGGGGCTGTTCCATTCTCCTCCGTGAGGAATGGGCTGGTAACCTATGCTGGGCACTGGAGCTGCTGGGGAGGTCAGGAGAACGTCTCTTGCCTAGGTGCAGTCTCTTCTGGCATCGTGGTGGGGTTACCATGTGGTTCAGTCCCTTATGTATACACTGGCACAGTTTATTATTTATTACAGGCAACAGCCTCCATAGGAACAATGCAGAGTTTTGAGGCAACAGATCACACCTGAAAACTGGGCCTTAGGCAAGTAGCAAAGTAGACTGGTGCTTTTTAGAAAATAGGCCTCCTTGCCTTATTGTGCCCCCCAAAACTGCTCTTAAAAGTAGGGTTGCCAGGCACAGTCTGAGAAATGGTGGAAGTCTGGGGGGGGGGCAGGGATATGGTGGGAGTTGTGAGTGTGACATCACTTTCAGGGAAAACCCAGAAGTGACATCAGACCTCTTTAAGAATCACTGTAAACTCTATTGTAAAACCACAGAATTATCAGTGATTCCTAGAGAGGATTGGCATAACTTCTGTGTTTCCCTGGAAATGACCAAGTCTAACAGCAACAAGATGAACATTGATGAAGATTGTTAGTAGATGAACACTGGTCTGATCCAATAGGGATTTTATGTTCTTAAGTCCTAGCCAGCAGTGACATTGGGAAGTTGTGTGTCACTGTTTGTTTTCTCTCTCTTGATTTTCTCATGCCACTCCATTGAGTGCCAGAAGAGATGGTGTGTGTGTGCCTAATGGCAGATAGCAACCGTTTTCTGTTAAAGTCAATGGACTTAGGTGTGGCACTGCTTAGAGTTACACTGCAAGTCTCCAAAACCTTGGGGACTTGGATAATGCACCTTTGTATTAACTCTCATTTCCTACCCCTCAATAAAGTCTTGTTTCCCAACTTCTGCTCAGTAAACAAACTTGACAGAGGAGGGACCCAATGAGAGTGGGTAGGTTTGTGTCATCTGGGGCAGTTCTAGGAATCCACTACTTGGCACTCTATTCAGAGGTGGCCAAAAAAATCTGGGATCCATATTTTCAAAACTGAGAGGGAGAAAGACCACGGTGTTCCCTCCTATAAAGTCAAAGCGATGGTTGTGGCAACTGTGTTTATCACCTGGAGACAGAATGAGGGAGGCAAGGGGAGGCTAACGGTTGCCAGGGTGGGTCCTTTCCCTCAGCCACAGCACCCTTCTGAGAGTCTGTGTTGTGTAGCATTCTACTCCATTGGAAAGTTGGGGAGAGTTCTGCACTTACATCAAACACTTTTCTTCCTTCAGTTGCCCCTTTCCAACTTCATAATAGCAAAATGGGGACTTCGAGTTGAAATGTGAAGGAGCTTTTATGGTAATTCTTCAATCAGATGATTGGATCTCTACACTTTTTAAAAACATGTGGAATATTTTTCAATCAAATACAACTTAAAGGAAAGCTAGCACAAGGAGAGGGAGGGAGAGAGAGAGAGAGAGAGAGAGAGAGAGAGAGAGAGAGAGACTGGATTTATACCCTGCCCTTCACTACCCAAAGGAGTCTCAGAGAGGCTTACAATCCCTTTCCCTTCCCCTCCCCACAACAGACACCTTGTGAGGTAAGTGGGGCTGAGAGAACTCTCTCGAGAACTGCTTGTGAGCGAGCAGCTCTGAGAGTACTTGTAACTGACCCAAGATCACACCAACAGCTGCATGTGAAGGAGTGGGGAATCAAACCTGGTTCTCCCAGATTAGAGTCCGTGCTCCTAACTACTACACCAAACTGGCTCTCCAGTTTAACATTTAACTGAACATTCCAGAAAACACCCCGCCATCTTATGCACAGAACCAATCTTATGTGTATTGAGTTTCAAAGTAAACATGTAAATATAAGAATATAAGTATGGGCCTGTGAAACTTGCAGGGGGGATTCCCCACACACACTTTCTTGTCAGGCCCAGTAAGACTCCCAGGCTGCACCATCAAAATCAGGTGGCCCTCCACAGCTGCTGGCCTCCTCACCAGTGAACAAGCCTCCCCTCCCAAGATCCCCAAGCTGCCGCTGAAGCCAGGTGGTCCTCCATGGTTGCTGGCCTCTTTGCCGGTGAGCCCACCTCACTTTTTTTTAAACAGTTTTCAGATTTTTCTGTCAATTTTTCTGGGAGTTCCCCCACATTTGGAAAAAAAATCTTTTCTCTCAGGGTGGGCTCAGTCTGCTCACACTTGAGAAATAGATATATAGATAAGAAGAGCCCTGATGGATCAGATCAGTGGTCCATCTAGTCCAGCATCTTCTCTCACACAGTGGCCAACCAGTTTCTCTGGAGGGCCAACAATAGGGCATAGAGGCCAGGTTATATCAGGTTACAGTGGGAAGTATTCATAAATGAAAGCCAAATGTGGATTCCATGACTGCCAGAAAATGTAAAGCGTTAGGAAAACTGTTGTGAAGAGCTGTTGAAATCTTAAAAAAAAAATTAATGCGAAGAGCCATTAAACTTGTCTTGTATTCTTTAGGGAGAAATGGGATGCGGTTTTAGAATGTTATGATTCAATGCCAGCTTTCTCATTTTGAAAGCTCATGGGAATCTCCCCCCTTCCGTCCTCACATATTACATTAAAAGCTGATGTTGTATAACAAATTTTATTTACAGAAATCATACTGCATTATTTCATCATTTGAATAAATGAAATGTGATTGTGCAAAAAAACAAAACAAAAAAACCCGACCTGATATCAGACTGTGGTAATAAACTAAGAAACCTTTCCATTTGGTCTCCTGGGTTTTCTGTGGGGAAGAAAAACCTTGCTCACAATTAATGACAGCACAAAATATTTGCACATAATGAGAAATGAGTATATTAAGGTCCCTCTGAGGGGAGGCATTTGATGTAGACATCCCCACACCATCTCCTAAACCTTCTTTGAAAAACCCTAATTACTATGACTGTCTGTAACAACATCAAATAGTATATTTGTTTATTAATGATTTGGAGCTGGGAGTAAGCAGTGAAGTGGCTAAATTTGCAGATGACACTAAGTTGTTCAGGGTGGTGAGAACCAGGGAGGATTGTGAGGCTCTCCAAAGGGATCTGTCAAGGATAGGTGAGTTGGCATCAATGTGGCAAATGGGGTTCAATGTGGCAAAGTGCAAAGTGACGCACATTGGAGCCAAAAATCCTAAATATAAATACACATTGATGGGGTCCGAACTGGCAGAGACTGACCAAGAGAGAGATCTTGGAGTCGTAGTAGATAACTCAATGAAAATGTCTAGGCAGTATGCAACTGCAATTAAAAAAGGCCAGCGCTATATTGGAGGTTATTAGGAAGGGAACTGAAAACAAATCAGCCAGTATCATCATGCCCCTGTATAAATCAATGGTGCAACTTCATTTGGAGTACTGTGTACAGTTCTGATCACCACACCTCAAAAAGGATATTATAGCATTGGGAAAAGTGCAGAAAAGGGCAACTAGAATGATAAAAGGGTTGGAACACTTTTCCTATGAAGAAAGATTAAAATGCTTGGGGCTCTTTAGTTTGGAGTAGGGATGTGAATTCGGTTCGTCCGAACTGAATGCACCCCCAAAAATGGCCCATTCAGGCCCCTTTCAGGCTTCTGAGGGCCGATTCAGATTCTCTGATCTGAATCGGCTTGCCACTGAATTGCCGCCGAAGTTTCAAGAACATTGGACCAGGGGGTCCAATTCTTGGAGTCGTAGTGGATAACTTGCTGAAAATGTCTACACAATGTGTAGCTGCAATAAAGAAGGCCAACGCTATGCTGGGGATTATTAGGAAGGGAATTGATAACAAATCAGCCAGTATCATCATGCCCCTGTATAAATCATTGGTGCGACCTCATTTGGAATACTGTGTACAGTTCTGGTCACCACATCTCAAAAAGGATATTATAGCATTGGAAAAAGTGCAGAGAAGGGCAACTAGAATGATAAAAGCGTTGGAACACCTTCCCTATGAAGAAAGGTTAAAATGCTTGGGGCTCTTTAGCTTGGAGAAACGACGGCTGAGAGGTGACATGATCGAGGTTTATAAGATTATGAATGGGATTGAGCAGGTTGAGAAAGAAGTACTTTTCTCCCTTTCTCACAATACAAGAACTCGTGGGCACTCTATGAAATTGCTGAGCAGTCGGGTTAGAACAGATAAAAGGAAATACTTCTTCACCCAAAGAGTGATTAACATATGGAATTCACTGCCACAGGAGGTCGTGGCAGCTGCAAGCATGGACAGTTTCAAGAGGAAATTAGATAAACATATGGAGCAGAAGTTCACCAGTGGCTATTAGCCACAGGGTATAGATGGGAACTCTCAGTCTGGGGCAGGTGATGCACTCTATTCTTGGTGCTGGAGGGGGCAGCAGTGGGAGGGCTTCTGGTGCCCTGGCCCCACTGCTGGACCTCCTGATGGCACCTGGTATATTTTGGCCGCTGTGTGACAGAGTGTTGGACTAGATGGGCCATTGGCCTGATCCAACATTGGCTTCTCTTATGTTCTTATGTTCTTATGGGCCCCCAAACAGGTTGCCCCCATCCCCTCCATTGTTCTCTATGGTGGGAGAAAAAGTTTCTTTTTTCCCACAGTGCTGCTAATGGCTCTGGGTGGGGACGGGGTTTGAGGGAGAGGCTCCAAATTTTCAGGGTAGCTTTAGGAGCCTCTCCCGGTTTCGGTTTCCGGCGTCGCGAATGGCGGCCGCTTCTCGGGACGCTCCCGGAGGCGGTTAGCCCACACGCAGTTAGGGGGGTCTTCGCATATGCGAAAGACCCTAGTGAGCCTTAGGTAAAGGCTCCGAACCGGGGGCGCTTGGGGAGTAGCCTCTTTGCCGGCAGACAGCCGGGAAATTGAGGCTTTCTCCCCGCCCCAATCGGCCCCGCTGCGGCGTGCCCGTAATGGGACTTAGCGGCGCCACCGAATTCCAGGAGTGAAAACAGCGCTATGGTTCAACATAAAAAGAAGTAGTGGCATCGAATCGTGAGTTGAAGATCTATTTTGAAGCGTAAATCGGAGCCCCCCTACATGCGTATAAGCGTTGGGAGGAGGGAGGAGTCCCCACCCCCTCGAGAAGCAAGCTATTCAAAGGGAGCGCGAAGGGGGCAGAAAGAAAACAAAGTGTTGGTGAAAGTACCGTTGGGGCTGCATGGAAGAATGTGTTCATCTTAGCTTCCTGGGGGATGCGGCACGAACTTTTTAAAAGTAAACAAAAAAACAAAATGTCGATAATGGAAAAAGCCCTGCAGACACCGGAAGAGAAGAGAGGAGGGACTTCCGGTCCAGATAGCCCCCCCAAGAGCTTGCTGTCAATCAACAGAAAAAGGAGATGCTGTGCCCCCTGCTGGAACAATTGCAGAAGATCAACCAAACTTTGTTTAAAATGGAAAGTGTTCTCATCAGTCGACAGAAACAGATATTGGAAACAACTAGAAAGATGAAGGAGATTGAACAGAAATCGAATTTGATTCCAGGTTTCCAGGGCGCTAGAGAAGAGGAGAAAGAAGATCTCGGATTTACCTTGACAAATGTCTTGACACCCCTAACTGGCAGTGAAGCGATAAAGTTAAAAGAAGAGGTGGATAAGGCTCCCAAAGCCTATTCCGCCTTTATAAAAAGAAATACTCTGCCAGTAGAAGGGGATGTCGAGCATAGCAGGCGACAAACGGGAGATCTAATTTCATCTGCTGAATTTGTGGAGCCCTGGAAGCTTGAAGGCCAGAAGTTTAAGAAAAAAAGATAAGAAAGAAGAAGGATTTCATCTTCAAAACACAGAAACTCCTGAAGAGACACGCCAGCAGGAAGAAGGATGCAGCATTCAAAATTGGGATAAGTGCAGAAGACAGCAGCCCAGGGGAAGGTGATGGAACGGAAGACTTCAAAGTTAAAATGGACTTATTCCATAACTGGAAGAAAATTAAGAAGAAGATACTTTGAGGACTGTTCGTGTTACATCTGGAAGGAGCTGTTTAATTACTAACCCCAATGGACTTTACTAACTGCATTAACAGAGTGATTTTGGACTTTGCTTTAGTTAAAAAAAGAAGATCTTCTAACCATGATAGATGCCAAAACTTGGTATTGGTTATTAACCTAAACTAACTCTCACTAACAGAAAAAAATTTCACTCCACCTTTTTCTTTCTCCATCTGTCTACCCTTCCCTTTTCTTATAAAAAGAATAAAATTCTCTCTTTTTTAAGAGAGTTTTACAACAGGAGCCTCTCCCCACATACACCCCCATATTCCAAAGCAATTGAACCAGTGGGCCCAATTCTATGGGCACCCAAACTGGTTACCCCCATTACCTCCATTGTTTCTAATGGGGAAATCCAGCCAGCAGCATTTATGGCAGGCAAGCAGGCAGCACCAGCAGTCAGACTCTCCCAGAGAATCTCAGAGAAAGTGAACTGTCTTGGGAGGTGCTTGTTTGCCATGAGAACAAGCGGCACACTCCAGCACAAGTGGCACTGTGGCAGTGCAAGCATGCCACAGTACCACACAGAAACCCTAAAGGACCAACAGGAACAACATTTATACATGTATAAATTGATGGTGCAACCTCATTGGACCACTCACACCACACACACCTCAAAAAGAATATTTATAGCACTGGAAAAAATGCAGAAATGGGCAACTGCAATGAGAGGAGGACACTTTCCCTATGAAGAAAGGTTATCGTGCTTGGGGATCTTAGAGTCCACTGCTCTTAACCACTACACCACAATGGCTCTCGGGAACTCAGCATAAGGAAACAATTGCAAGAATTTCACACACACCCCTATGCAAAATCATGACATGCTGAGGAAGGCAGTGATGGAAGGATCCTTATTTGTGCAGAAAGTTCTGACTGTACAGAACACATAGCAGCGCATAGTAAAAAGAAGGGAGACTTGCAATGCCTGTTAGTTTTGGCTAATGCATAGGCCTAAGGAGCAAGTCTGTTAATGTTACCAGTTCCTTTTTCACCTCAGTTATTAAGGCTACTCAGTAAATATTTCTACTGCTGATTTTTGACTGTACATTTGCTGATAACATTTAAAACATGTCCTGAGATTTCAGGGGAGAACTTGAAAGAGATTTTAAGCAAAGTTTTGGCTCCAGTGGCAGGTCTTAAAGCAGAATTCTTACAAAATGATATGGATATGGTGTATCGGACCTATTCAGACATTATTAAGAAAAATAAACTGCCCGGTGAAGTATTTGTGAAGTTCTCCAAGAGGTCAACAAGAGATATAATATTGAAAGTGACTAATGGGATAACCCTAAAAATCAAAGGCAAAGAAACGAGAGTTCTGAAGGATATTCCATTTGAGATAAGAAAGAGGAGGAAACAATACAAAAACTTGACATCTTTTTTACCGAAAATGTCCACTTCCTACAGATGGATAACACCAGAAAGACTTATCTTCAACTATAAAGAGAAAAAAATAAAAGATTGACTCTGTTACAAAAACAAAGGCATTTCTGGAGTGGCACCAAGCAACAGTGAAAGAAAAAGGGAAAGTAGAGGATAATAACGCAACAGAAGAAAACAGCAAACATAGGTCAGGAAGCAGTGACAATTCATCAGGCAGCCCTTCAGAAGAAGACTCTGAATCCGATAAAGGAGCAGTTGCTCCTAAACTTCTCAGTCAGATTGGCTTATGATTGCTAGCAGTTTATGATTTTATGTTTCATCTGAATTGTTTAAACTTATTTTATGTGGTTTATTAGTATTTCTGTACCAACTGTGTAAGCCGCCCAGGGCCCACTCGCAGGGAGGGTGGGGTATAAATTGAATGAATGAATGAATGAATGAATGAATGAATGAATGAATGAATGAAACCAAAAGGGAGACTGCAGCCAAGAAATCAGAAGGAGACCGTGACTGGAGAGGGCAGCCATGAAGGAGCTAGAGAAGATCGTTAAGTGTAGGGATGTGTTGTTGATGACCAAGATTAAGATCATGCATATTATAGTATTCTCCATACTATGCATGGGTGTGAAACGTGGGCTATGAAGAAAGCTGAGAGGGGGAAAAAGCTGATTCCTTTGAAATGTGATGTTGGAGGAGAGTGTAATGAAAACTGTGAACTGCCAAAAAGACAAATAAGAAGAGAGGAGACTGGATTTATACTCTGCCCTTCACTCGGAGTCTCAGAGCGGTTTACAGACTCCTTTCCCTTCCCCTCCTCACAACAGACACCCTGTGAGGTAGGTGGGACTGAGAGAGCTCTTTCAAAGATTGTCCTTGAGAGAACAGCTCTGACAGAACTATGGCTTGCCCAAGGTCATCCAGCAGCTACAAGTGGAGGCGTGGGGAATCAAATCCGGTTCTTCCAGATTAGAGTCCACACACTTAACGCCAGTTTGGTGTAGTGGTTAAGTGGGTTCTCGATCAAACAAGACTAAACTCTCCCTAGAAGCTAAAATGACTAAACTGAAGCTATTGTACTTTGGTCACTGGTTAAAAACAACAGTGCAAGGAAAAGTTGAAGGCAGCAGGAAAAGAGGAAGACCCAGCATGAGATGGATGGACTCAAGGAAGCCACAGCCCTCATTTTGCAAGACCTAAGCAAGGCTGTTAATGATAGGACATTGTAGAGAACATTAATTCATTGGGTCACCATAAGTCAGAAGCAACCTGAAGGAACTTAGTGCACACACACATGGTAATGCTACACAGTTGCCTGCTCCGAAAAGAGGAAAGCAAGTAAAATCACTCCTCTGTGCTTCTCCTGTCAGTGAAGTTCTGGAAACACAATGGTGCAACAGTCAGGAGGGGCAATTGTGCCTGCTTTCCCTTCCTCAGGGCATCTGTCCACATTGCACAACTTTTCATCCATGCTGGTCACCCAAGCCTTTCCATCGCCTTCACAAGGCAGCTGGTGAGGAAAGAGCAGGTTCTGCTAATGCTGCTCAAAATCTAGTCCCATGCCATCGTACCACTACCAGTGTTCCCTCTAAGCTGAGTTAGTGTGAGCTGGCTCACAGTTTTTTAGCCTCCAGCTCACAGATCTTTGTCTTAGCTCAGGAAAGATGGCTCTAGAGCAAACTAATTTATGCAGTAGCCAAATAGTTTGCTCACAACTTTAATGCAGTAGCTCACAAAGTAGAATTTTTGCTCACAAGACTCCACACCTTAAAGGGAACATTGACCTCTACCTAACATGATGTAAGGTATTTTTGTTCGAAAGCAACCAGAACACAAGCCCTTAAAATATGATGGGGTTTTATTTTTACAGTGAAGATGTCTGAATATAGCCTGTCTGTTTTGCCCACCACTGACTCCCCCTGAAATCTCTCACTCACTCTCTCTCTCTCATATCTCCACTTTATATTGTGATTGCACAAGAGAGAAAGAGAGAGAGAGAGGGAAATATTGTATTATGTTAAAAAAAAAACCTTGAATTATTTTGTATAGTAGGAAATCAATCAGATAGCTGTGCCTGTTGGTTTCTGAGGATCACACATTCCTCAAGCAAGTCCCTCCCTTCGGATGCTTCAGGTGAGTTTCAGTAGTATTTTTATATTCAACCAGTTTCAGTCTCACTTGCCTACGTGAGTTACAGCTGGAAGAAAAGGCTGGACAGCACACAAACATACACACAAATCTACTACCTTTCTCAGGCCACATCTGCATTAGTCTTTCCCACCAGTGTCCCCGCCTTTTGACTCCGTCTTCAAAAAAGCTGTCCACATTTGGTGTTGTTTTCACACCTCAACAGTGCAAGCATAGTTTTGTATGTCCACATCTGTTTATCGCCCTCTTGGAGCGGCTCCACTGTCATTGCACCTCCACACTGCTTTAAAAGAATCTTATCCAAACAACTCTTCAAACAAGCACAGAGAAAGACGCTGTCACCGCAGCACGCAACTGATTTAAAATGCAAATGCAGTTACGGCCTCAGTAGATTTCGTGCATGGAGGAAGCCCCTACGACCTCTGTGCTGACTGCATGACAGCATGCTCCTCAACGCCACTTGTTAATCTTTGCTTAGATCCGTGTGGGTAAAACAAAACACCCTGCACTCTAAGTGACTTTGAGCCAATACTGTGCAAAGTTTCTCTCTGAATGGGAGAATCCTCGCTATCTCCACCATCAGCTATTATCAGTCGAACAGCACATAAGTATCTTTTATAGCGTCTTCAAGCTTTGGAACAAGAGAGAGCCTGAGTGGAAAGAAGGAGCCAAAGGAGGAAGTAAGAACATTTTAAAATGATCATTTTACTTCAGCATTAGATTGTAGTAAGAGTCATACCTGGAAGGAACAGCATTCGCAACTCTGTTGTCTGGTCCTGCTATTTCTTCAGCCGCTACAAAATAAAAGACTTGGATTTCCACTCATAGGATACTTAGTAATCACATATGATCTCTCATACCTAACACCGCAGTTTCCCAGGCTCTACTTCCGCCTCCAACTTTTCTCTCAGTTTTTCAAAGGCAGCCAAGCTAAAACATGGTGCTTGAGGTTACCTACATCATGACACACTCCTTCCAGCTGCATAGTCTTTTTCTCTCCCTCCCCCTGTCACTTGGACTCACCTTGCTCTTGTATGAATCATGTGAAAACTAAGTATTATTTAGAGTGGCATATCTTGCTGCAGTGAAACCGACCTATTTGTCTTGAGTGTACACTTCAGGGTGTGTGTTAAGTAGGACACACACAAAAAAGTTTAAAAATAATAACAGCAGGCTACTATTTGATTGGCATTGCTGGTTTGTCGCAGCTAGTTCCCCTAGCTTTTTTTTCTTTTTCTTTTCATAACAAAATACTTCAGGTGTAATTAATTTATGAAACCACAATCAGAGTGAAGTAAAAACACAATCATGATTTTTAAAGGGATGAGACGAACAAATGGATATAGATCTAACAATGGTGGTTAGCTATTCTAACTAAAGAGAGCTCCATGGACAGAGGCAGTATACCTTTGAACAGCAGATTCTGGGGGCAAACAGGAAAGAGATGAATGGCAGCTTGGCCCCACAAGAAACCTTCCCTAACAGAAGGTGTTTCCATCAGTGGAACGTGATTTCTTTTCTTCCCCATTCTTGCTGCAGGTCAAAGCACTGTTTTGGGGGAACAGGGGACCATTGGGAAATCGGGAAGGGGGAATAAACCAATAAAGGATCTGCAGAATCAGCAAAAAATCAGCCCCCCCTCCCATGAATGGAAACTTAATTTACAGTGCAAACCAAGCCAGCTTCCAGAGATTATTCATGCAAGTTTTGCTTAAACAAGTCTACATTAAGGATCAATTCTGAAAGTACAGTTGATTTTTTAAAATGTGATTGTATTGTGCTTTATGGTTTACTAGGAGTAAGGCCTGTTGTGGAAAGAAATACGACGAGTTCTAGAAAGAGGCTCCAGTGTATATCTAGTCAAATGTTTTACATGCCAGTGTCCTGGCTGTGGCTGGTGGGGTGGCGGAGGGACAGGGGAAATAGAGGGAAGCAAGCCATGTTTATTTCCTTCTGCTTACTTATAAGGCAGGACTGTCTCAGGTCGTTTTGCTGCCCCAGGTAGGTAGTATGGGAGGAGAGCTGCATGCCATGTTTTCTGGGTTTCAAGGGTCTGGAAAGTGGTTCCATGGCCAGTTACAGGGTTGCCAGCTCTGGCTTGGGAAATACCTGTAGATTTGAGGGGTAGAATGTTTCTGCATGTTTTAAATGTTGTATTTTTATGGTTTTAACTTATTTTACATTGTAACAAATCAACTTGTTGTGAACTGCCTTGAGACCCGTGCAAGCAAGGAAAGGCAGGAAAAAAATTTAAATAAATAAATACGTGAGAAACATTCAAGGGGGAGCTGGGAATGGCTAGAGTTATGGCAATGCAGGTTTTATGTCCCCACTGGAATGTATCATACCGCTTATGTTTACTCATTGTTCTTGTTATGATAAAGAGATGCAGGATCCCTTCATTAATACTCAAGGAGGCCTTGATTTCAAAGAAAACATTCTTTCTCTGGGAACGAAGCCATGTGCATCTCAGACTGCCAGTTTTGAGGAGATGAGTTTCCTTATGGAGACAAACAGGCAGCTGGGGGGGAATTGCCCACCTGCCAGTAAGGGGAGAGAAAGATGGCTATTTGGATATCTTGAGTTCGATGATAAAAGATTTGGGACATGCCCCTTAATTTGATTGGAGAAAGGGTACAGAGCAGTACATGTGGACCCGCTCCAAATTTCATGATAGGTTCAAGTGAAACCCACTCGGCTGGGACAGCAAGGTTTAAAAGGTCTGGACACCTGTCAAAAGTGTGCAAGCCACGGTCAGGAAACAAGGGGAGCACATGAAGTGAAGTCTGCATTAACCAGCCTCTGGTTTTCAAAATTCCTGCAGGGTTGTGTCCATTCCAGGGAACAGAATGCCAAGTTAACACCAGTGACAGTATAACTTAGATTCTTGTTTAATTTCTTTTCATAGTTCTAGAACATTTTGCATTGCTTTGTTGTAGAGTTGACTGAAATTGAATCTGATGAAGATGGAGATCCTGTGCCTAGATTGGAGCGGCTCGGGTGTAGGAATCTCTCTACCAGCCTTTGATGGGGCACCGTTGGTGCCAGCGCCGAAGGTCAGGAGCTTGGGAGAGCTCCTGGATGCTTCCTTGACAATGGAGGCCCAGTTAGCAGCCACTGCCAAGGCAGCCTTTTACCATTTTGGCTGATTAGGCAGTTGGTTCCCTTCCTCGAATGCAAAGATCTGGCTTCAGTGATCCACGCTATGGTCACCTCAAGGTTGGACTACTGCAATGCCCTCTACATGGGGCTGCACTTGGTGCAACTCCGGAAACTGCAGCTGGTGCAAAATGTGATAGCCAGGCTGTTGATGGGTCTCCCTAGGTAGAATTTCATCCAGCCTGTGCTAAAGTCACTGCACTGACTGCCAATAGCATTCCGGATTTGCCTCAAGGTGCTGGTTTTGACCTTTAAAGCCCTTTATGGTCAGGGGCCTGCCTACCTGAGGGACTGCCTTTCCCCACATGTTCTCTAGAGACAATCACCTGGCCCTCTCTGGTCCCAAGGATGCCAGCCTGACATCGACCAGGACCAGGGCATTCTCCTTGGCGGCAATGACCTACTGGAATGCGCTCCCTGGCGAGATCAGGGCCCTGTGGGACCTCCAGTAGTTCCGCAGGGCCATGAAGATGGAGCTTTTCTGCCAGGCATTCCAGTAGGAGCAGCACCTATCAGCCAAGCCTGACGGCTTATCCATGCAATAAACTAGGAACTGTTGACTGGACTAATGACAGCTGGCCAAGGAGGAGGATATATAAACACAAACACAATCCCTGTCCATGCCTCAAGCCTTGGGTAGAAACTGGAAGAGCACAGCTTGGTGGTGGAGAGGCTATGAAAGTGGGAAGGAAAGAGGGAGGGGAAATCTTTTACAGTTCTAATCTCTGTTATATACATTTTCTTTGATCTTGATAAACTGGCTACAGTTTTCTCAGAGGCAAAATCTAGCCTGAATTAAGTGCTTGAACAATCAAGGCAGTGTTCAAGCATTTTCCTTTCAAAAGGATGAAGCTTTAACGGTTGGAACGCTGGCAGAATCACGTCCAAATATTGTAATTTAAATTGCCTCATGCTCACCTTTCCTCCATCTTCCTTTAGCCTGAGAAGGCAGCAATTACTGAGAAACCAGGGTTTATTCACTCTGTAGTGGCGGACTGGATAAAGCCTGTGGGGTATATATACTGCCAATAAACACTGAGAATAATCACTATTCATTCCCCCCCCCTCGAAAATGGTCACGAGGCTGAAGGAGATATCTCGAAGGCAAGTAAGCTTTAAACAGATGAGAGATTTGGATTTGAATTCAACTTTCCTCAGTGATCCCTTCTCCCTACCTAATGTTTTAACACATAATGGTTGTTTTTCATGTTTTTGTATGTATTTTAGCTCTGGTTTTAATGGTTGTTAAGGTGTGGTTTTATCATGATACTTTAATTTGTTAGCTGTCTTCATGGCCCTTACGATGGGAGAAAGGCTGGGTATAAATTTTGTAATTTCCCCCCCTAAAAATACTTGTAATACTCTGGCCCACACTGCCTCTTAGTTCTCCAATTAATGTGTGTTTGCTTATATGTTATCAGTCAGTTTCATTCTAAATTATACTCAAGATGACCTGAAATGAAAATATAGTCGTAAATGGAGAACTCTGCTAATGATTGCTCTCTAAATCTCCCATAACGCCAACATTCTGAAAAAAATGATCAATTAAATTAGCAGTACAGAAATCAGAACCAGAGGACAGTAAGTACAATGTACTGAAGTCAAGGAAGAGTAGAAACTGCATTTCTTGGATTTACGGCTAGGAAGATAGATGGCATAAAATATTAGGTTTGTAAGTTATGTTTGTTGGTGGGAGGATGTGTGGGTGCATGGTGTGATTGTGCGAGCAGTTGAAAATGTTATTTGGTTACGATGTGCTAACCTATTTTCCCTTTACAAGTTATTGATGGTCCTGCTGACAGCAGGGGGCAATTAGCTGGAGCCATTTGGGGTGGGTTGTTAATAGTGAGATTCTGGAGAGGGGAATGAAAAAAAAATGTGAGGGGGGGAAAATGAGAGAATTTTTTCATATACACACATGAACCCATGAAGCTGCCTGCCTATACCGAATTAGACCATGGGTCACTACAGTCTACTCAGACTGACAGCACCAGTTTGGCCAGGGATCCCGGAGGGTTTTTTCCCCTCTCCTGGGCATGGAGCAGGTGTCACTGGGGGTGTGAGGGGAGGTATTTGTGAATTTCCTGCATTGTGCAGGGTGTTGGACTAGATGACCCTGGAGGTCCTTTCCAACTCTATGATTCCGTGATTCTTCCATGATCCTTCCTTTTATCTTCACAACTCTGAGAAATAACTTAGGCTGAGACACCAGTAACTGGCCTAAGGTCACCCATAAAACTTCTGTGGGGATTTGAACCTCAGTCATCCAGATCCCGGCACACTATCCTAACTACTACACCATGTTGGTGTATGCTCTCTCTTACTCTCTCTCTCTCCTTGCCTTCCTGCCTGCTTGCCTGCCAGCTACAAATAACTTCCTTGTTCTGAATTGGCTCCCTCTTCTTAACTTTGTCGTTTTGTGATCCTTGATGGCTGATTTGGCTGTGGTTTCCTATGTTGTTTCAAATCCTCATCTCATTCCTGATAATATATTTGGCAAGACTTCCTCTACGGTGCCTTGATGACTCTCATCACTAGTGTGTCACTGACCCCCATTGTTCATTCAGACTTGGTCATTCATCCTCCAATCTGTGCTGAAGCCTACAGTTATAGGGAGGCATGTGGGGGAAATGCCCTCTTAGAAGTCTATCCAGCTGCCTCTACTTATTCAGCACCTTTTCAATCCCATTTCTTTTGCCAAGGAGTTCAAGGTGGGGTACATCATTTTCCTTTCCTTCATTTTATTCTTACAACAACCTTGTGGGGTAGATGGGGCTGAGGGGGGGGGTAGCCCAAGGGATTTGGACCTGGCTGTCCTAGATTTTAGTCTGGCCTTCTAACCAATATGTTAATTGCCTCACAAAGAAGGGGTGTTTGAGGTCATTTAATCCCTTATTGACAATGTTTGTTCTCTTCTGCCCTGTTATACATTCTTTCCTTCCTTTTCTCCTTCTTTTTTCCCTAGTTTTCTGCCCTCTCCAATATCAGCAATGACAATTCTGAGAGTTGGGCAGCAAATCTGAGTTTGAGATTATTGGGGTTATCACCTTTGTCTCTTTGCAACATGGAATTTGCCTCAGGAGCAGGTGGGATCATGGGAAGAAGGGGGAAAATGAGTGCCTTGTCTCTCTCAACCTGGTCTCTGTTTTTAATCATTACAAGCCACCATGCCTGTTTGAAAGAGAATGTGCCTTTAAGCATTTATAACCTCTTTGTTACAAACAGAATAACAATACGTGGTGACTCAAACTGGGGGACTACTTGAACATTCAGGCACCTGGCACAAAATTTAATTTAATAAATTAAGAAAACTTGATCATGCCAGAGTCATACTAAGGACTTTGCAGGTTTGAGCCAATTTACAAAAGCCCATCTCCCCCGTACTCTTGTATGTTCCCTTACCATAAAACTGCTGTAATTTGGAATGAAGGTAAAGAGAGAGGAAGAAGAGATTGGATTTATACCCCGCCCTTCACTCGGAGTGGTTTACAATCTCCTTCCCTTCCCCTTCCCATAGCAGATACCCTGTGAGGTGGGTGGGGCTGAGAGAGCTCTGAGAACTGCTCTTGAGAAAACAGCTCTGAAAGAACTGTGGCTTGCCCAAGGTCACCCAGCAGCTCCATGTGAAGGCATGGGGAATCAAACCCGGTTCTCCCAGATTAGCATCCACACTCTTAACCACTACACCAGATTGGAAGATACAGCCATCGTTAATCTATCCTGTTGCCTACCATAACTGCAGTCTTGGCACACATGAAGCTGATTTATACTGAATCAGACCCTTGATCTATTAAGATCAGTATTGTCTACTCAGACTGGCAGTGGCTCTCCAGGGACTCAGGCAGAGGTCTTTCACATCACCAACCTTTTAGATAGAGATGCCAGGGATTTAACCTGGGGCCCTCTGCATGCCAAGCAGATATTCTTCTAGTCACAGTCCCACCCATGGTATTTCCCTAACAGTCAGGGGAGACTGGGGACAGAGTGTTTGAGAGGGCAGAGGTGGATTCTGATATGGGGACAGGTGCACATCAATGCTAAGCACAATAGTCTAGGACACAGGAATCACCACAGAAATCTTTTTTTTTGGTTTATAGGGCTTCAAAGTAAGATTTACACACATATTTAAAATAACAACTGGGTACTCTATTATCTGTCAGAAGTAGAGCCAAACCACTCTGCCACACTACCAAGTTCCCTTCACTCTGTGGCTGCGATCACATGCACAATTAGCCCCACCATAGGTGTGAATGCCAGGTGTATTTAAAGGGCGTGATCAGACGTAAACATCTGGGAAGCGCCCCACACCTGTCGGCAACCCGTTTTGCTCCGCCGCAGAAGCGGAGTAAAAAGACACTGGGGAAAGTCCAGTAGCAAATGGGTTTGCTATGGGCCACAGACAGACTTTCCCCTGTCTGATCATGCCAGCGTACTCTCATGGCATCGGGATGGTCTGATTGGGCCATCCCGACTCCATGCTGTTCTCCCCCCCTTCTCAGTATGTGCATCATCGCACACTCCATAGGGAGCCCCCAGTGCTGAGATGCAATTCATTGATTCCCCATTTAAGCGCATTGAGAACAAACAGCAAAAAAACCCAAACCTGACTCACGCACAGTTCGTCTGGTCATGAGGTGGCGGGCTGCCCCCACAGCTTCCAAGGACTGTGTGATTGCACAACTGTGGGTCAATTTCCTCCAGAGGGAATAGCCTCACTTCCCCCCACGTTGTCTCGCGTGTGTGACCGCAACCTGTCTGTTCTTTTCCTGAGCCAGACCTGAGCTTTCACTGCTCTCTCCCTGAGCCAGAACTGAACTCTCCTGCTGTATTTCCCCCCAACATTCCACACACACCCCTTCTCAAAGGTGATTGGATGCTGGAGCAGCATGTACCCCATGCCATCTGCATAAAGGCAGACCATTGGCTTTATGACACTCTCACCACTATGCAGATTTGTTTGTTTATTTACTTAAGTTATATTGTGACTTTCTACTCAGTAGGGACCCAAAGGTCATTCAAGGTCTAGACCATCTCCTATGTCAGCTATTTTTGTGATGTAATCTAAAGCCAACCATTGAAATATGAAACCAGCACACAAACACCCCGCTGCAGAAGCAAATATGATAGTCAACTTCATGAGCATAAACATCAGTTTGGCTAATGACAGTGTTTATTGCAAATGGTTTGCATACAGATACAAAGAACACGTCTATACAGCACTATTTCTAAATGTGAAATATTGGTTTGATTCAGGAAAGAAATATGGGGGAGGGGGGACCCTTGGAAAACATAACTTTTGTCAGATACCAACTCTGGAGGTATTCCAGAAATTTTTTAAAAATCCACAATACTCTGTCAGGGTCAGTTAAACAGACCTGGAAAACATTCAGCTATTGTAACATAGATGTTAAGGAGCTTGCCAAAGCCTAATGGAAAATTGTCAAATATCCACTACAGATTAAAAAATCAGCTGCAGCGTATATTTTGCCCATATGCCAAATGACCCTAGGAGGAAATATTGGAATTTTCTCCCTTTTATCCATAGGCCTTAATGAAATCAAAAACTGATAGCAGCTAACAGGAGATGCATTTTATACAACTGTGCCTTTTCTCTCTTACATTTAAAAATGACGAAGAAAAATACAACCTAATTTTAAATACATTCATCAATTGGAAAGATTTAGAATCAACATATGATCAATTTATCACCATTAGGTTTTAACATCATTTATACACACAACCTTCTGGTGAACTATTGGAATATTCTGTGGGCTACAGACAACTTCCTATGAGTCTGGATTACTGTGAACACCCTTGAAGATTCCGGGGTTCTGATCTGTGAGCTTCCATCATCTCAAGTAAAGGGGGCCCAGAGCCGGCCAGAAGAGGCACCACATTCTCTGTTGGAGAGGTTGGCTATAGGACTCCCTCCCCAAAGTTATTTGCTTGGTGCCTAATGTGGGAAGTTTTCAGCACCCATATTTTTTGTTTTCCCAGACCTTTTAAAAATCTGTTTTAGGAAGTAGAGGATGTTTGGTTATCCAATTTTCCCTTTTGGCCCTTTACCTTCTTACTGCCTTCACTGGCCTCTTTATTATTAAGCTGCCTTTACTTTTTAGTATTGTTTAATGTTTTGCTATTGGTCCTTGAAAAGGATCTTATTGCTTCTATACACACACACACACACTCCATAATCTGTACACAATCCATGTGTAATCATTGCTGCTATTTGAGCATCTATTATTTAATGATAGTATTGACACAGAAAGTACTCCATCTTTCCATGCTATACCTCTGAGGATGCCAGTCACAGCTACTGGCAAAACTTCAGGTCCTACAATGCCAAGACCACGGCCACACAATCCGGAAAATCTACAACAACTAAATTATTTTAATTGTTCTGTTGCTATTGTTTGTATTTATTAGAATCTACAACCTGGGAACATATTTGGCTGAGAAGGCAGGAGAAAAAGAACTTTAAAGAAATCAATATATTTGTTTTTGAACTATGTCATAGAAGATCTGATCAATAGAGCTGTAAAATACAGCTATGGACAGACCGGGGAGGGGGAGTCTACAACCCTGAAGAAAGTTCGAGGGTTGCAGGAAAAAAATAAAAATCTTTTAAAGAATACGTTGGGAGGTTAAAACTATCTAAAATAACAGAAACAACAGCTGTAGCTTTAAGAAAATAATGCCTTTTGTATTGGCTGTTAGTAGGGTTGCCAGGTCTGGGTTGGAAAATACCTGGAGGCAGGGCTCTTTTTGTAGAAAAAGCCCAGCAGGAACTTATTAGCATAATAGGCCACACCTAACAGCAGAAACTTATTCACATATTAGGCCACACCCCTGACAGCACTGCTCTTTAGCATATTAGGCCACACCCCAATGTTACCAGAAGTGTGGTCATCCAGCCACACACACCTTTTGCTTCTTATTCTGTTTACCTTATTTGTTGTCAAAACCCAGGGCTTTTTTTAGAGAAGGAATTCCTTTGCATGTTAGGCCACACACCCCTAATGTAGCCAATCCCAATGAGTTTCTGCTGTTGGGTGTGGCCTATTATGTTAATGAGTTCCTGCTGGGCGTGGCCAACTTGGGAGCCAGCCAGAACTCCTCCTGTGTGTTCCTGCCCCAAAATAGCCCTGCCTGGAGGCTTTGCGGGTGGAACTGGGAGAGGGCAGGATTTGGGGGGTGAGGCCTCAGCATGGTACAATGCCATACAGTCCACTCTTCAAAGCAGCCATTTTCTCCAGGGGAGCTGATCTCTGCCAGCTGGAGATCAGTTGTAAAAGTGGGAGATCTCCAGGTCCCACCTGGAGGCTGGTAACCCTAGCTGTTAGGGCGTGCTAGGCAGCTGTAACAATATTGCCAAGCCTTCCAAGCCTGGGTTCCTGTAAAACAAAGCTGGGAGGGGGAGCAGCAGTAGACTGGGAGACTGAAACAGGCCTGGAAAAGGTCCTGCTCACCCTCCACTATCTTGTCCACTGATGGAGGAGTAGGGTTGCCATCCTCCAGGTGGGGCCTGGAGAGCTCCCACTTTCACAACTGATCTCCAGCTGACAGAGATCAGCTCCCCTGGAGAAAATGGCTACTTTGAAGGGTGGACTCTATGGCATTGTGCCATGTTGAGGCCTCTCCCTTCCCCAAACTCCACCCTCTCTCAGATACACTCCCAAAGTCTCCAGGTATTTTCCAACCCAGACTTGGCAATCCTATGGAGAAGGAACGTCTAGGGACAGGCCCAGCACCAACTAATGGCAACGCACTATCCACCCAGCCTGTCTTAGCAGCAGCCACCATTCAACTGGACCTACCACTGTGGCACACAACACAGCCAGATTTTTCCTAGGGAGAGGCTCCCAGGGGTAGGGAAGGAAGGAAAGTTGAAGCCCAGGGGTAGATAAAGGTAGACTGACTGGTGAGTGGGAAGGAGAGAAGGAAGCAGGCCCAGCACAGTGGTGGCTAGCTACAGTGCCACTGGACTGTATCATTTGGAACAGCCTGGCACTAGCAGGGGCCACTATGAAAAAAGGGCCTGGCCTGGCTCACCACTGCTAGGATCGTCCCAGAGCCAGAGGCTACCCCATAAATGGGCAGGGCCCTGCACTGGTGGCCACCAGATCATTACCAGGTAGGGCTGCCAGTTCCAGATTGGGAAATTCCTGGAGATTTAGCTGTGGAAATTGAGGAGGACAGAGTTAGGGGAGGTGTGGGACCTCAGAAGGGATGTGACACCATAGAGTCTGCCCTCTGAAGCTGCCACTTTCTCCAGGGGAACTGATTTCCATAGTAACCAGTTGTAATTCTGGGAGATCTCCAGGCCGCACCTGGAGGCTGGCATTCCAGGAAGAGGCTGTCAGGATTCAGGAAGGAGAGAAAGCTGAAGGCATGTGGGCAGATAAATGTAAGTTGGCTGGTGGGTGGGAAGGAGAAGGCCCAGCCCAGCATTATCAGTGGTTACTAGGCAACTGGGCCTGGCGTGGCCCAGCATGAACAACCACTGCACAACTGAGACAAGCCCAGCATGGGAAGCCACCACAAAACTTGGCTCGACCCTGCAGTGGTGGCCCAGTGGTGTAACTCTGCCAGAATTTTCCAGTGGAGATGCTGCCAAGTAGGGGTGGTCTGTATTTTGTGTTATGATTTTGTATAAATAAAATGAAAAAAAAATTCATCAGGCATGCTCATGTAAATATAAATATATAAGTATGAGACAAAATGTTTGGTGTGCAAAAAAAACTGATATACTCTAACAATGATACAGACTATGTTTTGTATGTGAACAGTGCAATGTTAAAATCACTTTCCTGAGAGTACATCCTCTTGGGCAGACTTAGGCCAGAACTTCCTGAAAGTAGACAAGGCCTTGTTTGGTGTAGTGGTTAAGTGTGGGGACTCTAATCTGGGAGAACCGGGTCTGGTTCCCCACTCCTCCACTTGCAGCTGCTGGATGACCTTAAGCAAGCCATAGTTCTATTAGCACTGTTCTCTCAAGGACAGTTCTGGCAAGAACTCTCTCAGCCCCACCTACCTCACAGGGTGTCTGTTGTGGGGAGGGGAAGGGAAAGGAGTTTGTAAACTGCTCTGAGACTCTGAGTGAAGGGCGGGGTATAAATCCAATCTCCTCCTCCTCCTCTTTTTCTTCTTCTTCATCAATTTTTCTCCTGGGATACTGTCCCCCCCAACCATCTGGCTGGTAACTAGGCACTGCCTGGTAGGGATGCCAGCCTCCAGATGGGGCCTGGGAATCCCCCAGAATTACAGCTAATCTCCAGACAACAGAGTTCTGCTCCCCTGGAGAAAATGTATCCTTTGAAGGGTGGACTCTAAGGCATTGTATCCCACTGAGGTCCCTGTCCTCTCCAGGCTCCATCCCCAAATCTCCAGGAGTTTCCCAACCTGGATCTGGCCACCCAACCCCCCCTCATCCCCTGCCAGTGGCCATTGGGGACCTAGCCACCCCAACAGACTACAGTAGGATTCTAAACAGACCTGCTTAGCATTGCACCATGGAGCCAATATTTCTCAAAATGCAAAATTCATCAATAAGAGCAGAAGTTTGAAAGAAGTTTTCAGCAGGCATCACAACTACTCAAAAACTACAAGTGGAAGGAGCCACTCAAATCTCGCCTCACATCCAGTTAGAAAAAACTAACAATTTGTATTGTTGTTGTTTTTTGTTTGTTCCTTTTGGAACTTCATATTAGTCATATAACAACATAGAACAAAATCTCTGCTACTCTGCCTTTCCTTTCCTAGAAAAAAAAATCCACAAGGAGAAAGCATGGAGAGTCAATCATTAACTCTATTGACTTCTGATAGTTTGCTTGTAAAACGCATGGTGGCATTTTGCTTTGCATAATCTTTTTCAGAATTGGCATTGCATTCTTAAACGAGATAGCAGGCTCACAGAGCCACCGAGTGACAGTCCACGTGATTATCACGGACCAGATTCTACTGTGCATATTAGCAGCAGTCAGGCAGCGGCTTGCTGGAGATGGGTCTTATCTTTGGCACCTGCTTTCAGTGTGGGCAAGCAAGTGGACATGATCTGTTCACCTGATCCAAGACCAGCCATACAGGAACCCCCTAATCCCAACAGTTCATTGGCTCACATGAAAGTGAGAGAGACTTCATCCAAGCACCTACACGACCACAGAATGTGTAAAACTGAGTTGTTCAGGAAGGCCTTTTTATAAATGGATTGGGGTCACAGGAATTGTTCAGGAAGGCCTTTTTATAAAGGGAATTGGATCCCAGTTAACGCCTGTGAAATGCTGAATAGTTTTCATTTCTCCATTCATTATATACATACAAAAATGACTCTGCCCTTGAAGGGCATTCAGAAATTTCGGTTGGTGCAGAATGCTGCCACGAAGATGTTGACTGGAGTGGGTCGAAGGGGCGATATCCCTCCAGTCTTGGCCCCTCTCAGCTGGGTCCCAAGTTGTTACTGTGCACAACTCAAGGAGATGATGCTAACCTTTAAAGCTCTGTATGTTTAGGGACCAACATATCTGAAAGACCACCTACTCCCTTTATGAATCTGCCTGACCACTACAGTCATATTTGGATAGGGTTGCCAGGTCCTACCTTGTCACCGGCTGGGGGATTTGGGGGTGTTCCTGGAGGGGGTGGGGACATCACATGATACTCCAATGCAGTGATGTCACTCAGAAGTGATGTCATCCCATTGGCGACGTCACACAGTGATGCTCTGGTTTGAGGGCAAAACTCTATGATTTGAAGGCAAATTTACCATAAAGTTTAGCCCTCAAACCAGAGCATTCCCCCACAACACTGCTGACACAATAAAGTCACTTTCAGGTGACATCATTGCATTGGGAACATCACCTAGGGATGTGGCTGTTTGGGGGTAGGGTTCCCCCCCCCGACCAGGTGGCCTGCGGCAGGCAGAAGCCCTGAAAACCAGGGGAACCTCCAATGGGTCCAGGGGACTGGCAACCCTATTTTTGGAGGTCCTGCTTTGGGTGTCCCCACCTTCTGAGATTAGGCTGGTGGCAACCTTCTTAGTCATGGCAATAAAACTTGCAAACTCTCTCCCCAGAGAAGAGTTGTCTGTGTCCTTCTGTTACCATCTTTCACCAGTGATGAAGACTTTTTAGTTTCATTTGGCATTCCCCCAGTGATCTCTCCTTTCTGCCTAATGTTGAAATTATTGTTTTTATGTTTTTGTATGTACTTTAGCTATGGCTTTGATTATTCTAATGATGTGTCTTTATTGGTTTTAATGGTTTGTAAGATGTGATTTCATTGTGTATGTTTTAATTAATTAGCCACCTTCCTGGCAGGGTATAAATTTTGTTCAATGAAAAATAA